>MU005572.1:337302-520926 GCA_010405425.1 Lentithecium fluviatile CBS 122367
AAGAAGAAGAAGAAGAAGAAGAAGAAGAAGAAGAAGAAGAAGAAGAAGAAGAAGAAGAAGAAGAAGAAGAAGAAGAAGAAGAAGGAATAAGGGCTATTGCTTAGGCTAAGAGGAAGACAATAAGTGCGCGCTACTAGAGGAGATTTAGCTTGGAATTAATTGTTGAAAGCGCGAAAAGTTAAACGTTGTTCCGTCGCAATTAGTTACCAGCCTTAGATCGTCTTATAGTGCGTATCGTGAACTATCAGAGGGTATTGGATAAACGTTGAGCTCAATGCCTCCGCATGCGTGTGAGCTGATGTTGCAAGAGATGTCCGGACCTTCAAATATCCGGATATCACCTCTCGACGCTTCCACTGTTGTCAAATGGTAAATCTCCGTTTCTTCTAAGAGCATACAGTCTAATAATAGTGATAAGAACCTCTGAACCCTATCGCCTGCGAGATCTATCGCGCGAAGATTTGCAAATGCGATCGAAGACTGTCAGCGACGCAGAGATCTCATCTTTGACAGTCCGTCTTGTTCTCACTGCCAGTCTTCACCTATTACATGCCGCTATACGCAAGGCGGAAAGCTCGGTATTCCCGCAGCTTATATCAATAGCCTTGAGAGAAGGTTCGTGGAAACCGAAACTGCATTATACACAGCTTTGGCTGCAGTCGACGTGGCTAGAGAGCGTAAGATTTCCGGGCAGATTCAACTGCATATAGACTCGATGACTTCCAGGCTACGTGAGCGCCCCAAACAGGAACGACAGGTCGAATGAGAGCGCCTGCCGCGGCTGCAATCCGGAGAACAGCTTGCACAGCGGTTCCGCGAGAAGAAACCGCATGGAGAATATGGCGAACAGGCTCACTGGCGGTTTTGTATCTGCGGCAACCCAAATCTAGCTGATTGGTTGTGCATCTGCATGTGCCGGCTTTGCATGGTGGCTTGGTTGGCGGTTGCCTGGTGGGGGCTGAGCTGGCCCCGCACTCTGCTGAGATCTTAATCGCAGTACTACCTCGTTCTTTCTTCAAACGTGGTGCTGCGTTTTTTTTCTTGGGCGTGGTTATGACGTTTGCACTACGGATGTTTTGAACGCACACTCAGCCGCCTTCGATCATGTCGATACCCACCTCGCTTGCTCGTTATTCTTATCCGCCGCTGCGGCTGGGAGAGATTCGTGTTTTGAAGCTCTTCTCTGTCAACGAGGCCAGCCTCGCCTTCAACACACCGTCAAACCAAACTCCGCCTCTCTATGGCCAGTTAACGCACCTTCGGTTCGATGAAAATCCGATCTATGACGCGCTTTCATACACGTGGGGTGACCCGAAGCCTACGGACAAGTTACTCCTCCGCAAGGACGACTTGAGCTCCGAGCAGCTGGGCATCGCGGCCAACTTGACGAAAGCACTGCAAACCCTTCGCATTCAGGATCGCTCTCTCTTTATGTGGATCGATGCGATCTGCATCAACCAGGATGACCTAGACGAGCGCAGCAGAGAGGTCCAGCATATGCATCACATCTACTCGAAGGCGGCGATTGTGCGGATATGGATCGATGTTGAGAACCAACCTGACGACGAAACGGCCCGTCGCCTTTCCCTTTTATCACCTCACCATGACACTCCGATTAAAGAAGCGGACACCGGAACAAGGCCAAAGGTTCAAGAAAATTCTAACGAGCACAGCGGCGACGAAGACATTGGTGACCGCCCGGAGGTTTGGCGCTCTCTGTCGGGTCTTTGCAAGAACTCCTACTGGAAACGGGTCTGGATCCAGCAAGAGATTTGTTACGCTGCCGACATATTCATTCACTGCAGCTCTGCATCAATAGCGGGCGAAGACTTTACTGAGTTTCTGCGACAAGTCATGAAAAAAGCAGAGAACTCTAGTCTGTCGGGTGTCCCAGAGTGGGGAGGCTTTCTCGCTCCCATGCTAGTAATGTCGTCCAATCAACCGTTGTTCCTTCGCAAAGCAAGAAAAATCAGACCCGTGGCCGTTGACCCTACACCCCGCGGATCGGGAAGCGACCTTCTCACCCTGCTCTTCATCGCGAAGAACTCGCTTAAGGCCACCGACGAACGAGATTATTTCTACGGAATTTTGTCTCTTGCCGATGATTTTGTGGATGGGAAACTCAGCGTTCAGGTCGATTACAGATTATCCGTCGTGGAAGTTTACACGCAAGCTGTCAACACGGTAGTCCGTGATTATCACACTTTGCACTTTCTCGCGGCAGTCGATTTGGCCACAGCCCAGCAAGACCAAGGACTTCCTTCCTGGGTGCCGGATTGGAGTCTAGATTCCCGTCGCGGTCACTTCTATCCCACAGCGGGCCTGATTCCGGTAAGCGCAAACAGCAACCAGTCAACTGCGTCTCACTTCCCGTCACTATCTCTGTGCAGACGTATGCTTAGTGTGACCGGCGTCCGAGTAGATACGATCCTCCAATTCTACAAGGATGTGGATTTCGGTTCTTGTTGTGCGTTGGAAACCCCAGTCAACTGGTTTGCGTGGATGTTTCGCAAGCACCGGGAAATCTCCCAAGCAGCATATGTAATTCAGAACGCATGTGGTTATGAATCAAAGCCACCCACGTGGTCAGACCATACCGGTAGCCCGGATGTCAACCTCCTTTCCATCCTGAGAGCAATTACAGCATTTGACTCCAGGTCCGGGTATCGGTTCGATTTGCAAGAATGCTATAAGATTTTTTCTGGAATATCGGACGTCGTGGAAGCTCTTCTGGTCGAAGATGACACTACCGAACCTCTGCCCATCACAATCCACGGCAGCAACCTATCCATTAGTTCAGACTGCGCAAAGAAGACCCAGTCTCTGCCGAGTTTAATCAGATCTAACAAGGAATCAGCCACGCTCGGCACCATTTTCGACTGTGTTGCTGCCGTACCTGGGTTAGTGGGAATCCTTCTTGGTCAGATCCAAATGATGACCTGGAACCGCGGGCTTTTCGTTTCGCAGAAAGGCGTGATGGGAGTTGCCCCGGATACCGCTGCGGTCGGAGACGAACTCTGGTTCCTACCCGGATGCGAAGTTCCAATTCTCTTGCGTCCCGAGGGAGACAACTACATTGTCGTGGGCGAAGCTCACATCAACGACTACCCGTTCCGTGGTGCCAGCGCCAATATAGACGATGCATACGCACACGCCTGCAATTCCGGAGAGAGCCGTTTCCAACGCATTACCTTAATCTAAGGCCCGAAACATCGTGCATCCGATATCTTAAAACCGCGGAAGAAACAAGCAGAAATAAGGCTCCATACGACAAGTCGAAGAACAGGTACAGGAAACGCAGCGTCTTCATAAGGACTCTGTTCAGCACAAAAGATACATATACCAGCAACCGGACTTCTAGGTCCCCTCATGACTTGCACCAAAACTAGCACCACAAAGTCCCTTCCTTCCAAGTCAGTAGAGAGCAAGCCCTTCACCGATCGATTAAGCAGGAAAAAGAAAATTCCACTCATAGCACCGCCCCGCATCAAGTAAGCCCCCACCACCCACAGCCACATCTACAAACACCAGCTCACTCCCCAAATAGATGAATCCAGAGAATTCTTCGCGCGGCTTACTAGCGAATCAACGAATCCCGTCGTCTATGTTTCCTTGCTCTTGGCTACTAGTGCAAACGTGGGATAGACAGCTAATGTTCAATGCATTCGAAGCGGACAGGCCCTTAGTCATAGCAAACACAGGCATCGATCGTTGTCAATGTCCACATTTGCCTTGTTTGTTCCAGAACATATATAGAAAGAAACTCAAAAAAACGTGGCTGAGACTACTTTTCTTATTGCGATGATACTAGGGAGAGACTTCTCCAGTGGATTGTTGTGGGCCTTCGGATGTGAGTCGTACAGATAGCGGACTGAGGAGGCAGCAACTACATCTCTCCTATTCAGCCGTTTCATTTTTGAAGTTGTAGGGGCACTGTGGATGACATTTCTCCGGAGTAAGACAAGCGCATGCAGAAAATGGAGGAACATTTTAGAATTGCTGGATACTTCCTCCAGCGTGAGTAGCGTGGCCATGAACGTTGTAATTTCCACTACTAAGAAGAGTTGCACTCGATTAAGGTTGGGCAGAACTATATAATCTGAGGAGTAGTACGCCGTACGCCAGCTAGCCGCAAGCAAGGAAAAGTAGCCCGGAGGATCGATCAGTATTACGTTCCTTCATAGCACATAACGTCCATTGTAACCATTCCAAAAGCCTGCAATCAGTTTGAAGAAAGCAGTTGAGGAACCGGTAAGAGAACCTACATACGCCATGGTTTCGAACCTCAATCCGCCGGTACATATGTCCTATCACTCACGAGCCTTTTCGATGGCTAGGTCGTCTTTTTGAGCTGGCTTCCCTATCGAGGGTGCCGGAGTAGGCGCCCTAGAACCTGTTCCTGGCCGTGGATTGACCTCCACCACCGTCTCAACAACCGGAGTCTTTTGCGGCAGCTCGGCATTTTGATCCTGTATCGCCCCCTTCTTCCCCACACCTTGCGTGGTCTTGTCTGTTCCCGACTTGCTTGGTTTGCTCGAGCCACCCAACATCTTCTTAATACCTTTGCTCTTAGACGGCTCGTCCGCAGCCGGCTTGTCCGGATTCTCCCCTACTTGAGGCTGCTCGAGCTCTTTCAAGATCTGGTCAACCACGTTGTTGAACTGCATGCGCCAGTGCCGCTGGTACCACCAGCCAAAGTAGCAGAAGATAACCAGGACGCACATAGATGCGATACCAGTCGAGAGCCAGTACCGACTCGCATAATAAATACCCTCTGCGCTATTCGTCGAGACAGTGAAGTGGAAGTCCTTGGAGCCCCAGGAGCCCATGGGGATGTTGCACAAGCAGTTTCGGTAGACGCCCAGGATCTGCATAAAGGTGCCGATGATTGCGGTGAAGGCAGACCCGCCGAAGAACAAGAACAGAAGCAAGTAGAACCAATCCGGTCGAACCTCGTATGCGTCGTTGTAACCCCAGAAGTCGTAGCCCCAGAGCATGGTGAGGAGGGACTGAAAGACAAAGTAGAGCACGAAAGTGAATGTGCGGCAGGAGAGCCCGATGGTTGGGGTGTAGAACGAAGTCACGTAGGCGAGGACGAACGGGATGACGATGAGTACCGAGGCTGTCAGAAGGAGGAAGATCCATTGGGGACTTCGCACTGTGGGGACGGACTCCAGGTCGGGGGTTGTGAGGTGTTCTTTCCATGAGTCGTTTAGCCGATTGGACCAGGTTTTCTTGGGTGTTGTGGCGGAGCTTGCCTCGGCGGCCTTTTTGACATGATCCTTCTTTACTCTCTTGAACCAGTTGCGCTTGTTGCGGCCTCTCTCCCACATCCAGACCGGTTGGTAGACGGACTTGTAAAAGGGCGTCCATAATCGTTCCGAACGCTCCGGCTGGTCTGGACTGTCTTTCTTCCCGATTCCAGAGACGATAGTTTCCAATGTGTAAGGATTGTTACCGGCAAGTAAGCAACCACTCACAATGGCAACGTGGGGAATAGTCATCCACCATTCGCCGAACGCGAGAGTGAGGGAGACGTCGCTATCGCCGAGCTTCGCGTGGTTTCCGAAGACGGAGAAGAGGAACGAGCCCAAGTAGAAGGCGACAGGCGCACCGATCGTAGCGCCGAAGCTTGCTTGACATTGCAGCATACTCTTCAGTCGGGTCTTGGTCTTTGCCTTTGACGTCTCAACTACAGGATCCAAATCCTCAACCAGGGCTTCGATATCGACCCATGCTCTTTCCGAATTAATATCTAGATCGTTGCGTGCTTGCTGCCTGAAACAGCGAGACCAACATGAGAATGCGGGGGTGGACTGGATCGGGTCCGTATCCTGGGTGGGGGCTGATGTAGCCGTCTTTCGAAGTACTAAGTTTCCGACAAGAACTGCATATAGTAGGTGGATATGGTATGTCAATCGAGAGGAGTGGTCCTTTTCGGTTTGACCTTTTGGCTTTTTGGATCCTGACATGTCTTTTTCGATAGCACGGAGGACTTGCCTGTCAATGGTTGCCTCATATAACCCGCTAAGAATCATCGGAGCCGCAGTAGAAAAGACAACGAGTACCCAAACGACCACATTGGCGAATCCAATAAGTGCCGCTATGAGGGCTCCGATTAGAAATCCTAGGAGAGTACCGGCGCTGTGTAGAAAGAAGACCGACAGGTCCGGAAGGCTGCCTGTAGTGAAACGGCCTTCGGTCGCCCGCAGTGTGTCTGTGAATGTACCCCAGTTCTTCGTTATAGCCTTCGTTAGGTTCATGAAAAGCCTGTCCGAGATATTGATCACGTTTTTTCTGGGGACCTAGATGAACCGATGAGTACTGATTGGCCTTGGCAAGTAGATCGACTTACATTCAGACAAAACACCGCCGCGGGCAGGATGAAACCAACAAACGGCTGCACCCATTGTTCCAAGACAGCGCTCCTGGATCGCTGCCAGCCGCCGCAGTTCGACTTGCACCAGGTATAAGAGATCTTCACTCTTGTTGCGCCCTCTTCCTTGTCATCATATTCCGCTCCACAGGGGAACTGCTCTTTCGCGCCGTTCTTGCGGAGGTCATCCGCTGTGTTGAAGACGTTGAAAGGGCTCTTGCTACTCTGCACGATAATGTCTGGCTTGTTTGGGTCTGGGTTGTTTGGATTCTTACGCCAATCGTTGAGAGCGCGAAGACAACATATGGTGAAATTTTGGTTGGCGACGCCGTGCGGGGCCGGTGCATCCAGGTCTTTCAGAGGGTCGAAGTAGTCTGTTTCTGGGGCCGGATCCTGACCGTGGGCTCGTGGAACGATGACAGCCAGGACTATAGCGATCATTAGACGCCATTGCAGGTACCTAGTCCTTAAATCCATAATAGCTTAGGAGGTGGAAGAGGACTTCGCTGCCTCCTGTGCGCTAGTAGAGAAGAGAACTTTGAAAGGGAGTGATTGGGTGTGAGATTTGTCAACTGGAGATGGTAGAAGCTAAACGGTGTCGGAAAGCTCTCAGTATGGGCGTAAAACTGGAAAAACTGCGTGATTAGCATGCGCTTTTGTAGGCTTTCGGCGCTTCAGAGCCTCCTGACCTCCGGGTATCTCGTATACTGGCTTAGCTCATGGGTGATGGCTTCCACAAAACCAAATACACTGCGCTCAGCCAGCCTCTGTCACAAGATTCGGCAAACCAAAGCCTTATTGCATGTTGTCCTCCACTGAACACTGAGCTGAGACTCATCCTGGGTGACCTTTGTCCAATACTCGGCCTGGATGGCCCTAGGCCAAGCCGGCCACCGGCGTAACAGGAGTTTAGATAACATGTCCATCGTCCTCTGTTCTAGAGATGGGCGTCTGATCATCCCTAACGGACGTAAAAGCTTGCCTTGTTGAGCCAGTGGTCGGTCAGTCGCTATAGTCCCGCCGGATTTGGAACACTTTAGCGATAGAGCAGGGTCCTGGAAAGCCTCACAGGCTTTGATGGGGTGTAATCATTCCCATCCTTCTTACAAATCACCAGCAGACAGCAGCCTCCTCGTACAGATGCTTGACAGCTGACCAGAGATTGACTGGCCAATCATACGTTGCCCTGCCAAAGACTAAAGACGAAGAGTGATAACGGCCTGGTGCTGGCCTGGTGGCATCCAGATACGGCGGAACCGGGCTTCGCACATTCCCCTACGGCATAACGTCTGGCCGAGGAATTGAAGGGGATGTTGCGGCCTCGCATTATATTCTTCAGGTCGAATACTATCCAAGACTGGAGAGACCTGCATCAACCGGTAATCCAAGGGTCACAAGTTTTCGATATAGGAAGCACATTTCCGCAAGGCTGAGGGAGCAGGGCGGAGTAAAGTCCTCGAAGGGCCGAACCGCAATCTCACTAGGCTGGCAGTGTCCCTCTCGCTTGTGTTTTCCGCTTTGCTGAGACCCTGCAGTCGAATACAACTGCCGACTGGCCAAACCACTGTCTCCTCCGCCGGATTGGGTTTGACAGCTTGCGGAGACTTTCAGCTGGGCGCTGGCGCTGCTATCAGCATTGAGGCTGTCAGCCACCCAGAACCTTCAGACGCCGCCACGAGAAACTCTGTAGCACAAGGACAAGACGTTAGGCCACTTCATTGGAGTTCTCAATCCAGGCCGCCAAATGTGAGCTGGCGGTCATTCAAATGGTAAGGGCGCACTGAGCTGCATACGAAATGATGCGGTTCCCTGTCCGCATACAGGGCGCATGGGTTTCAGAACATACGGAGGGCGTGATCGGTGAGGGACACGTCGGCGAAGTGTGATGCTGCTCAGTCTCTAGAAACGCAGTTCCCCTGCTACCGGTACATGGTGTTTCGGAAATCCAGAGGGTATGGCCGGGACTGATAAAGCGTCCTACTGTCGCCGCGCCGGTACCCACAATACTGGTACGCGGCAGCATGCGTGCCGGGTCGTTTCGGCGACGTTAAAGAATTGTCGATCAAAAAATGTTCTCGGGTGAATGTGAAAAGTGCACCGTGTCGCCAATACTGGAGGAATGCGCCTGAGGTGCTTTTAGAACTCGGCCGAGAAAATGTCACGTGACCTGGTATCGCCCGAGGGTGACTTCCATCTAGAGTCGGCATTCAGCTGAGCAATAATTATGCCCGGGCTCTATATCGCAAATCGATGGAATCCGCCCCCAAGGCTCTGGAGTCCCAAGGCCCCCAAAGATTCACGCCTCGTCACACACAGTCACGCCAAATACGAGCGATCTGCACCGCAACGCCTCGAACAGGAAATCACCGCGAATAAACGCAACGCCTTCTCGAAATCTCCCGGTGAACATAGCATGTTTAGCCGAAACGTCAAGCAAGTGACAGCACAACGACGCCACATGGCAAGCCCCTAACATGATGCTCATTTCGCGAAAACTCGCATGCGCAGAGGTGCTGGTGTGGTCGGCGAGGTGGAGGATTGCGGAGCGGGTTGGACCGAGAACTGCGCCGGGAGGCGGTTGCGTCAGCGTTCGCGCACAGAATCACGGGGGTCTGAGCATCTGTATACGTATGGAATTTTGTTATAGGCGTCGTAGAGATGGAGAGCTAATGGCAGCAACAAATTCATCGGCTCGAAGACTAAGGGCGCGTCCGGGAAGGTCCAGCCGATCAAACTATTGCATCCACAGGGACTCTCAGGTCTCGCCGTCTCCTTTTCCTCACGATGGTATTCGCCGTTGATTAGTATTCGCAGTGGGACGGTAGGTTACCAAGAATTAATCTACGGTCAGGGTATCCGCTCCTCCCGCAATGCATTGCGCGGAAACCCCACCGTTCCCGACGACGTCGGCGACCTCTCGAAACGCTTACGGCGAGCACAAGGCCTCATCACATCCTCCAACGTCCCACTACCAACTACCTGAAGAAGGAAAAGCAAAAATCCACTCCAGGGGTAGCGCAAGAGACAGATGCAACAAATAAAGAAAATTCCAACCGTCCGTCTTTATATACTACCCGTTAGGCTCGCAAAACAACCAAACACTCCCATCCTGTCTCGTCGCCGACCAACGCAGATCTGCAGCCGAGAGCGTGTGGCCCCACGCATTGCGCTAACCCGAACGGGATGACTAGTCTCCCTCAGTCTCGTGTCGAATGTGGAATCATGGGATTCTTAGCCAAACAAGCTTTTTGCTAACTACTGTTGCACCTTACGCAACGGGGAGGGGTGAGCGAGGCGAGTAGGTGCCCGGAGGCGTGGTGGCGAGATTGGCCTCCGGGCCGTCGCCGATGCGTGGATGGTCGGACGCCGTTTGGCTTGCACATGGGCTTGAGGCGAGCGTGATTTGGATTTGTAAGGTGCATTCCTTGGTTTCTTCAATTTTATTATTTCTCTTGGTCGCCGTTCGTTTTCTTTCTGCAGTTCCAAAAGGACTGACAATGCAGTTATAACATTCATCCCCGATACCCAACACTCAGCTCTCAACCTGCATTATCCACATAGACGGCCATGTTTACGCCTATACAAACCACTTTCGGAGCCCTGCTTCTACACCAAGCTACCTCTCTCCTCCTCTACGGAAATGGAAATATCCTCGGTGCCTCGGGCCTCATACGGCGGCTTTTCACCTCTCCAACGAAGGGCACGGTAGCCTTCTTCGCTGGTATGGCTGCGAGTTTCGTGCCATTGGCGCTGTGGATTCCTGAGGCGATGACAAAATACCCCACCGCGCCGGTCGCGTTGGGGCAAGCATTAGCGACGGTGGGGTGTGGCTTGCTGGTCGGGTGGGGGACTAAGGTACGTAGCTTCTTGGTGACAACAACAGAACTTTTACGCAGACCGAAAATTAAAGAAATAACGTGCTAATTCGGAACATAGGCAGCAAATGGCTGCACAACCGGCCACATGCTCTGCGGCCTCTCCCGCCTAAGCGGCCGCTCCGCCATCGCCGTCGCAACTTTCTTCCCCGCCGCCATCCTAACCCACCACCTCGTGCATCCCTCCCTCCTCACCGATGTATGCTCCGGCGACGTCCCGTGCTACCTACCTGTCTATCCCTCCCGCGAAACAACCACATCCCTCGCCATACTCACCGTGACCACCATCCTCGCCGCCCGAACGCTACCGCACCTTGTAGCAAAATGGACTAAAACCGAAGACATAAAATGCGATCCCAACGTCCCCGCACGAATCGCAACGCAATTCTTCGCGGGCCTCGAACTCGGTTTGGGCCTCCACATCACGCAAATGTCACATCCCGCCAAAGTTGCCTCCTTCCTCTCCATGCCGAATTGGGAAGTCTGGGACCCCTCGATGGCGCTGGTAATGGTCTTCGGCGTGCTACCCAGTCTGATCGAAAACCAAATCAAGGGATTCAGCGCCCCGCCTTGTTTCAACGAGAAATTCGAGCTCCCGCAGAAAACAGTCAGGGATATAGATTGGAAGTTTGTGGTCGGGGCGGCGGTGTTTGGCGTGGGGTGGGGGCTGTCGGGAACGTGTCCTGGGCCGGCGATTCTGAGGAGCTTTGCGCAGCCGGCATGGGGGTTTTTGTGGATGGGTGGGTTTTGGGCGGGTGCGCAGATGTTGAGAGAGGGGTGCTGAGTTGGCGGTTGTGTTTCCGGTTGGTTTGGCGTAGTGATGCGGCTCTACGCTTTCGACTGAGGATAAGAGGCTCTCTTTTGTCATGTGCTCTTCTTCCGCTGTAATTCTTGAATTAGCGCTACGTCGCTGCGTGCACTGTACCGGTCCCTCTCCACCCGCGTCCCGGATACAAGGCCCACATATGTCTCTTCTTGAAAGCGCGAGGGTGTCCCATAATATTAGTCGAACTGCTTCGTTTGACGCTGTTCGCTCGATTAGTAGGTCGGCTGAGACAAGACACATGGGCAGCTCCTTTCATTGCCATGGGGTCCATCAGCCCAACGGGTGCCATTGTCTCGTATATACCGCTGTTCGGTGCCGCTTCGACGGGTCAAGCCCGTGCTTCGGGTAGCACTGGAGATTGGCGATGGTGTAGGCGGGGCGCACATTGAGTGCGTTGGCGGGGAGCAAGAAGTGCACGTCTGGGATCCGGGAGTGCTCGTTACAGGACGTGAGGGTCGAGCATCGAGCTATGACTTCCGAGAGTTGTTCTAGATGGGCATGTTCGGGGTCTGAGAGTAGGAAGGATGAATTGGACGTGTTTTCGTCCACTGAGAGTAGCGATGAGGATGCAAGCGCTTTGCGGAGCTTCTCGAAATCGGCATTGTAGGTGAACGCAAGGAGGACTACCAGGATGTGGCGAACAGATATGTTGTCACGTCGTTGGTAGATGGAGATGTTGATGTGCCTGGCTGTGGCGTGTAGGGAGGTGGTGGTGCAGATATTTTGGCCTGGGGTCTGTCGAGTTGCGGTCAACAGTGGGAGGGGGAAGAGCTGGCCTCTCCAATTTGAATGACGAAAAATTGGCGTAGAATGGAATTAGTATAAGTGGTCTATGTTGAGCATATTAGAGATAATGTCGTTGATGAAATCCTCATCCGAAACAAGTCCTACATCCTCGGAAATCCCAAGGCCCATTTTTGGAGATTCACTAAGCTCCCGTAGCCTCGCTGCCATGGATCCAAGTATAGCCGGCAAGCGTTGTCGTGGCATCTTACTCCCTCCCGCTGCCATGACCTCATCGATCTTGTCGGCTAACCTCACATATATCGCTCGCGGGTCCAGCACGCTCGAAACATATGTAGCATTCCATGCCTCGTGCCGGACTTCTGATAGACGGGTCAGAATGAGTAAGGCATGTCCGATCTGGCCCCAGTGTAGGTACGGTAGTGACAAAACTAGGTCGGTAGGTAGCGCGAAAACGAGCGACATGAGCGAATCGATCGTAGCCAAACAGGATGATAAAAGGTTTGTGCGGAACATGCTGTAGCGGGTAGCATTGCCATCGTTGGCACACGATAGAGAGTGGAAGAGACGATCATCGAGAGAAATTTTGCGGAGATATAACCTGACCGATTGATGTGACAGATACAACAGCTCTAGACGTTTCGTCAGTAGCGTGTTCACCTATAATTAACAGGGTTTAAGAATGGGACAACGTACGTGCTACTCCAACTGCCGGAGGGAGGGAGTCCTCCAGCGTCTGAAGCTCTTGCTCGAGTGACGAAACACCCATGACGAGTGGAATGGACATTCCTGACATGTAAACTGAGTCTTCGGTATATAGTATATCCCTGATTTTGTCGATCTTTCGCTGCACGTGGACTAAACGGACGAGATAAGCGTCGCCGAAATACTCCATCGTCGATTCTAGAATCCGGCAACATTGATCAGCGTATCGACTGAAAGGTATTGGTGTGATGTCCTTTAGGCATGATTTGGTGCTGAAACAATAAGTCAACGACTCTCAGACAATTTGAGGGCTACCCATACATACATGGAGTTAGTCCAATACAGTCCAAGAAACCCTCTTCTTTCTTCCAAACTCCTCGCCCGCTCTACCTGACTGTCTCGCCCAAGGTCACCAATAGCACCAGCTGATGTCTTCGAGCGATGTTTGGCTTCCTTGTCGATACCAAGTTCTACGAGTATTGCGGAGGAGATTTGCAGGTAATTAATGAGCTGGCCACCAAGGTGGATGTGGATGTGATTCCTTTAGTGAAAATCGGGTTAGCAAAGGCAGTTGCGAAGCCTCATTAAGGACGGTAGCAGACCCACCATGAGATGAGGATTAGTAATGCCTGCAGCAGTGCCGGGCTCTTTTCGCCGCGAACCAGCGCCGCCTGACTGATCTCGTACCTCACCAGGCGTGCAATGTCTGACTGGCGGTCCAGATCGCTCTGGCATGCGACCATGATGAGCGACATGTACAGGAGGGGCTTTTCAAACCTCAGCTGGGCCGCAGTGACACCATCATGTATCGGCACGAAGGGAAACAAAGGAGCCATCTCGGCACGGAAATGGCCGAGCAATGAGGCTGCTTCACTGCCGCCTGGTGGTATCATGCGGTCGAGCAGTTCAGGTGCCGTGAGAGACTGTACATTTCCGGAACGCAAACCAGACAACGGGGAGGGAGACAGAGACGACGATGAGGGAAACGACGTTGCCGAAAGGAATTCCGACACTGAGTCAACTTTGGACTCGAGTCGGAGAATAGCGTTGTCCGCTGTGCATGGCTGTTTGTGGCTACGGTGGGAACCGGGGATTTGGCTCTCGCATTGCTTGTCCAATCTATCACATCTGTGTAGACGCCCGGCATGCATTAGTGCACCGCGTTGTGAACGGCAACGGGGTCGGAGACAACAAGCCCGGACAGGCACTTACCTCTCACATCTGTCTCTTCTGGTTCCCACTTCGCACCGTACTTTGGCTTTCGCACATGTCTTGCAGGCCTTAACTTCGCGCTGTCTTGGTGTTCTCAAGCTCATATCGCATTGATGCCGACACAGATGTTCCAATGCAACCTAGGTCCGCGACTCAACAGGCGTGACTCCGATTCAAATACGAGCGCCTTCTTTACTGGCCAAGCACGACGCGTGGAGTCTAGCATAGGGACGCCCCTGGGATTAACGTGGCCTTGATGAGATTGGGGAGGCGGAGGGATGGGGCCAATCGGAGGAACGCCTGTGGTGCTGAGATACAGTAAGGCACGGGAACGGAGCTCCGTCTCTGCCGCTCCGCACCGCCTTCTTGTGACCGCCAAGCCAACTAATACGGAATTCCGTGCCGCTTAACACGCTTGCCCACCAATCCATCGAGCTCCCGTACCCAAAACAGTTTGCCATATCCCCTACAATAATCGCAGAATGGCAATGGAAGGATTTTCGACACGTATAGCACGAGGCGCAGCGTCTCCAGCCTCGATCGCTCTTCCCATCGTGTGGACATTATATACACACGCATTTCGACCCTACGGTAGGGAAATTCTTTGTCCACATATTTTCTGCAGTCACCAGTCTATCTGACCCTCCCGTCATCACCTTCACTTTCATTTTCCGTACTTCTGTCTTGTTCGTCGTCGGTTTTGTTACCACCGTGTCGTCGGGCTGCATTCTTCCTCTTTGAAACCTACCGCAGTTGGTAGTACTTGAGCATGGCGCTGCTGTGGCGTCAGATTCGGACATTAGCCCACAAGAACCTGATCATAACTCTTTATCGCCACTGGCTTTCCACGCCGCTGAGAGCTTTTGTTCTACCGATTCTCATTGTCCTACTGTTGTAAGTCAAGGCCATGCACGGCAACCAGCAGTAGACTGACGCGATCAGGTCCTTCATTCGGAACTTTCTATTCCCTGATGCGCTCTACGGAATAGGCACATCTCGCCCGATTCGTTCCCTTCAGCAGGTCGTGGCGGTGGCTGGCGGAAGAGACCGCATCGTCTTCGTCAACGGCGGCTTCATTGGAGGCGACATAGAGAGGGTCATCGCCGACGCTGCATCACAGGTTCGAAATACCAGTCTCGATGTCATCACCGTTCAGCAAGAGGAAGATCTCCGGACTACATGTGTCAGCACCATACGTGGTACCTCGCGGTGCATTGCTGCGGCTGTCTTCCACTCCTCTCCTACGGAAGGTGACGGTGGCGCCTGGAACTACACCATTCGTGCCGACGGAGCTCTCGGAGCTGGTGGCGTGCACGTCGACGCAGACATGAACGATGCACAAATATACACCCTGCCCCTCCAGCATACGGTCGACTTCGCCATCGGCCTCTCAAACCCTGCGGTAGGACCTAGCGCGTTGGAACAGGTTGTCTACGAATACCCCTTCACCTCGCAAACACAAAATCAGCTGGAAGACAGCATCCGACGACGCTACATGAGCATGGTTGCTCGCGCACTAGCCGCCCCTTTCTACCTAGCCATTGCTTGTGTCCTTTACCAAATGACGGGTCTCATGGCGACCGAACGGGAGATTGGAATGGCTAAGCTTTTGGATACCATGATGCCGAACCGGTCCCGCTGGCAGCCCCAAATTGCACGACTTTTATCTCATCACGCTGCATTCGATATTCTGTACGCTCCGGGATGGATCCTGAGTGGTGCGCTGCTAGGTGCGCTTGCCTTCCAGAAGACATCCATGGTCGTCCCTATCTTGTTCAATCTGCTCGCTGGATTATCCGCCACATCACTCTCGATCTTTGCCGGAGCATTCTTCAGGAAGGCACAGTTGAGTGGCATAACAGCAATCATTATCGGACTGCTCTTTGCGCTTCTGGGTCAGCTTACCGCCAAATCTGGAACCGGGCTGGTTGTGGTGCTCGCGCTCATTTTCCCACCGATGAACTATGTATACTTCCTTGTCGCCATGGCTCGGTTTGAGAGTCAGAATCGAGCTCTCGATCTGCTTTCGTCCCCTCCAGAAAGCTCTTTTAGCATTCCCGCAATTGTTTTCCTGCTCTTTGCAGTCTGCCACACATTGGTTTACTTCGTTTTCGGTGCTCTCGTGGAACGAGCCCTACACGGAGTTGCCTCAGCTTCTCATCGCACCGTGGCCTCCGGACCTTCTCCAATCGCCGTAAATATGAACGGGCTCACGAAAGTCTACCAGCCTGGGTTTGCGGAACGGGTCCTTCAATTCTGGACCAAAAAGCCGCTTGAGTCTGTCATCGCCGTCAACAGTTTGGATCTTCAAGCTCACCAGGGTGAGATCCTTGTGCTGCTCGGTGCGAACGGAAGTGGCAAGTCGACGACATTGGACGCGGTAGCCGGAATGTCTACAATTACTTCCGGAGAAGTTACCATCAACTATCCTTCTCCACGCTCCAGCTTTGGATACTGTCCCCAAAGAAACATCCTTTGGGATGACTTGACGGTTATCGAGCATGTAGAGATATTCGACAGCATCAAGGCCGTAGACCGAAGGGCGACGAAAGCTGATAACGATGCATTGATCGAGTCTTGCGATCTGGCAAAAAAGAAGACCAGCCTTTCCAAATCACTCTCCGGCGGTCAAAAGCGCAAGCTACAGATAGCCGCCATGTTCGCCGGTGACTCTCTGGTTTGCTGCGTAGATGAAGTGTCGTCTGGCGTTGACCCTCTCTCCAGGAGAAAGCTGTGGGACATTCTGCTCTCGCAGCACGGCCGCCGCTCAATTATCTTGACAACCCATTTCCTTGATGAAGCGGATCTGCTGGCTGATCGTGTCGCTATTCTCTCAAAAGGCTCACTTAAAGCTTTTGGAACCTCAGTCGAACTCAAGAACACGCTGGGCTCTGGATACCGCGTACATGTTAACCGTCTACCTAGCTTGAACGCGGGTGAGCCTTACAGCGATATCCTTCATTCCGAAAACGGCCACGAGATAGTGTATTTCCCTGGGACGTCCACTGAGACATATCACCTCATGAGAAGACTAGACCAAGACCGCATCGACAACTACCAGGTCCGAGGGCCGACGCTTGAGGATGTATTCTTCAAAGTCGAAGAGGAAGCGATGGCTGAGCTCTCTGGATCTAAAGACCAACACTTCCAGCGTTCTTCATCCGACTCCGGCCAACCTCTAGTGTTATCGCAGGCTCCAAAAACTAGTCTGCTCGGAAACTTGCAGGACGGTCGAGTTGTCAGCATACCGAGACAAATAGCAATTCTCATCTCGAAACGCTTCACCCTTCTCCGTAGGAATCCACTACCGTACCTAATTCTTCTCTCTATTCCTATCATCGCAGCTGGGTGTTCGACACTGTTTCTCAAAAAAGTTCCATACAGCAGCTGCAATCCCGCGGAGCAAATCTCTTCTACAAGCAGCGCACAACCCGAGGCCAATTATCGTCTAGTTGCCGGTCCCAGAACACAGCTTTCCGAAGCAGCGATGCAGCGCATTACACAAGCTCCGCCTGGATCTGTCACTGTGGTCGAAACACTCGACGAGTTTCATTCCGCTGTACAACAGAAATTTGGAGAACTCATGCCTGGTGGTTTCTTCCTCGGTGACAAGCCCACGATGGCATGGCAGGCGGACGGCCCGCCTATCTTCGCCCACATCGTCCAGAACCTTGTCAGTAACTTGGTCCTGAACATGACGATAAACAACAATTACGAGGCTCTTGAAATCCCGTTCCAGTCCAAGACTGGCGATCTTCTGTTGTTTATAATCCTCTTTGGGCTCTCCATGGCTGTGTATCCTGCTTTTTTAGCCTTGTATCCCACCCTCGAACGACTTCGTGGCGTGAGAGCAATGCACTACAGTAATGGCGTACGAGCTATACCTCTTTGGCTCAGCTATTTGATTTTCGACTTTGGTTTCGTTCTCGCCACATCTCTTGTCGCCGTCATCATCTTTGGTGCGACTGTGAATATTTTGTACGCCACACCATACCTCTTTCTCATCTTCATCCTCTATGGTATTGCCTCAACGCTGTATTCGTACGTTATTTCCTTATTTTCGACGTCTCAGCTCGCCGCATTTGCTGTCACAGCAGCTAGCCAGACAGTCACATTCCTTGTGTACTTTGTCGTCTTCATGGTCGTCTTCACCTTTGCGGACTCTTCGGACCAAACCTCGCCGGTAGATATCACCTACTACTCCCTCGCCTTGACTTCACCGGCGTTCAGCCTTGCCAGAGCAGTCTTTATAACATCGAATGTCTTTGGGGTTGCCTGTCGAGATCGGAGGCTTGGCTCGTACCCCGGTGCCATTGATCTATATGGAGGACCAATTTTGTACCTGGTACTTCAGTCGGTGGCCATGTTCATCTTTTTGGTCTTCAAGGATTCTGGGTCGCGGTGGGGACAGTGGTGGAACAGGCGGGCCGCTGCGCGTGAAAAGTCCGATGGCTTCGAACTGGAAGCAGCGACCAATTTCTCCCACGCTTCGAACAAGAAGGATGGCCTTCGCGTGGTCGGCCTTCAAAAACGATTCAAGAAAGAAACTGCTGTCGACAATGTGAGCTTTGGTATTCAGCGTAGCACATGCTTCGCTCTGGTTGGGCCCAATGGGGCTGGCAAATCAACCACCATATCCATGATCCGAGGCGATCTGCAACCGAGCAGTTGGCGCAGTGACATATTTGTCAACGGAGTCTCCATGATACGACACAGAAACCAGGCTCGCGCCGATCTGGGCGTCTGCCCACAGATCGATCCGTTGGACAACATGACTGTCGTCGAACATCTCCGCTTTTATGCTCTCATCCGCGGCATTGGCGATCCGTTGCATAACATCCATGCCCTTATGGAAGCCGTTGGAATCCAGCAGTTTGCGAGCCGCATCGCGACGAAGCTCTCAGGTGGCAACAAACGCAAGCTTTCTCTTGCCATTGCATTGATGGGCAACCCTAGCGTTCTTATACTCGACGAGCCGTCATCCGGAATGGACGCGGTGAGCAAACGGATCATGTGGCGGACCCTGGCTGCCGTTACTCCAGGGCGGTCATTGCTCCTCACGACTCATTCGATGGAAGAAGCAGATGCCCTCGCGAGCTCTGTGGGCGTCGTCGCTACCAGAATGCTCGCCTCAGGAACCATTGACGAGCTAAGACGCAGGTACGGCGGAGCATATTACGTACAAATAGTCCACAGAGATGCACCCCATACACGCACTATGGAGATGAAGCTTATCGAGCATTGGATAAAGCACGATCTTCCGGGCGCGAAAATTGACGGGTTAGTGCGGTTTGGGCAGGTCAGGGTTCAGATCCCGCTTCGAATAGACGACATGGACATCTCCTTGGCGGATATTTTTGAGCGACTCGAAGCAAGCAAAGCCAGTTTGGGCGTTGGGAATTATAGCGTAAGTGTCGCGAATTTGGACCAGATCTTCCTGTCGGTTGTAGAGTAGAGATTATACCGAGTATGTAACACATGTTTAATACGAGCTTAATAACTACCTCATGGTTAAGCTGGAACATTTTCGTTCTTATTTTGAGGTACATTGGTAAGAGATTTAGACCGACGCTATAGGACACGGGATCAATTTTCTGTGTCGAGGTATAAGCAAGCTATCTCAAGCGAACAATTTTATGAAGGTATGCAAGTTAGTAGCGGCTGGAGTCGCACTGTTGCCTATATCACTCCTAAAACGAGATCGAACATTTGTTGATTCCTCTACAACGCATACTACTCTACCAACTCCACCCTGATCCCATGCGCCCAACCACTTGAGCGTCCACCCCGCCACACACTCTTCTAGTACGGCATGTGATCGCCCGGGAGCGTAGTCAGCCCTACAAAACTTGTCAGCCTCAAATGAAACGTAGTCGACGAAACTATCCAACTTACACCCATCAACATCCTCATCCACAACCCTTGGAACCGTACACTTCATCGCCTCCTCGGGGGCCTGGTACTTCAAGGCTGTGCAGGTGTCGCCATTACAACGCGCATCCATGGCCCGTTGTAGGGAATCGTCTTTCCAGCCGAAGACGTAGTCGCCTAGAGAGATTTGATCAGCTTGTTGCTGTATACCTTTGTAGCATTGATCTTACCGTGGTTTCCGTAGCCCGTTCTAAATGAAAGTCAGCGTCTATTTCTAGTGCTTGTGGCTGGTAGGATGACGGAAGGGAAAGACTCACTGATCCCCAAAGCTCCAAACAAATGGCTGCGCTCCATCTTTAGGCCAGAGATTCTTGTCGTTGAAGATGCGCGTCTATTTCCGCACCATGTCAGCAACCCAAACATACCCGCACCACCAACCAGTCCAGTCCCAAGGAAACGGAAACGCCAAAACTCACATCCCACATAACCTCATACATAACCTGCGGCACAACCACGGGATGACTCGCAGGACAACTTCCCGTCGGTCCTACATCATTTGCCTTCGAGCCCTGGGCATAAGCAAGATGACTCTTATGATCCGGACTATCCAAATTGACCCCATCCCAACACGTCGGAAACGTAATAATCGTGCGAATCCCGCCCTCGCAAAAGCCCTTCGGCAGGGTCTGCGTATCCGGATCCCCGCAATTGATATTGCTATTGTCGCCTGTCTTGGGCATGCATCTATGACAGACCTTGCGCGGCTCGGGGGCAGAGGTGGCCGTGGAGTCGCCGACAAGCATGCGGAAGCCTGGCTTGAAGGCCGTCACGGATTGCGTCTTGTTCGAGGACGGGATGTAGTAGACTGTTATGCCGCCATTGCCTGTGAGGCCTTCGGATACGAATTGCGGGACCCGCTTGAAGGTGCCGTTGCGCGCGCGGAAGTACAGCACCGCGGTCCAGTAGTTAGAGAAGTCTTCGGAGAAGGTGCAGCTGGTGCAGGTGGAGGCTGAGGGGAGGTCGTGGGAGAGGGTTGCGTTGAAGGAGTTGCCGCCGACGATCTAGAAAACATTAATGTACTGTACTAACAGAAAAGGCGTATGACGCTCAACGCTTGCGAAAAGTATGCGGGCGAGGGGCGAGGGTCGAGGGATTGTAGGGGCTGGTTTTGGCGTGTTGGTGCGCACTTACTTGGTGGAGATGGGGCGATGGGATAGAGCCTGGATTGACTAGAGGGTCTATGCGATCGACGACGAGCTGTGAGCACTCGAACCGCAGCATGGGATATTGCCCAATCGGCGGCACCGTTTGGCCTGAGACGTACTCCGCGAAAAGCGCCAGAGCGAGAGCTTTCCACTGCATCTTGAACAAAACAGTCACTTGTGTCAGTAAGTAGCGAAAACCTCGAAATGCAAAGACCAAGAATCCTCGTGCGACAACCTGGATCATACATGGTTCCTAAATACCCATCCTGCCCTCACTTCTTAGAGTGCAGTCCCAACTATATGCAGTGGGGCGCGACTTTAATCTGCAACTCATTAAGATATCCATGGTAGGTGGGGGCTCGGGAGTTGGTACGCAGAGGTTAACCGAGCTTTGTGCGACAGTAAGAATTCCATCACAATAAATTTTTCATCTTATCTTTTTCCGCAGAGCCACATGTGTCGGCGATTGGTAACGTTCAAGGTCTAGCTGCGCCTCAGTACAGTTCAATTTGCCAAAGAGGCGCCGCCGCACTTTCCGGGTGCAGATCCATCATGGGCAGCCTGCAGGTATATTGCTTCCGCCTTCCGGCCGACTTTGTAATGCGAAGTATTCTAAGTCCCTTGAAAAGCTCGGATTGAGACCCTCTGGCAATATCAGTCATCACTATAGACTAGTGGTGGAAGCGCAGTCACAGATGAACTCCGGTCCTTTCGCGCCAAGGTATGATTTGATTTGGCCGTATATGGCGTAGATGCAAACCCTAGTCTTGTGAACTCCTCTAATACCGGTATGCCATTCCGTTTGCTTTTCCTCAAGGCTGCCACATCCTCGCCGTCCTTGGCCAAACTCTCTTATAAAGACTGACGGCGACTGCATCCATTGGGTTGATCTTCCCGTCAAACGTTGCCTTGAAGTACCCATGCGTACCCAGGCTCTCCTTGATGAATCCGCTTCTACCTCTTCTCGTCCAAAGGGGAAGACTCTTGAACCATTTCACGTCGGTGTCGTTGAAGAACATGTACCGAACGGTGACAACCCGCTTATTGATCTTGTACGGATGGCCAGTCAGGACAATGCGCTTCGCAACCACGCGGTTGAGTGACGGCGGTAAGGATGTCCCGGTTCCGATGAGGCGGAGGGGAGAAGTGGGAGCTGGGTCTGCTGGTTGCACGTTGGAATCCATATCCGAAGTTGGTGACGGTTCTGTGCGCTGGAAATAAAGAACCGGGACATTCCCCCAGGTTAAGGGTCCGATGAAAGTAGCAATCGCTGAGCGGCCAGGGTGGAGGAAGCGGTCAAACTTGTGGACATCGTTGGGCGTGTTGCCGGCTTGGGAGAAGAGCTGCAGCATATTAGTAAATGACCATCAACTGCAACGGAACATGCTTACAGGATTGATAATGATCCGCCTTGGTCCACATTGGACAATCATCTCAGCCTTAGACTTGATGGGCCCTTCATAATCGGAGCTAAGCAGAATGCTATAGTTGCAAGCGGTCCGTTTGTGCTCGTGTCGTAGCAAAGAGAATAGCGCAATCGGTCGTGACCCTTGAAGAGCCAGCGGAACACCACGAAGATGCACATTGACCCGTGTTCCAGGCTTGACGCCACCAGCCCAAGCCTCCCGCATAAATTTTGTAGCTGTCCTCTTGTAGTCTGAGATCTCAAGAAGACGCGCCCACTCCTCTGGCTCATAGGGCTTATCTTCCTCAGTCTCCCATACGCTGGTCTTTAAACTCTTCAACCCGCGGTACCGAATTAGTCGCTCTCGAGCATCAACATTAGGGGGTAATTCAATTTCGTCAGGGAACTCAAGGTCTTCCTCCGCTTCCGTCTTTCTCGACTTTCGATATGCTTCGATCTGCTCTGCTTCGTCTTCTGGAGAGGGATTCAAGAACATCTCAGACTGAGGATATTCTGAAGGGCCGCCTTCTGTCATCGCCCTGCCATCCACGTCCATTCCCTCTACGCCATCGGCGGGCTCGTAGATCTCTGTCTTAGCCGGTTCGTCGGCGTCTTCCATATCAAAGTCTTCTAGATCGGAGCCAGAGTCAGACAGGTCGTCGATGTACCATGCGCTCTGATATTTGCTGGTTCCCTTCGGAAGCCGTCTGGGTCGTGTCGGCGCGGTGATTTCCTCATCATCTGAGAAGTAATGGTGGTCGTCTAGCAAGACTCCTTTTCGGTCTGAAGCTGCCATAGATGGTGCATAAGTTGTTGCATCTTCCATGATTGTCTCTTCAGGCGCAAGTTCTGCAAGGTCGTCCTGGTCTTCGCTTGGCCGCTCCAACTCGATTTCGATCTCCGAATCGACGGTCATGCTGTCCTCATTACCTTTCTTTCGGGTATCCAGAGGTGCAGCGACAATCTTTTCGATTTGAAAGTCGCCCCAATCGCCGATCTGGACGAGTCGATCCGCCTTCATGCCTAGGCCTCTTACGACGCCAGTCAACACAACCGCGCCGGTTCCATCTTCGTTGACAGCTGATTTTCCTCCTTGCCAGGCAACATCCTCGATGAACATATAGCTCCTCTGCTCACGCCACTTGACACCTTTTGTTGTAGTCGTACATAGCGATCGAACGAGATTGGAAGATTCTTGGCGGGAGTCGAGAGAGAACACTCTCTCTGTTGCGGGTAGCCAGTGGGAAATGTACGACTTTAGCGAACCAACGACTTGTGGCCTTCGTTTCGCAGGCTCGACCTTATCCAACGCTTGGACCACCGTGAAGCAGTTCGAGATGCCTTGGCTTTCGACCGCCTTCAGTATCAACTCGCCCTCCTTGTCCACCTCCTCGTCGGCAGAGAGTACGAAAACCACAAAATCAGCTATCCTGCAAGCGTCTAGCGATGCCAGGAGATCTCGCCGCACAGTCAAGTATTGGATCTTTTGCTTGAACCGATCTACGCGGACGCATGTCCAACCAACATCCGGAACGTCTTCCTCGACCTCTAGACTCGTGTTCAGGCTTCGTACCGCGCCCGCCGCCGAAACATCCTTGCAAAGTGGTATAACAGCAACAATCCTTGCTGCGCCATCCTTTCCAGCGAATACGTTGGTAGCTTTTGCATGCTCGTGGTCTTTGTTCAGTCGCATTTGCTTCGCTCGGTTTCGGCGGTCGAATTTCGACATGACTTGCTGGTGGGGGGTTTTTCGGCTCCCTCGCTCGAAACCTTCAACTTTCCCTACAGCCTGTCAGATCCCATATGTGTGTAGAAATGTACGGAAAATACCCTTCGAGAGCTCTTTCAGCGCGCTCTTGCTAGCATGTCGGGACTTGAAGGACTTTTGCGGCTGCTTCGTCGTGCTGCGGTGATGATGATGCTGAGCCACCATGGGAGCCATGTTGCCGTTACCGCCGGCTTTGAATCTAAAGGGAAGAGACGCCACCGTGCTTGGGTTGGGTGTAGATTGTGAGAGTGAACCTGCGCGGAGGCGGGGGGGCACCTGCCATTATTTTTGTGGGCTTATCGATAGAAATCTTGGCGCTGTGGCTCGTGGCATCACTGGACCAGGGCCGGGATGCACAGTTTCGTATTGCACTAAACCACCAGCCATCCTCACGGCTATACAGATATTGATAATTTCCCCCCTCTACTGTGCCATTGGGATGATCTCACGTACTTGGTTCTACCTATTGTCCGGCTCCGTGCCTCGAGCGCGCATTGGTGCACGCTTTCGTCTAGACTTACCTAATGGAAAGAGGAAGTAGCAAAAACATCTCGAGCTCATCGAGCTGATGGTCGAGAATTTCCTCTTGCTCATGGACGCGAGCTCCTTCTTCCGAATGTATCTCTCTACAGGACTAAAAGCAAAATGTGCATTGTGGACGCATCTGACCAGACCGCCCATTTGATATCGTGTGTAACCGGTTGGCTGCGTGCACACGCGCTGGGGCCAACATAGGAAGGAACTTTTGGATACCCAGGCACCGGTACTTTCCCTGCTTTGCGTGGAAGTCACGACGAAGGCAGCACCAAGCATTCTTCACCTTCATCCCTAACGGTTTCCCATTCCCTACCTCCCGTCTCCCCACCATTCTTCTATAGTCCTTCCGCTTACCCAATTCAGCTCCAGGAACTGCTCCAATCAGGCTGCAGCTCCGCCATTCCTACTTGGAGCCGGCAAACGGCCGCTTCTCTCACCTTGACCACTGTTCTACCGCCTCCAGCCGGATTTTTGCCTTTTGCCTTCACCTCCGATTCTCGGACGAGGCTCTCAGCATATAAATCTGCTCTCTGGCCTGCTTTCTCTCTTCCAGGTCAGTTCTCGTCAACCGAGTCTGCTAGCACAGGTCTCGGCACCTAGACACTGTCGCTACAACCTCTGCAGTGCCACTCCTCCGCCTCCCCCAAACGCCATACACTTTCCACTCTCATACTGACCCGAACGACAAAACAGTCTTGTCCATCAGGTATCAGCTCTCCTTCCATCTTCCTCGAAGCAGCTACCATGGGAAACCGTCGTAAACCCGCCCACCTCTACGACCCGGCCGCCATGAGGGCGTAAGTGGATTGTTTCCAGCGCTCCCGGACCGATACTGACTCTGCTATAGGCTTGAGGGCGTTCCGCTTCCCGAAAAGTGCGTATATTCCATTGTGCCCGTCGATATCAGGTGAGACTAACCGAGCTGTAGGATAAAATGTGACCGATGCAGACATTTCAAGTCGCAAAAGAACTTCTCCAATAGGTCGCTCCACGACGCGAGGCGCGCCATCCAGCAACATGGCCCGCACGCCAAATACAAGATCAATTGCCAACAATGCACCGGAAGACAGATCGTAGAGCTCCGCTGCTCCATGTGCAACAAGACAAAGGGACTGGAGGATTTTGCAAAGAGCCAGCGCGCTAAACTGTCGGACGCCGTAAGAATGATGTGCTGAAATCTGAGTTCTTGCTAATCACTATCCAGGAATGCTATGCCTGCGTCGAAGCCCGCCTGGCTCAAGATGCCGTCAATGAGGAAGTCTACGACGGCGACGATCCCAGCAAGGCCTTTACTCCCACCGAGTCAGTCAGCGGCAACTTTCCGTCGGTTTGGGACACAACTACTACTGCGACGGAATCCGAGGCGGTGAGTACAATTGATCCGGGATATCGATAGATGGAACTAACCACAGTAGGGCGACGACTGGCAGGACAGCAAGGATGACGATGGCGAGGCTGGCGGCATCAATTTGTCGGTCGATTTCGCCCGCAAGTTGACTATGCATAGTAACCACGAGACGCTCATCGAGACCGAGTATGAGAGCGGCAGTCAGGCAAACGATGGGGTCGATTGGCAGACGGTGCCGACGAAGTCGTGGCACACAAAGTCACAAAATACTGCTAGTACCAGCTCAGGATTCGACCCCAACAAGTACGGCACGCCTTCGAATCGCCCCTCAATTGCTTCCGTGTCCGGTTCGGTCCGTACTTTCACCTCTGGCTATGCTGAGCATGACACCATGTCGTGCAAGAACGGCTGGGCGAAGATCAAGGCCTGCGTATGTATGCTCTTCTTAGAAGTGCTGACCCTTATTGACATGATACTAGGATCCCAAGAAGGACCCCGAGTATCAATTGAAGTTTAAGCCGGTTCAGGAAGAGGACTGGTCATCGGACGAGGGCGAGCAGAACGGCGCCGATGATAGTGACAGCGACGACGACGATGTCTCGATCTAAACGGCGAGGACCGGTGTGGCGGCTTCCCATGAACGAACGGAGGTACCCTTCTGCATGCTAGCCGGTCGGTTCTCCACCGAAGGCCGCCATGCCTCGCGGACCCTGCAACTCTTTATCATCTTTTCTCTATGGATGTGCTTATTAACGGGAAAATTACGACTGCAATACCTTACCTTCTGGGACAGCCTTACAGCTGATCGTCGGTGAAGGCTTCTGCACACGGATGGGCATCAGGTCTTATTTCTCGGGCTGGTCAATCTTTTTTATTTGTCGGGTAGTGATAGAAAAAGTTCCATTAGCCAAAAAGTGCTTTGCAAGCTATCTGTTGACTAGATTTGGGTGATGATGTGTGTAAATAGAGTTAAGACACTCAATGGCTAATTATGTTCCTGGTGTCTCCAGCCTTGCGCTGCTTTTTCTTGACGCTTACGGCCTGTTTTGCCACGTAAGGGTTGATTGCCACTCACGTGACAACGCGCCAGCTGAAGCGCGACTCTTTTCTCCCCGCTCGCTTCGTCTCTTTGTCCCCCACTCATCCCTCAACACGTCTTACCAACATCCCAGGGCCTTGAAAACATCGTCATTCTCGCAGATAAGCCACCCAAACCAGCAATTATGTGAGTACAGCTGTCCAGTATCGAGTGCGGCGACTGATGCATAGCGAAGGTCTGGACGACGAGGCAGGCCTAGGGCAGCCGGCATTCGGGGGCCTACCTCTGCACTGACGAGCTACCTTGCAGTAAGTATATCTTGCGGTCATGCAGCAATTCGAGAGTCTCTCTAACACGGAAGCAGGCCAACAACATCTCCGCCGTGGACATTCGCGATTCGTTCCGCCAACGCCAGCAACAAGCCGAAGCTGAAGCCGCGCGAGCAGCCGCCGAGGGTGCAGAAAACGGCGAAGGACCTTCCAATACCAATGATGAAGAAGAAGAGGCACAGGCCGAGGCAGAATCATCCGCCATGGCTGCCGAGCGCTCGCGAAAGCGCAAGCGCAACCAGGAGGAGATGGTCGCGAAGATAAAGAAGGGAAAGGCGGCGAAGAAAAGCAAGGATGCCAAAAAGAAGAAGAAGAGGGGCTCCGACGATGAGGACTTCGATGATATGTTTGATACATACAAGAAGGCGAAGCCGCTGCCGGGCCAGCTGGAAAACTGCGAGCTTTGTAACAAGCGGTTTACGGTTACGCCCTACAGTAAGAACGGCCCTGATGGCGGCCTGCTGTGCACGCCCTGCGGCAAGGAGCTGGCGAAGGAGGCCAAGGCTACCGAGAAAGCGAAGAAGCCGGTCGTCAGGAAGGGCAGGAGGAAGATTGAGAGCAATCGTCTTGACGGCCTGACCTTCCGAGGCTCGAAGACGCTGCAGCAGCTCTGCATTGAGAAGCTAGCTAAGCACTCCGACGATATCGAAGAATTTGGCGACATGCCCGACTCGCTTATGAACCGGCTGAGCGAGATCTTCTCGAAGAAGCGGGCTATGAAATCGAACACGTTCAAGCTGTTCTTACAGCCTGAATTAACTAGCCTCTCGATCCATGAAGCAGCCTGTAAGTACACTTTGTCCTCGCTCATCATCGCAACGAATTACTGACATATCCAGATCTCGAAACAGAAGACTTCTCCCAAATCTTCGCCGTCATCCCTAACCTCAGAAAGCTCTCGCTCCGCAATTGCTGCCAATTCAAAGACGAAAACGTAGACTACATGATGGAAAAGGCGTTGCACCTCACCGACATCCAGCTTCTCGGCGCCAACCTCGTCTCCAACGACAAATGGATCGAGCTCTTCATCGCCCGCGGCGTAGACCTCAAATCCCTCAAAGTAGAATGGCTCGACGCCGCCTTCGACGACCAGGCCGTCGAAGCCCTCGCAACATTCTGCCCCAACCTCGAACGTCTCAAGATCGAACGCTGCAAGCAAATCGGCGTCGAATCCATCGACGCAATCACCCGCTTCGAGCACCTCCAACACCTCACCCTCTGCTTCCAAAAGGAAGTCCCCCGCGCCCGCGTCGTAAACATGATACACTCCATCGGCCCCAACCTGCGCACTCTCTGCCTCGAAAAGTTCACAGACGTAGAAGCAGAGATAAACGACGACCTGCTTGAAGCAATCCAAACCACATGCACTCAGCTCAGCAAACTCCGTTTCAGCGAGAACAACGAGTGCTCCGACGCCGGCTACGTCAACCTCTTCA
This sequence comes from Lentithecium fluviatile CBS 122367, assembly GCA_010405425.1. Taxonomy (NCBI): domain Eukaryota; kingdom Fungi; phylum Ascomycota; class Dothideomycetes; order Pleosporales; family Lentitheciaceae; genus Lentithecium; species Lentithecium fluviatile. The sequence continues at coordinate 365,979 of MU005572.1, forward strand.
TAGACTGGGCCAACCCCCCGCTCCGCTACATCGACCTGAACAGCACCCGCGACGTCGACAACACGAACCCCGAGGGCCCAGAGGACTTCCCCATCGGCCTCGGCTCCGCCGGCTTCCACGCGCTCATGCAGCACTCAGGCCCCAAGCTCGAGTTCCTGGATATCGCGTCGTGTAGACACATCGACCATGCTGCCTTCACCACCGTCTTCAACCCCGCAAAGACGTACCCGCTCCTCCGCGAGATCAATCTGTCATTTTGCCCCGTCGTCGATACGGAGGTCGTCGCGGGTATCTTCCGCTGTTGCCCCATGATCAAGAAGGTCGTTGCATTTGGCTGCTTCCAGGTGCAGGATGTGGTTGTGCCGCGGGATATCGTGCTTATTGGCGCGCCTAAGGCCCAGGATGCGATTGAGCAGTTTGGCCAGGTCGTGATGGATTTCCAGGTTGAGATGCAGAGGGAGATGGGGCAGTTGGGCGCGGGGAGGGTTGTGCCGGTCATGTCGTAGGTGGGTGGGGTTGAAGGGTGGTGAGGATGTGGATGGGGCTACATGTCTTTTCGTTGCTTGGGCGGAGTTGGGGTGTGGGATAGGTATGGTATGCGGATGAGGGGCATTGATTAGCTAACCGATGGGAACGAGGAGGTGGGATGGGCAGGGCCTGGCTTTTGGTGAACCGGTTATGGTGTCCCGTTTTGGAAATATGATTTATGCTTACGTCCTATAATCGACTTTGTAACTGATTGATAAAGGCGACGCTTCGTGGATAGGATAGAGGCCTAGGAGTGATGCGTGTCGAAGTACGGCACGAATCATGGGATTGCTTATACTCCATCAACTTTTGGAAGACAGGATGAAAATCACTGGGGCAGCAAGAACGACGTGAAGTAAAGTGGGTATCATTGGGAGCATGAACATTTGAAATTGCCAGGCAACTCAAATGAGCTGCGGTAATGTCATCCTATCATTTCGCCGTATGCCACCATATCCGATCCCATTTTGTACTGCAGCCGAAACGCGGCATGAAAAAGCGATATGTGATGCATCCCTCACAATCACTCCCAGCCCCAGCCTGAGCCGCTTAAGAAGGAGGAGCGCCACGGCCACGTCCGAAGCCACCACGGAACTCGGGCTTGAACTCGCCGGGAGCACCGCCCTCGCCCTTCTCGCCAGCATCGCGTCGTCGGTATCCCTCGCGGTCACCGCCACGGCCACGGTCGCCACGGCCGCCTCCACGGCGATCACGGTCGTCGCCGCTCATCATGCCGCGCGGGGGAGCGTGGGTGCGCTGCTGCTTGATGTGCGTCTGGGGCACGATCTCAGCGGGGAGGTGGAGCCACTCGCGGAGGTAGTCGAGGCCCTCGGGGGTGAGGGTGTAGTAGTAGTATTGCCACGAGAAGCGGGTCTTAACGTAGCCGCGGGAGGTGAGCGATTGGCCTGTGTCGGATTAGAATCCCCGCTGTTACGACGGAGAGCGGATGGGACTGACAAGCCTTGACAACGTAGAGGTTCTTGGTGTCGATATCGCCATGCTTGGGGAGGTTGAAGTCCTTCTTCGCAACGAGTACGCCCTCTGTGGTGACCGTGTGTCAGCCTGTCCTTATATGCAGCATAAAGCCACGAAAGTTGTGTAGTGCCATAGCCATGGCTCGTTCGGCGAGTATACTAACCGCGGAAGAGGTATCTACGAATACATTGTTAGCACGAGATCAATTGTAATGCTGCAGTGGAGAGGAAGCGTGAAGAGAAGCCCATCGTAGAAATGGACGGTTTCGTGCGAAATTCCCAGTCTCGATTGCGCTGTGCGTATGCAGTGTGGAGGATGACTAACTCATGGATCTTCTTGCGATCGGCCTTGGGAATAAGCATCTTGACGGGTGCTGAAGAGTCGGCGGATGCTGCTTGGTGGTGGGTGGTCGATGAGGAAGTTCAAACCCGCGAAATTCGAAAGTAGACGTGCGAAAGCGGGCATGCGCTAGCGATAGCCGAGCGCACGGGCCAAGCGCTCTTCGATGTTCCCTGGCGGCCAACCTCCTCCTCCTCTAAAGACTCTCATAATCCTCATACAACACACAACCCATACTCACTCCTCGAACAAACTCAAGCTCACCGCCAGAACACACAGTTGCAACCGTGCGCACACCACCAGCCTCGACACAACCCCCACCCACCCTCTCCAACATGGATCCCGCCACCAAATCCCCCATCACAGTCATCGTCGACAGCCTCGGAAAAAGCATCGCCTTCCCGACGACCAAAGACGCCCCCCTCACCTCGGTATATGAAACCCTCTACGAGCGCGCGCCATGGATACAAGCCTCCACCTACATCCTAACCACCAACGCCCGCCGTCTCGTCCGACACGACTCCACCCCCGTGCACACCCTCCTCACCTCGCCCACCGACACCTTCCTCCCGCTGCGCCTCACCGTCCCCTTATGCGGCGGCAAAGGCGGCTTCGGCTCGATCCTGCGCGCACAAGGCGGCCGCATGTCCTCACGCAAGAAGAAAGCCGGCGACGTGAACGGGTCGTCACGGAACCTCGACGGCCGGCGCCTCCGCACCGTGGCGGAGGCGAAGGCCCTGGCCGAGTACATGGCCATCAAGCCGGAGATGGAAAAAAGGGAGAAGGAGGAGCGCAGGAAGCGGTGGGAGGATATCGTTGCGAGTACGGAGCGCAAGCAGGAGGAGCTGCTGAATGGGAGGAGCCAGGCGAGGCTGGATGGGAAGTGGGTTGAGGATAAGGAGGAGGCGGAGAATAAGACGAGGGAGGCGATTGAGAAGATGTTGATGGCGCAGCGGGGGAGCGAGGAGGAGGAGGAGCAGGTAGATGAGGAACAGGCGAAGGCTGCGTCGTCGAAGTCTGTGCAGCCTAGGACAATGTATGGGTGGGACGATGAGGATGAGGAGTTTATGAGTGATAGCGAGGAGGAGGAAGAAGTTTCTGAGGAAGACAGTACGCCTCGTTACGAGGGCAAGGGCAAAGCCAAGGTCGAGTGACGGGCTTCAAGCAGCCAATTTCAAAAAGCTACGACATCTTGGACGGCGTTCTGGTCAGACATAGCCGGGGGGCGTGTGTATTATGATATGTATTTCGATACCCAGCGCCGTGACTCAATTCATACCATACCATTCATGCAATACCCCGCCTGCTCGCCTTCCGTCCCTATCCATCTCATCACGCTCAAGCCCCGATGGTAGTATCCTGATCCTTCGTCCCACCATAACCCTGCTGCCTCCTCTCCTGCGCCGCACTCGCACTGCTCTCCTCCAACGCCTCCGTGCCGCCGAAGCCACCTGAACCCCGTATTAGCACCCTCCTTAACCCATGCCACAGTGGAAATGGTACGTACCCTCACTCGTCGCCTCCCCCCGCGACCCCGTAGTCTTCCCACCCATACCACCCTCCTGAATCGCCTGGCCGTACCGTATCTTGTCTGCGGGCGTTACGCCTTGTGTGTTTGGCGCGTTGGAGGCGGGTTTGTGGGGGTTGGTTATGGTGTCCGTGGACAGGTCTATTTAGGTTAGTCGCAGTGCTTAAGATACACACGAGTTTTGGGAAGGATATAGGTAAGGGAGTGTGCTAGGGGAGTCGGAAGGTGGTTAGGGGGAAGCATACCGCCCAATTGACCGGCCTGTTTGTCGTGCGGATTGGCGAGGTTGTGAGCGCCTTCGTACTGTGTTTGTTCGCCGCCTTTTTCGGTGTCCATGAGTTGGCCTGACATTATGTGTGGGAATGGGGTTAATATGGAGAAGGGCCAATGTGGGAAGTTTTGGTATGTAGTTATGGATTGGGTTTGTGGAAGCTCAGATGCTGAGGAGCTCGTGGTAGCATTGAATGTTATGACGTCAGTAGTTAAATTTGAGCCCCAACGCTCGGAATGAATGCCCGTCTCAACAACTCCATAACGCCCTCCTGCTAAACCCATGCTCGAGTGAAGAAGCCTTGGTACATGCAATTCCCTTCCTTCCTGTTCTAATCGAACTCAACGCCCATGAGGAAGCTGTAGTTTAATTAGTATACGCACAGCACCACGAGACGTAGAGACGTACCTCTCATACAACCGCATATACTTCGCGACGAAAGCCTCCAAATGGAAGATAACTTTGGCGCCCGTTTTACACCTATGCTCGTAAAACGCCGCCCATTTGATGACCTCGGGCTTCAGCGCATCATCCGTCTTGGGTATCAGCTTCCAGGTCAACGTCTTGATGATGGTCGTCGAATCGATGCAATGCGAAAGGAGGTCGTAGAGCGAGGCGCGGACGAGAAGAAGACGTGCTGGACTGCGTTCCTCGACGATTTGGTTGGCGATCTGCGCTATAAGGGCTTCCCAGTCGGGTGGTGGGATGTGCGTGGTCTCTGTGATGTTCTCGCTGTGCACTCGTTAGTTGTGTCCTTTCTCGTAACCAGACAGAGTGAAGGTACTTTTGTGCGTGCACCGCCTCATACATCAACAACGCCTTCCTCAAATTCCTCCCACTATCCTTCGCAATCCTCTTGTTGAGTCCCTCCACCTCCTTCCACCCCTCCTTCTTCCCCGCCGCCCTCAATGCCCCGCAAATCTCCTCCTCCGTCGGCGCCGCAACCCTCACAAGAAGCGTCCTGCTCCGAATCGGCGCAATAATGTTACTCGTCGAGTTCGCCAGCAGAATTAACCTCAAATTCGGACTATACTTCTCCATTGTCCTGCGCAACGCCGCCTGCGCATCCCTCGTCAAATGGTCCGCTTCATTGATAACAACAACCTTGAAGCGTTGCTTTGCTGCCAAATCGACCTGTTGTGTTTGTGCGACTTCTTTGAGGAGATCTTGGATGACGACGCGGTCGTAGTTTCCGACGTCGGAGGGTGTGATTTCGAGGTGGTAGACGGAGGCTACGATGTTGAATTCGAGTTTGCGGTTCGTAGTGGTTTGGAAGACGCGGGCGTCGATTTTGATCCTTTCAACACCGGAGCCGTAGAGTTCTTTGAGGGTCGCGACGATGCGAGTCTTCTTTCCGGCGCCCGAGGGACCGTAGACGAGGAGGTGCGGGAAGTCGCCGCTTTGAGCCTACAGAGAGGTCTTGTTAGGCTGTGGGTTCGAATTTGGGATAACGATGACTTACGAGCGCTCTCAGACGTTCAGAGAGGTCTGGGTGGTAACTGAGAGCATCAAGGGTCCGCGGGCGGTGCTTGTCTACGAGAAGTGACATTTTGTTGGTGTTCTGTGTTGTCAATCGCGCGGTCGAGAATTCTGTGAGTGTCAGGACGACGCGCCTGACGCGATCGCGGGGGGCGCGTTAAGTGGTTTTGGTATTACGTAATCATATGATATCTACATCTCTCAGGCAAACATCATTTTCGCAATCCTCCGGCAGACCTCCAAAACATCGCAATGCTGTCCGGAGCAAGCCTCCTCACTGCAAGCTCCTTGTTCATGGTGCAATCGCGAACACCGCTCCCGCTCCATGTTTATATGAGGACTATCATCAAGCGGTTGGTGCCGAGCATTTTCGGCTAGAGCACGACAATCCTCTTGCCACCCAGGAGTGAATTTCGTCTTGAAGTATTCTGTCGATTCTACCTCCATCCATCCAATGGCCTGACATATGACCAGGCAACCTGATTTGTCGTATGATGGTCGGATCGCACCGTGGCAGCGGTCATCTGCCAGCGTCAAGAGCGCATAGATATAGTCGTGCGGTTTGGAAGACTCTGCATCGATGGTTCTACGCAGAAGCCAGCCTAAGGATTCCCCGAACGCCATTTCGTACGGTGCCACGAGTGAGTAAATAGTGCAGAATCTTCTAAGGTCCTTATAGTACCGGGTGGCGTCCTTCTGGTTCTCTAGAGGAAGTCGCGTACAGCACAATGAGTAGTTGATTCTGTAGAACCGATTCCAAGTAGTCGCAAAATCCCCCAAGACGACACAGAGTTTATCTTGCAAAGAGCGTTCTTTCCCATCTGCGTTAGAAACCGCAAGCTCTTGGAGAATCCGACACGCGTCCAATATGAGTTTCCGAAAGGTTCATGCACAGCCGCAATCATACCCGGATCAGCAGAAAACAAGTTGCACACTTCTTCGGGGGCAACATACGCTATGTGGCTAATATTGTACTCTTCCAGTCTGAGGGCTTGCTGCAACGATTCCATTCGTCTTGTTGACTCCGCATCACCAGGCTCAAGCCACACAATAGTTTGCAGCGCATCGGCATAGGTCTCGTGCATGCCCTCAATCTGGCAACCCTTCTCTTTATTCCCGTCCTTTTGGTGGATACACTAAGCATCCACCCACCACCAACCATTCCAGCGCGTCGGATCTTCAGTCTGCTTCCGAGAAACATGTTTCAAGAAATCGAACAGATTCTGTTGAACATCGAATGCTCTACCGTTAATCCGGATTTGATGGAGAGTTGCAATTGAGAATCAGGCTCAGCCTCGTCGCAACGCTGAACTTGGATAAGGCGGATCTGGTTTCTGGCATCCACGAGAGGCTGGTGTTCGAAATAGTCGACAATTTCATCGTTTTGATCATAGATCTAGCTCATGGCTAAGACGTGAAAAGGAATTAAGAGGGTAGGAACGAGTATGGTCTAGGCAGAAGCGCTTGTAGCTCTGCAAGCAAGGAAAGAAGATGATTGCTTTAACAGACTGACCCCGCACTCTTAAAATCCGGAGAGAACAAATGCAGCTGGAAATTTGGTTAAAAACTTTGCGAGGAGGTAGAAGGATGAATGGAGAGAGAAGAGGGGGCTGGATATAAGATCTCAAGCAGCCCCGCCTGCTGACGGGTCACTGTTTCCTCATCTACGTGGTCAGGCGTTCCCGAGCCTTGACATGCCCATATCTGGTAGGCACCTACGTAGTCGATATACATTCATGCGATGACAATCTATTGATGGCAAGTTCATCCTTGATAAGAATCTAAACTACAAATGTAAGGTGACCAAACGACAGGAAAAGTAAAAGGAAAAGGGGTATGTGACTTCCAAGACCGCTACAAGACTACAAGGGATGGTATAAAGGTATAATCCAATGTCTAACAAGAATGAATCCGGCACTTCGAGGGGGTATTTTCAACAAATGAAAGTAAGAAAAAGCTGTTCGAACGAGCGACTTCCGATTCGCAAGCGCCAAAGGGACTTTCGTTCGTAACGTCGTCAGCTGCTAGAGCCAAGCCATGATATCTGGCTATTGGAACCGATCTTGTGTTCAGTATCTTCGAGACTCGTGGTCCCTGTTCTCGTATCCGTTGTTCCCACCCCGGCCTCTATAGTATTCATCTTCGTAAACTGACCGAGGCTGAGAGCCGAAGGAGCTGTCGGTACTTGTTGTGCTTCGTCTGTGGTGACCAGCGTCGCTCTCATGGCGCCCAGCCCATTCGTTCCGCCTTATCTCGGCGTCTTTAGCGAACCTGCGGTTTTCTTCTTCGGAGTCGTAGACGTTCGAAGTGTAGTAGCTGCCCGGAATGTTCTGCACGTTTGCTGGGTCCGAACGTGTTCCGTAGCTAGAGAAGCTAGGACTTCTAGGCCGGCGGCCATTTGCTTGGGAGCCTGTGCGTGGGTTCGCCTGCTGGTGGGGAGCGCCAGCTGGAGGGATCCACTGACTTTGGCTCGCCGTAGACTGGGTGCGGCGTCGTTGCTCGTGCATTGAAACCTCTGGAGGCACACTTCGGCTATGCTCGTCCTCATAAAACTTTCCTCCACCTGGTGCTGCGGAATACGGCTTGCGCTCACGCTCAATAGGGATCGAGAGTGGCTCGTGCTCATCCTCAGACTCAACCGCCCGTGTGTCAGATTGGCCTACATAGGGATTCCGCTCTCGTTCCAGTCCTTGATGAGCGGTGGTACTCGGGTTTATTGGCGGGGGAGGTGGAAATGTCGGTGCTCTGCGTAGTGGACCTACACCTTCGGCGGAAAGGACGGCGGCACAACGCTGCTGTGCATGCAGATGCTCCTGATTCGGAAAGAGCCGTCGCGGAAGCTCCTTTGGGAAACGTTCTTTGCAGTCATCAGCATTGCTGATGGGCATGTCAAGGACAGCTCTGGATAGTCTTTCATATTCGGCATCGGGGTAAGCTTGGATCATGATGGTCATCCACTCTTGAAATCCATCTGGAGTGAGTGCGGGAATTTGAGGTTGGTCGGCGCTGTGCTCTTGGATGAGATGGTGCTGGCAACGCATCTCGCGGTAGATCTTGCTCAGCGTTGAATATGACAATTTGCCGAATATTGCTGTCGATGACATTAGCTTCGGCCAAGGGAAAGAGACGAAAACCTTACTGTTCCATGGATAAATCTCTTGATTAAGCCTGACATCATTATAGAATTTTTGCATTTTTGCTGGGGAGATGACCAAGCTTTTCTTTGGTTCATAGTCTTCAATCTGTCCTAGAAGTTAGTTTGTGCAACCACGCATCAAGAACAGTCACTCACCAGATGCACCGCAAGACCTCGCAGAAACTGGCCCAAACGAGCGGTTGGCTGCCCTTGTTGGTCGAACAAACGCTGCCACATCTTCTCGATGGGCGTGTATGTCTCTTCTGTCGGCATTCTGGCAGCGGGAGGGGGTCGGGATCTTGTCCTTTCATGTGACGTATCGACAGGCGGGGATCTTAGGTGCCTAGGAGTAGGTGTGTCGTCGGCGCCGTCAAACAGAGGATCACGGGTTAACACGTCAGGTGATGCAGAAACGTTACTCGATAAATCAACGTGCTTTGGCGACGGTGGAGTGTACACGTTTCGTGGAGGCAGTGACGTTGTGGGTAGGGGCGGTTGGACGGCGTACGGCTGCGGCGCTGCAGGCTGCCCTGTGCCCGTAACACCCGCCATGCCACTCATCTTGATTTCGTCCAACACCGACTTTTTGACTTCTGCTGTAATCTGGGCAATGAGATCGGGATCCACTGCCCTCGCGGAGTCGGATTTGTCAAAAGCATTGTTGAGTGCATTTTTGAGGGGTTGTTGGATGGGCGGCGGGTGGCTGTCCGAATGCGCTAAAGATGAAGAGCGGGACACCGGACGTCGCGATTCGCAAAATTGCGATTCCTGGTTGTATGGGCGCGGGTCGTAGTTGTGGTCGTAGGAAGATGGATAGGACGTTTGCTGATGGTCTGGCTGGTTGCGGTAGTCCATGGCGTGGAAGCTTGCAGCCAGCGATTTAGCCTAGCCGGATGACGCTGACAGGCCTGGGTGCAGAGTTGACCGGACGCGAGGCGATTGTGCAGCAAAGAGCAGCTGCATCTACTGTAGGGTGCCCATGCAGAGGTGGTGGGAATATATTGCAAAAGGGAGACGTGCAGCGTAAAGAGGAATAGGGCAGAACGCGTAAGATATAGCTTGCGATGTGGGAAGGCCAGCGGCGTGGGAGTTCAGCCTTCTTCGCGCTTTTGACACCTTGCCTCTACTGTTTCAACAAAGCGGTATTTTGGGAAAACAAGAGCAACAAAAGATGCACAATGTTGCAGAAAGTTTGACTGGATGAAGGTTGGATCTCCACGTGGGTTGACGGTGCGAGTTTGGTACAGTGGAGCTCGCGGTGCAGGCTTGCGGGAAGCCATTGGCCATTGCGTCATAGAGAAGCATGCACGCCCAGACGTCACTCTCGTGCTATTTCGAGCTATCTCACCGGTGACCTCGTCTATCTCCAACCGTGCGATTACTTCAGCACGCCGATTCAGCCATTCGTAAAATGAGAGCGATAGACCAGAAACGTGGAAAATTTTGATATAGCCCTACAGATATTGGCATGTCTTAATGACTCTGATGATGAAGCGCTATCTTTAGAGATCATGAACGGGTACGAGGGGATTCCGCGAGCAATGGCTGAAGTTATTATCAGACGGGAAATCGGAAGGCAACAGTAGACGGTGGCTGAATTCACAATAGGCGTCCCTGAGAGGTGTGCCCACCTTCCTATGCGAGAGTAGGATCCCCGAGTGGATTCCCATGGTTGCGACCCGCCTCAGATATCGCGCCGCTCGCGGGAGCGGACGAACAAGCTTTTCATTTCATGGACTTACCACGGAGACGCGATGTCTGGTATCATGCTCCGCGTCGCCCGCGTTGAGTCGCGTGGTGATGAGTCCACGCGGCTGTCTGGTTTCAAGAGGCCGTTTCAACTACCAACCCATCATGTCAGCCGTGCTGTCTGTCATCTGAGAGCACGGCCGCGCCAGCGCAAGCAGCGCCGCGGTTTCGGCCAGACGGGGACAGCCTCTGTTTGCCCCGTCGGCGTCGCACTCGCATCGAAACAAAACAAAACCAGCGGACAGGCCGCATAGACGCGCACCGCAGTCGATGAGGCTGTTCGGTGCGGTGGCTGTTCCCGCGCAGTTGCCAGCTGCAGCCCTTTGGCGGCTACACTGGGGCGTAGTGTTTGGAGGCTCTGTGGTCGACGAGATTGAGACGAGGTCGGCGAGGGCAACGAAGGCTGTACACGGGACCAACATTTGACGGAAGCGCTGGAACTATGATTCGTGTTGTGCATTGCTCGTCCAGATAACCCCTCGAGCCTGAGGGGCAGCTAACCTACCGAGAGGTCGTTCCGTTGAGCATACGTGGAACACCCAGCTGGAGCGCAGAGAGACACGCTTCGCTGGCTGAGGCAAGACGTGCCGACGCCCGTAAGTCTGGGATCCGCTTATAGACAGCAAGATTGTGAGGCCCCGCAGATAGACATTCACGAGGGCCAGAAGTCGCAGACTATTCTCCGCTGAGTGCGGCGGGCAGCGAGCCTCATCTGCACGCGTTGCGCAACGGGCGAGCGCATGGCATTGCTGTCCCGATTCGTGTTATTGCACGGGATGGCGCTCTATGCCCGCGCGGTGGCAGCAGCAGTGCGCGGAGCATGGCCTGTGAGAGGGTGATGGGGTGAGGGCTTAGACGGGGATGATGTTCAGTTCTGAAGCCTAGCGCGTCGCAGCTGGCCCGGCGGACGCGCTGATTGGCCGGCAGCCCCCAGCGAGCGTCTCACCTCGCTCAGCGGTGGTGTCGCGCTCCTGACGAAGAGGAGCCCTTTTTCAACCCTCCGTCGCCCGGCTCGTGATTTTTGTTTCGACTGTGAGACGCCTGCTTGTTTCTTTTGCTCTGTCCACCGTTGTTGTTGCTGTTGTTGCCACCGACCCCGGAGGCGAAGGGCTGATAATAAAGGCGGTATTCACCTCAAAGACGCCGCTGCACGCCGGCCGCCGAAGAGCCCACACGAACCCCCATTGTTCACTCCGCTCCGCCAACACTCACGCTCACGCTCACACTGCCCTTCACTGCTCACCGCTGCAGACCGCTCGACATCTGCCTGGCTGCCTGTCTAAACCGCTCACTACTCACCACCACCAGCGCCAGCGACACCAGCTCCGTCACGCCTCCGCCGCATACAGCACGCACTGCCGTGTAACGTCGACCACTGCACCTCGCCGGCTTTCGAGGAGTTCCTGGGCCACCTGCACGAGAGCAGACCCGACATTATCACCCCATCGACCATCCCATTTCCACCACGAGCAGCCCCACCATGCGTGCTTGATGCGAACCATCTGAACTGACCTCTCGGAGACAAACCACCGCGACCCGTTTGACAGTCCGCTCTACTACCACGCCCGCGCCCCAGGCACCACCGCACACTTACAATGGCCATGCTCGCTTCTAAACCGGCGTACCAGCCGAGCGCCCTGGGCTCGTCCTCCGGACAGCCTTCAGCTCAGTACAACTCTAGCGTGGCGAGCTACCGGAACCAGAGCTCCGCGTCGCGGGCCGACACTTCACTCTTTGCTTCACCAACCGAGTCGGAGTTCTCGGAGATTTACGATGCTCCTGACGCGATAAGGTAGACATAATCCATCGCTGGCATCGGTCACTCAGCTAACGTTGGCAGACACTGGGACGAGGAAAAGGTTGGCGACTGGCTGGTCCGCATTAACTGTGCCCAATATGTCGATCTATTCAAGCGTACGTTCAATAGCACGCCGCACCTGCACTTGGCTAACCCACGCAGACAACCATATCAATGGCGAGAATCTCATGGAGATGGACCAGACCCATCTCAAGGACATGGGCATCAAGAAGGTCGGCGACCGCGTCCGCATCGGGTCCCAAGCGAAGCAGCTGCGCAACAAGGAATACAAGAAGGCATCAAGACGGATGTCGAATAGAGTAAGCGACTCGCGGCATTTGTTGTCCAACCTGCTAACTCCCCACAGCAATCACTGGCCATGCTAGACCATGCAGCATACACGCCGCCCTCGTCCGGGTCCCCTCGACCGTTGGTCTCTGCTCGCTCCATCCCCACCAGCTCACGCAGCGACAAACGCATGTCCCGACAGATCACAACATCTGACCTCAGCTACGCTTATGGTGGTACAAAGTCCCCCTCACGACCAAGCTCTCCCTTAGTCGAGGGTGTTGGCCTGAGGGCACAGCGGTTCAATGGCATGGACAGCCCTAAGCATTCCGGGAAGAAGGACTACGCGTCGTCGTATTCAAGCCAGCCCAACAGTGCCGCCAACGCTCGTGGCTACGGGAATCAACGCCCCACGCCCACGGACACACCCCAGACGGCCCGGTTTGGCGGCCACGTCCGAGCCAGTCCCAGCTTCGACCTCGCCACCAACAGCGCAATCCTGCCGTCAGACAAGGCGCTGATCCGGGTCATTTATGACTCTGGACGCTCTTCCGTCGTGAATATCGAAGGTTGCAAAACAGCCGACGAGATCACGCTGAAGACATTGCGAAAAGGACAGCTCAACGAATCTCAGGTCAGGAACCATTGTTTCTACGTACTGGACGGTCCGGAGCCCAATCCTTCCCTGTGTCACCGTCTGAGCGACATTGAACTCGTCCGCCTTTGCAAGGATGCCAACCGACACGAGAGAGGGCGCCTTATTCTCCGCAAAATTCATACGGGCGAGCCGGAGGAGGACCAGCTGAAGGCTGCCGCTGGCATCTACCAGCAGCAGAGCCTGCAGCAGACACAGAACATCTTCGTGCCGGCCAGCGAACGGAGCAAGGAAAAGATTCAGAAACTCACTGGAGAGTCACTCGAGCCCGTAAGCTACCCACTGTCGCCCACATCTGCGAGGGAAAGGGAACGGCATATACACTCGACCGCCCAGGACCTCGAAGGGCCTGCCCGATCGCCAGCCTTCGCTGCAAAAGCTCGCAAGCTCAAGCAGTTCTACGGCGCTCGACCGCCAAGCGAACTCATCACTTCGGACCTGACCTCATACTTCCCGGATGTCGAGAAGGGCGAGATCGATAAGACACTTCGTATGTCGATTCGACGATCACATCGCTTGAGCCGGGCAGCCTCCCGCATGTCGATCGCGTCGAATTACAGCGCTTCTAGCCTCAAAGACGCGCCTCCCCTACCGTCAATTGCCGATACCTGGCTTCAGGGTGGCAGCCAAGCACGGCCCCTACGTCCACTATCAGTGATGAGACTAGGTCTTCCCTCACAGAGCGGCTACCGTGATTCTATGGCCTCTTCCGTTCTCGAACCACTCGAGGAAGAGTCCCCGCTCGAACCGAATCGGAAGTCATATGTCTCCTTTGGTGGTGAGAGCACAGCTGAAAGCCTTGCTGTTACCGATCCCGAAGGCCACACAACCATGCAGTCATACTTTGACGATAATGGTAGCAGCTTGGCAGGCAGTAGTGCCAGCAATACGGAGAACGGTGACTCTCTTAACAAACGTCTCTCCGAAGCTATTGCTGAAGATGGCGAAGAGTACGACGATGAGCTCACCCAGTACCTCGAACAGGATTCTTGGGAAAACGTCAAGTACATGAAGGGAGCTCTGATCGGACAGGGCTCCTTTGGTAGCGTTTACCTTGCGCTCCATGCTGTGACTGGCGAGCTCATGGCCGTGAAGCAGGTGGAACTCCCTTCACCCTCGGGTACCTCCCAGATGGATCATAGGAAGACCAACATGGTTGAGGCCCTGAAGCATGAGATTGGCCTCCTCCGAGACCTCAAGCACCAGAACATCGTGCAATACCTGGGTTCAAACTCGGACGACAACCATCTCAACATTTTCCTCGAGTACGTTCCGGGTGGCTCGGTTGCAACGATGCTGGTCAACTACGGGCCGTTGGGCGAATCCCTCATCCAGAACTTTGTCCGCCAGATCCTGCAAGGTCTATCGTATCTTCACTCTAGAGACATCATCCATCGCGACATCAAAGGTGCCAACATTCTTGTCGACAACAAGGGCTCCGTCAAGATCTCCGATTTCGGTATCTCAAAGCGCGTTGAGACATCGACTCTGCTCAACGGCGGTAAGAAGGGCGCACAGCGTGTCTCGCTCCAAGGCTCCGTCTTCTGGATGGCGCCCGAAGTCGTGCGACAAACGGCCTACACTCGCAAAGCCGACATCTGGTCCCTTGGGTGCCTCATCGTCGAAATGTTCACAGGAAGCCATCCCCATCCCAACTGCACCCAGCTTCAGGCCATCTTCAAAATCGGCGGTAGCGGCGACGCCAGCCCGACCGTACCAGAGAACGCTGGCGACGATGCTCGCACCTTCCTTGCGCAGACTTTCCTCATCGACCACGAGAAACGCCCCAGCGCCGATGACCTGCTCGCCAGCCCATTCTGCACTAATCAGGCGTCGTAAAATCATCACTCGATCTATCACCTTTTTCTCTTTCTTTATCTACGTATAATCGGTGTTCTCGCACTATAATGGTTTCATGTGGCATGACACGGCATATACGCATCTGGGAGGGCTTTGTATGGATGGAGGAGTACGGGGAGAAAATTTTGCGGTGGGATATGGGTTCATGGTCCCGCCATCTTTCTCGTTGGTCCCTCGTGGATCCTTGGACGCTACCGTCACGCTTCTTTCAAACTTGTACGATACCATTTCGGAGACTTCGGGCTCTCTTGTTTGTTTTGAGGATGGGCCGCTGTGCGGATATTTGCCTTCTGAGCTTCAACTATAGTTGGCGTAGGCGGCGAGTAGTGGTGTATGATAATTCTAAATCCTTTGTGGACTGCAAGATTCTCTTCGTGTGCACGCTCTGGCTAAACATGTTCTTCTTTTTTTATCATACTGTCTTGACAACAACTGCCTATCGCAACCACCGAGTCAGTGTTCCATCCAAGCCACAACCTCCCTTCGGATAATTAGCCGTCTTCCTTGTCCGTTCGCCGACCCCACACACGGTCCGCGTAGCATGACGTACCCCGCATGGCGGCTTCGTGGTGAGGGGTAGCTCCTAGCTCCATCCATCAACTGGTCACTGGTATCGGTCACTGGTATCGGTAACCGGTACTTCTAAATAGGTCCGTATAGGCCCGTATGTCTCCGATGCTTAGCATTCGAGGTACGCGTTTCGCCCCTTGTATGGACCCAAGTGCCGAGGTTGAGGTCGGGCTAGTAGGGCGGGAGTCGTGCGCACTACTGGAGTACTGGGTCTAGTCTGGCGTGTATGGGGCCTTTGGGGATCGGCTGGTGTGGTATTTTGGCGGGGTGGGTTGGAAGGTGGGGTAGATATAGATGCGTGGTAGCCCGCGGTTTTGAGGGGAGGTCTTTGTTTGTGCTTTGGAGATACAGAAACGTTTGGCTTATTGGCTTTGGAAGGATCAACACAGCAACCCCACAATCTGATCCTCTCGTGCCGTCAGGTTGTCGTCTTGATTGTATCAATTGCACGTTCTGTATATCCATTCCACGTACACTACGATCAACAGAGCCGGTACACTTCGATCAACTGGGAGAAGAATTGCGATAAGAGAAGACAAGATGGGTTCCGTCGGGCTGCCCAAGAAGTACAAGGCTATCGTGTACGATAAGCCAGGGACGATTTCGACCAAGATTGAGGAGTTGGATATGCCGGAGCCGGGGCCGGGGGAGGTTTTGGTTAATCTGTATGCCTCAAGCTTCCAATTCGCCCCTTCCCACCACTGAAGCCGACTTCTATCTTATGCTTGACGGGCTGACTTGACCAATTGCTTTGGTACAGACGCTGACTATTTCCCAGCACCCATAGTGGCGTGTGTCACTCCGATATGGGCATCATGACCAACTCGTGGGCCTGGCTACCCTACCCCACTCAAGCAGGCCAGGTCGGTGGCCACGAGGGCGTCGGCAAGATTGTGAAGTTGGGTCCGGGTACGGAGAATGCGGCGGTCAAGGAGGGGCAGAGGGTGGGGATTAAGTGGATGGCGGGCATCTGCCAGAGCTGTACGGCGTGTCTTGCTGGGCACGATGCGATGTGCTTTAGCGGGGTGAGTAACTCCATATGTTTGAGGGTGACCGGAAGGAATGAGAAGACGAGCGCTGACCGAGAACAGAAAATCTCAGGCTACTACACGCCGGGGACTTTCCAGCAGTACGTCCTGTCGCCAGCGAACTACGTCACGCCCATCCCAGACGGCCTCGACTCCGCCGCCGCAGCACCCTTGCTCTGCGCCGGTGTGACAGTCTACTCCGCCCTCCGCAAATGCAACGCTGAATCCGGGAACTACGTTGTGATCCTTGGGGCAGGTGGTGGTTTAGGCCATCTCGCGGTGCAATTCTCCTCCAAAGCTATCGGCCACCGCGTCATCGGCATCGACCACTCCTCCAAGAAAGATATCATCATGGAGTCCGGCGCAGAGCACTTCATCCCCGTCGACGGCACCACCGACTTCGTGCAAGCGGTCAAGGACCTCACCGACGGCCTCGGCACGCACGCTGTCCTCGTCATGACCGCCAACAACGCGGCGTATGGCATGTCGGTCGATCTGCTGCGCTTCGGTGGACGCGTTGTCTGCGTGGGTATTCCTGAGGGCGAGGCCGTGCCTATCAAGAGCGCGCTACCGGGTATCATGGTCGCGAAGTCATTGCAGATTGTGGGATCGGCAGTGGGAGATCGCAGAGAGGCATTGGAGACGTTGGATTTCGCGGCGAGGGGGATCGTGAAGACGCATTATCGGGTGGAGAAGATGGATAAGTTGGCTGAGGTGTTTACGGAGATGAATGCGGGGACGTTGAAGGGGAGGGTTGTGCTGGATCTGTCCTGAGGATGTGATGCCTGTAAGGAAGGATTGTGAGAGGATAGACTAATGGTCTCAACGAGCCTGGTGTATGGTAGATGTTTGAATCCGATGTTCATATCTGCACATGTGCGTCTCGCAGCTCCCTTCACGTGTACCGTAATTGCTTATCCTGATAGGCTTCAGATGGCGTTCCTCTTGTCCGTCGGACGAGGAGTGGTGCTGTCCACGAACAAAGCTCGGCGCGATCATCGGAATCGTTCATGGCCACTCCGTTTCTGTTTCTGTTTCATGTTTCGGAGCCAACAAGTCATCCTGTAAATAGATATTATCAATATCGTCCGTCCACTTGCGAGGCTGCGTGATTGCGCTCCCACGGAATCGCGATAATAGGGCGGCGCTAGGCTCGCTGGGGGAAGGCTCCGTCCCATGAGGGGTGCACCTGCAGTACAGCCCCGCGCGGCCGCCCATCAAGCTCGCCGTGACCTGCGAGTGCCTGCTCAGTGCTTGCTCTGACTGCACGTTACCACGACACCCCGCCGTATTGCAGTCTGAAAAAAAGAAGCTGCCCGGGCGACGGCCGCCTTTCACCAAACTACGTTGCAAGACGTGTCCCTGCAGCAGTGCCTGCCCCACCCAGAGCTTCCACCCCGCGGCGAGGCTTCCGCACGCGTTCAAGGTTAGGCAGCGCCCGCGACCCGTACCATTCACGCCCTCACGCCCGCCCGCCCTCTACCGTTTCACACCGAGCCAGCAACTTTCCACTCTTTGCTCAGCCTCTGCTTGCACCTTCTCTTTAATGCTCCGCCGCTGACATGCCCCCTAGCAGCGATTCTTCTCAGCAACTCGACTATCCCCCAGTTCGGGTCGACCAGTCGTTTGCCGGGCTTGACCTCAACACCCTCATCATGCGATCCAACGCCCAGCCCACGCAGGAGCTGAACCCGCTGGAGGAGAGCACGTACGAGGTCCTCCACTACGAGACGTCCGACGACGAGGGCCACACTGCCTCGGTCGCTTCCACCACCCCCGACGACGTGTCCACCTTCGATGACGATGACGATGACTTCGAGCAAGAGTTCGTCGACGACCCCGCACAAGACCCCGAGCCCGCCGCTGCCGACGCTTCAGACCTTCATACATTCTCTGGTGTGCACGACAGCACGCTGACAGAGACGCCGCACCTGGACGCGAGCGAGAGCACTCGTGTTATCCGACTTCAAGAAGAGCCCAATGCAGAGGACGCCGGCATAGATGCGTGGGGTGTGCACAAAGAGTTCACCGAGGCTCAGAGCTCTGACGGCATCCTGAGCCGCTACGGACGCTCCGAGACGAGACTCACCGTCCGAGCCGCCTTGTCCGAACGTTATCTTCCCGTGGGCGGATCATTCAACGTCTTGTATATCGGAAACATCGAGAACTGGTACAAGGAGGCCATTGAGACGCATGTCCATGCTGCGCTTCATACCTCGCCCGGTCCGTCTCGGTCCATCATGATGCGGGGTCAGATGGAGCCGTATGGCCCTGTCGTGACCGCCGATCATTGCTCGAACATCAAGGTCCTCGAAGAGGCGGGCAAAGACACCGGCATCACCGTCACCTTGGACGATGGATCTGAACTGACCGTCGGTACCCGCAAGGCACAACGCAACGCCGACTCCAACCTTCTCCCTGACCTCGTGGTGTTCTGGTACCCCCAGTCAGAACTACCGGCTCCGGAAGTCAGCAAGTTCCCCGTTGCCTGCGAGGCTTTCGAGCGCCACCAGATCCCGTGCCTTCATGTCGCTACGAATTGGCGCTTCCATCTTCATTCGAAGGGGTTCGCTGGCAACAAGAGCTTACGATTCTGCGTTGAGGGCAGGGATGACGACCAGTCTGACTTCGAGCAACAAGAGTCTATTCCGGTTGACGTTTATACCTTTCTCAACCTCGATCCGTCGCAGCTCAACCGACACCTTGCAGCCCTCGCTGCTCCCACCGGCGCAGCGAACTCATCTAACTTAGCTGCACCAGCTCGGAAATTTAGCGTCCTCAATCTAGTGAATAAGGCTAACACCTTTATGAAGGATAACACTCCTCAGTTGAACACGCCAGTGTCACCAAACACGAAGAAGCTGCTCTTGGCTTTTGCCGCGTTGGTGACATTGACGACTCTATACCTGCTGGGTGCGCTAGCTATTCCCCCGCCATGGTCCAAGTATAATCCGTCACATACACCTGAAGTGCTCTCAAACGTACCCACGGTGTTTACAATCTTATCTCCACCTCCGGTCTCATCTCCGACTGCCACATCTGAGTCTGAGGTGTCATCACCTACGCCTTCGAATCTAGTCAAGACTGCACCCTGGGATGTGCCTGTGGTACCCACCATAGAGCAACCACGCCCGCAGAAGCAAGAGCGCAAAGAGCATAAGAAGCATGAGAAGATGGGCGGGTACGAGATTCAAGCCACTGGAGAACATCAGTTCGTGCTCAGTCCGTCAAAAGACTTCGGCCGGAAGCGCAAGCCTCAGCTCCAGATCCAAGTCTCGAAAGACTCCAAGGCTGTTCCTATCCAGTACTTCCGTACGATTCAAGGTGCATATGTGGTTGATCTGGAGCAGGAGTATCCAATTGGGTCCTTCAACGTGAGCATTGCTACCCACACCAAGCCGCTCATGCAGCAATCCTTTGCCATTACCATGGGTCACAAGTCCCGACTTGCTTGGGTTGTGGATGCTGTGAAAAGCGACATTGTCACTGCTCAGCAAGGACTTCGGAACCTCACTTCTTCCCTTTCCACGCGAGTCAAAGCGGAACTTGCTGGGCTGGAGAACGGCACCGGCGACTGGAAAAAGAAGGTTCACCAAACAACCCGCGAAGCAGCAGACCATCTCCAGGAAGCCAAAAAGGAGGCAAAGCGTCAAATCGCCGCCGGGAAAGCATTCTTACGGGATGTCTCTGCGGGGACTTGGATGGGCCTCCGCGAGGTGACCGCCCCCGTCCGGACGTCTCCTACAACGCTCAAGGCAAGGAACAACGCTTTTCGGATACGCTGCAGCTTTGAGCAGGCAGTGGGCTTGTCAAGCCGGGACAGGCCCGGGAAGAAGACTCGATCATGCAAGAAGATCGGTTGGTGAAGGGAGTTTGGACTCGCGACGAGCCGTATGCACGCTTGATCTTGTTTTCTACATAGGACGGCGTTTTGGCGTCTGCACGTTGCCCGGTAAGAGGGAAATAGGGGAGTACTCTATCGGAGGCATCATACCACAGGGATAGGCGCGGGTTTGTTAGGTAGATGTCTTTGGCATATGCTCTGCTGGAATCGGCGCCCAGGAATCTCTTTGGCATGGTATATAGCGGCTTAGGTTATATCCTGTAGTCAAACCACCTACACCCCTTTCATAGCACTCCGAATACATGATGTGTGCACTACGATCTAATGATATTGAAGAGCTTGATTGAGACATCAACATATTTTCTGTCAATTCGTGTTGCAAAATGCAGCGATGTCGCTTCAGCTGTACCACCCATACGTCATCGCTCTTAGGTGCGCGACAGCTGTCGAGTGAATCAACAATGACAGCTCCAGTGAAGGACCCTGCCCTCCCACACCTCTGGAGTCGCAGAAGGGAAACTTGATATTCACCCCAGGCTACAGCAGGCAGCCAGTGAACTGCCTGCACGTGCAAGGCGACGCAGTTCTCAAAAGGGACTAGTGCTGCCCCTCCATCTCAGGGCCCTGCACAGACCTAAGACCGCCTCTCGAACCCACTCTGTATAAATTCTGGAGCACTACACGACGCTCCACCCGCACGCCCTCACATTCTTGTACTGCGAGCTCCTCCAAATTATTACATCTCGTCTTCCTCGAGCCAACTCGCCCGCTTCTTACCCTCGTGAACATGGCTGACGCTGTCAAACCTGACCCCGCGGCCGAGCAGACCGCTGCTCCGGGCGCGACGCTCGTGAAGGACGAGACGGCGAAGGTCACAACCGATATCACCGACCCAAAACCCGCCGAGGACAAGCCCGCCGCATCAGTCACTGAGAAAGTAACCGAGGCCGCGTCGACTGCCACTTCGGCGGTGAAGGACAATGTCTTCTCCATGTTTGGAGGCGGACCCAAGAAGGAGAAGAGGGAGGAGGTCGACGATACCGACGAGCCATCGGGTGCTTCCAAGCCCAAGGCCGCTGATGTACGCCCAGGGTGATACCCAATGCCGGCTTGTGCTTACGGTAAACAGGAGGAGAGCCCCGAGAACGAGGAGCCCAACGTCGAGTTCCAGCCCGTCGTCCACCTCACAGAGAAGGTCGACACCAAGACCAACGAGGAGCTCGAGGAGCAGACATTCAAGATGCGGGCCAAGTTGTTCAAGTTCGACAGGGAGTCGCGAGAGTGGAAGGAGCGGGGCACTGGCGACGTCAGGTTACTGAAGCACAAGGAGAACGGCAAGACTCGTCTCGTCATGCGTCGGGACAAGACGCTCAAGGTCTGCGCCAACCACTACGGTATGACCGACGCGCGACATTCTTTGGAACATCTGCTAAGACGCGCACAGTCGTCCCCGACATGAAGCTGTCGCCCAACGTAGGTAGCGACCGCAGCTGGGTCTGGAACGCCGCTGCCGACGTCAGCGAGGGCGAGCCTGAAGCCCAGACCCTTGCCATTCGTTTTGCCAACAGCGAGAGTGAGTACCTGATTCAAAACAGTGAGATTCGCTTCGTTAACACCTCCCTCCCACAGACGCCAACGCTTTCAAGGAGGCCTTCATCAAGGCACAGCAGGAGAATGAGGCGCTCTTCAAGACGACGGATTAGGCGTGTGGCGACGGATAAGTTGATATCACGGCGGAAAACAAGGACTGGATGCGAGATAGCGACAGCGATGAATTTTGGCGCAGTATCATAGCCTGGCGGAAGAGATCCCCCCATTCTGCACATAGATAGTATCTAAATCGGCCTGGCTCGATTGCCTATATGCCTTCCCCAACGACGTGTAAATGAAGCTTTATCCATTCACTTTGTCAGTGCAACTGGCTTTGATGCGCGAATGCCGAGGTGAAGGCAGCGAGGAAATGGCTTGACTGTGCTTGAAAGAATTTGTCTCGATCTCACCAACAATAATTTGCCTTGAAGGTTGAATCTCCAAGGCGGCGGATGGAATAGCGGTCACGCCAAGCCAGCGAGCTGTGGGTGAGCTACCATGGCCATCCCGCTCGCCTGCGTCCCCCGCTAATAAAGCTCCGACCAGCCACTCAACCTCACCACCTCATCCGCCGACGCGCCAACTCACGCGCCTCATCCCCAAGACTCCCTGCAACCATTTTTCCAATCGCCGCACATCAATAACACAATCAAGATGCCAGACGTAAGATTTTGCATATCAAATCCGAGGAACGGGCCTGGCTAATTCTCTCACAGGTCAAGCGGACCGTGAAGCTCATCACGACGCAGCGCCCCATGTACGTCCCCACGCGATCCGCACGCGTTTTCCGAGTCGCTAACCGTCGGCGAACAGCGCGGAGCCATCACCGATGGAGGGCTTCCCCATGCGATCATGGAGCATAGAAATCTGCCTCTTGAACGACCAGGGCCAGGAAGTGTTGGCCAATTGCTTCGAGAAGGCCGTGTACAACCTGCATCCGTCGTTCGAGAAGAACAAGCAGGGTGAGACGCTTTTGCTGCTGTGGGGTGGCGCGGGTGCATGCTGACTGGGCGCAGTGTTCAAGAAGCCGCCGTTCAGGATCGAGGAGAAGGGCTGGGGCGAGTTCGATATGACGATTGTTCTTACGGGCGCGCATAAGGGTGGCGATCATACACTTGAACATGACCTGAACTTTCAGGCTGAGCGGTACGAGGCCACGCATGTTGTGGTAGGTTGGACAGTGCTGGGGGTGCATGGATAAAGGCTGATGGTGTCGTGCAGACTTTCCGGAACCCCAAGCCCGATCTTCTAACGTTACTGGAGGCTTCTGGCCCAGCTAGCGACGCGAACGGTGTCCGTGGTGGTAAGGGTGATGCGGCCAAGAAGAAGGGCCGGCGGGATAAGAACGTGAGTGGGCGCTGTGGTGGAAATGCGGGCATTAGCTAACGCGTATACCCAGGTGGATATGGAGAAACTCGCCGATGGCCTCCAGAAGCTCAGCGAGGACGACCTCCTGCATGTGGTCACCATGGTGCACGACAACAAGACCAGCGAGACGTACACTAAGAACGACGTCGAGAGTAAGTTTCCCCACCACTTCTACTCTTATCAATACTAATCAAGTCTAGACGGCGAGTTCCACGTCGACCTCTACACCCTCCCCGACTCCCTCGTCAAAATGCTCTGGGAGTTCGTCGCCCAAAAGACCGACATCTAGGCGCCCGTTGGCACAATGCGCAACCCGTACCCGTCTCGATACGCGGATACTCACAAGGCGTCGTTTCAGAGAACTGTTCAGCGCGATACCCCATCCATACACCGACCCCTTCTTCGCATCTGAATCCGGCGCGAATGGTTGACTTAGCCTTAACCTATTGATCTTGGGTAAGGTGTCAATACTGCGCCAGCCCCCATACCTCCTATCCCGCCTTTTTCTCTCTCTGTTCTACGTGTGCAGAGTTCTTTTCTATGGCAACGGTGGTATCTCGGTCCGGAGCTCCGGGATCATGTCCCTCACGTTTTCTATCTGATGATTTCGAGCCTTGGAGTTCAGGCAAAAGCTGGCTGGCGATACGGACTTCTTGGGGTTCTTACTGGCCTGATGGGTGGCTTGATTCTGAAATGATAATATCACAATGCCTGAGTTCGAGGTCTTCACTGTGATGGAATTGAGTGTTGGATGCTTGGCTCAACGGATAACAGGGATACAAAACAAGCAAGATACCCCCTTCCCCCTGAACTCAAGCCTCCCTCCTCTTTCGAATCATAGTCCAGATCCTCACCTTAGGCCTCGGCCCAAACTCTTCCGGCACACTCAAATCCCGCTCACTCTCCGTCATGAACCCATTCTTTTCGAACAAGCGGAGTCCAGCTTCGTTGGACACGAGGATAGTCTACCTCAGTTGTCAGTGAACGACGGAAAGAGATGCTATCATCTGATCGGTCAACGTACCGCCGCATTCATCTTATCCGCAATTCGCAGCCCATCCCTCAGCAACGCAGTCCCAGCCCCTTTCCTTTGATGCCCCGGCTCAACCGCCATAATCGCCAGCCCTAAACCAAGTCACTAAAGCCCCCTCGAAATCCAACACCCACCCTCACCCACACAAACACAAGCAAGCAAACATACCCAAAATCGGCAACCTCTCCCTATCCCAAATCTGCCCCTCATCCTCCACAAAGCTCCTCTGCAACGCCTGCGCATACCGCTTGTCCTCTTCCGTATCCCACGTGCCCTCGGGCCCATCCATCTCATACGCCGGCGGCTTCTCCCTAACGCAAAGATTCCACATGGCGCCGCCGAGAAGCTCGCCCGTGGCCTCGTCGACGACTTTGTTCCACCACACGCAGGGCGCAACGGACTGGATGAAGAGGAGGCGCTGCACGGTGAGGGCGTGGCCGCCGGGCGTCAGGCCTTCCGGGAATACGACGTTGATGTATTCGTTGCGGCCGGCGTAGGCGCAGAACATGATGGTGATTATGTGGGAGATTTCGGGCTCGGTGGCGGGGGAGACGAGATAGGGCATTGTGTGTGTGATGTGTGTGGTGTGTGTAGGGGGGAGGTGGTTGTTCGAGGCACGATAGATGATGGGAGGGAGGTGTGGAATCAGCTGGCTAGGGGAGAGTAGACGTTGTTTATGAAATCGGTGGTAGGCGCCATTGTGAAGCTAGGTGCGATACTGGGGCTCTGCTACGCCGCTCCTTTGCATACGGGTGACGTGCATATCACATTCCTGCTAGGAATATGAGCAAACGAAGTCCGGGAACCTAAATAGGCGAGGCGAGCTGGAGGTCTGGGAGACCTGACTTTACCGCCTGTACCACATCGAAGGCAAGAGCACTGGCCGTTTCTTGTATACCTTATCTCAGTTCCAACATTTCCTTGCCATTTTACGTTCTTCTAGCATTTCTCGTTGATCAGCATCGTCGGTTAGACAGGCGCGGATTGTCTGAGCTGAGATGAGAACAAAGGTCTAGTCCACGCCATGCGGCACAGTAAAGCCCACGATCAACGTCCGTCCAATGAAAGACTATGTCTGGCATGTAACCCGCATCTCCAATCCGGATTCTTTGTTCTACTCCATCGAAATTCCCCCTTCGGCACTGGAGGGGTCTGGCGCGCGCCTGCACCGCTGTCGTCGCAGCGAGTGCAAAGAGTGGAGGCTCCCAGGTCCCTATGTTCTTTGGTGTAGCGAAGTAATACAAGGATCAAGTTCCCTTCATACAAACAAATAACGCCTTGACGAAGTTCGGAAAGATATCCATGAGCAGCGTAAAGAAGTGGTGGCGGTTTGAGTTTCAGGGAGGACCCCGGGTACGGCATGGATATGTCGGGCCCCCTTGAATGCTTCGTAAGCAAGCGCCATTACCACAAGTAAGATGACGACTCTCAGACCCAGACCCCCCAAACCCAAACCCCTTAGAGAAGGTTCGGCACAAACAAGCCATGCTTTGTGTGTTTTGCCGGTACGAGGCGGCGGTGCTGCACCGTGTCATTAGCGCAACCCTGTACCCCGCGTAGGCGGACACGGAAACGCATATCCGGTCCAGTACCTGCAGCGCAGATGCATATCAAGTGCTCATCTGCATCTGTGGAGGCGAAGTTCCCGCAGTCCCAATTTTATTCCATTCAGTTCCATTCCATTATACACTTCATTCCCACATACCCTTCCTTACGCTCTCCTTTACAACCTCCGAACATTTGAAAGTTATATTATCTGCCCAACTCAACCCAACAACCCACCCTCAACAATGTCCCACTTACAGTTCAACAAGCGCGTCATAGCCCTCACGGGCGCTGCCTCAGGCATCGGCCTCGCAACCGCGCACCTGCTCGCCTCCCGCGGCGCCACGCTGTCCCTCGCGGACCAGAACGCCGACGCGCTGAAAGAAGTAGAGCGGGAGATCCGGGCGCGGTATCCCGACGTGCAGGTGCTGAGTTGCGTCGTCGATGTACGGAGCGAGGAGAGCGTGCGGACGTGGATCGAGAGGACGGTCGAGGTGCACGGGGAGTTGAACGGGACGGCGAATTTGGCGGGGGTGATTGGTATGTGCCACTTATTTTTCTTTGTTTTCAAGAGCGTTTTTGCAGTATGATGGGGAGGACGGAGCACTGGCTAATCGGAAAGGGGCGTGCAGGGAAATCCATAGGCGTTAAAGGTATCGACGAGCAAGACGAAGTCGAGTGGGATTTCATCATGGATGTTAATCTCAAGGGCGTCATGTTCTGCCTCAAGCACCAACTGCGGTGCATCACGCCCGGCGGCTCCATTGTCAACGCGGCTAGTATTGCCGGGTTGCAGGGTCGCAGGTTCAATGCCGCGTATACGGCTAGTAAACACGGAGTCGTGGGGTTGACGAGGAGCGCGGCGAAGGAGGTGGGCGATAGGGGGATACGGGTGAATTGTATATGTCCGTATGTACTCTGTTTCCGTCTTCGTTCGTTCCATTCCGAGACTAGGTTTCTCTTCTTTTTTTGTCTGGGACGAAGGTTGCGTCGTGGACTGGAGGACGAAGGGCTGACGTGGATAGGGGTGTGATTGAAACGCCAATGGTGGTGAATGCTCGTGCCATCACTGCAGCAGGAAGCACGGAGGAAAAGGAGAACGTTGAAAGAGACGAGGCTGGTGTGGCGCTGGGGAGGACGGGCAAGCCGAATGAGGTGGCGGAACTGGTCGCTTTTCTCTTGAGTGATGGCGCGACTTTTATTACCGGAGGTGCGCATAGTGTTGATGGGGGATGGAATTGTTGATGACAAGGTGTGGTGGATAGATGCAAGGACTGGGGAGGAGCATGGAGAAATGGAAGGAAAGCGGGGGAATAGTGATAGTATTGGAAGTACGGTGCTAGCGTGAGATCGGGTTCAAGACCAGACGAACGCGGGCTGAACCGCAGACGCTCACCAAGGGAGAATGGATAAGCCCGAAAGAACGCTACCTACTATACATATTTAGTAGAAGAACTAAACGACACCATTCTCCTTTGTTTCTCTCACTCTTTCTTCGCTTCGCCTGCCCCATTACGCAGAACTCACGACCGCGAGTTATCAATCAACATTAGCACACTCTACACAACTGCCAAATAATATATACACTAAAAACCGCCGAGATGACGATAACAGAGGTAGTGAATATGTTGGCCCTTCTCTCCATAGCGTGCAGTCTCACATTCGTTTGTTCCTCAAACGCTTGATAATCTCCGGTGAGTCGGACGTTCATCTTGTTGATCCGTGCATTTATAGACGCCTCAAACGAGTTTAAATCTTTGATGAATCGAGTATCAATTGCTCTCGTCCTGGCTAAGATGTCGAATTGCGTTTTTTTTATTGGGAGATGCGTTGAGAATGTAACGGAGATCTAGGCTCGACGTGGTCGCACGGTGACCGATGGGGTAGTGAAGGGGCGATGAGAAAGCCTGGACGGTGTGGGGTGCAGCGTCTAGCGAGCAGGGTGGTGTAGGGAATGGTTTTTGAACCGTTGGCTTGAGAAAGAGGAAGGTATTAAGGGAAGTAGCTCTGAGTAATGTATACTTAGTATAAGCGGCAAAGATTCTACGATGTGTTATAAAAGAGTGTGCGTAGCTAACGGAAGCGACGATGTGTACCAGGGAAAGCGCAGCCAGCAACAATTCAAGCAGAATTCAAGCCGTAACTCTGGTTCACGAAGACGCGTATTTCCCAACACTAACTGAAAAAACACGGAAAGCTTCGTAATCACATACATAAGGCAAGCGTTCATTTCCCCAACCGTCTAAAGTACCTCCAACCCTACCAAGACCAAATTCCCTCAGTTACCCATCCGGGCTCTCTTTCCCAACACCCCCTTTTACATATCTAGCATTTCGACTTGAACTCATCGACAATAGGGCACCCAGTGCACAAACTGTTCTTCGCCGTCTCGGAGGCCCAGCAGCAGTTGTATGCCGACTCCGGGTTACACTCCCGCATGTCGGTGCGATGGCCATTTCGCAGCCCACGTAGCTCTGTCGAAGACGAGCGCGGTGATGAGGGTGGGGAATTGCATGGTGGGTTGTGGGAAGGTGGAGATGCTGGAGCTGTTGGTCGATTAGTGGGAGTCTGAGAGGAGTCTGTAAGAATGGCTACTGACTTGGATAGAGTGGCGATGAGTGAATTTGCTTCGAAGTCGAAGAGAACTATGTGAAGAATGACTGCTCTGGGATAGTGGGATTCGTTGGGGCTTAGTTGAAATGGTGGGAAATGTTCGATTGGCTTGATGGGATGGAGTTCAAGAACAAAATTTCGACGTTCTTATACACACATTTCCAACCCGTAGGATTCCTCTTGACTCCATCTCGCATTCCATCGTGCCTTTCGTGCTTCCCATATTTGTAAGCCAAGCAGGGATCGTCAAGTGTAGGTGCCGAGGCCGGGGCCGGGGTAGAGGACATCGCTCCACGAGGCTGAGGATTGCGGAGCTCACAGGGGCTCAGAGGTATTAGCGTGGCCATTATAGTCGCAGACACGAAACCGTTTAGCTAGATCGCCGTTGATGATTACTTGGTCTGCAGGGTGCCGCGCTCCGCATAGCCATGAAACAGCCTTGCCAAGTGGAAAGCTGATTCCAGACGGGCCTCAGGGACGTTTAAAAAGGACGAATGCAAGAAGCTGGGGAACATACTGATTAAGTTGAGTATTAGAGTATGTGTGTTGAGGTAGCTAGAAGCCAGCTATTATAGCTACACGCTTATGACGTAAATAGTAAACAATGGTCAACCAGCTCCTGCTGGGCACCAAAGGAACCCCTTCCGCCAACACATACCACAAGCAACTACAGAGGGTTACAAGTGCATTTAGTAAGAAAATGTAAGTTAAATAATACCAAGACATCCTACCTCAACCCCATCGTGCTCCCCATTACTTCAGATTGCGGGGGGCGCAGTAACGCAAAAAGTGCCGAAGAGCGACATCTGGAGCTTGGCGGCATACATCACTGCTATTCGATAAGCCCGATGTGTCATGCTCTTCGCTGCGATGGATTGCGGCTTTTCTTTTAGCATGAAGCCATTAAGTAGGCTGTTGGCATCTCATGGAGAGAGCTGTTGCGAAATACCTATAGTAACTTGCCTATGGGACCATCCAATAGATAGTAGAGGTAATTAGTGCTTGGTTGTTAGCCCAGGGGACATCATCAAACCACCCGTGGACGGCAGAAGAGACGTACGCCGCTACGCTAGCTTTCTGCGTGTCGTGAGCTTCGATGGCCATTGCACAATGAGAATGCTGAGAACTTTTGAAGGCTATGCTGAGAATTTGTTCCCTTACGGAATGAAAAACACTTGATCGCGGCCTCCTTCAATATTAAAATCCGATAATATGAATGCTGTGGTGCTGTGAATGCCTCTACGAATTCCCAGCTTGATGCCAAGACATGTTGCCGGCTACTAGGGAAAAAAATCGAAACCTGTTCATTTATGGGAACCACCACGACGATACAAGGCGCCTGGGCGTCATACGGCGAAAGTCCGGAGAATAGCTTATCTGTGCCACCACAGCTACAAAGGCTGACTAATATTGCCAAGCTGTTTTATCCAGGCGACCTCGCCGCCTGACGGAGACAGTCTGGCTCGTGGGCCTTCACCAAGCTGTTCATTTGAGGCTTGTCTCCAGTACATCTCCGACAGAAACTGAAGTTAGACGGAGCTGATTGTGTAAAGGGCTGTTCGATGCCGAAGTACAGCGCTATCTATGTACTGCCAACATTTCGATACCGCCGACAACCATTTGCTTCCACAACCCCTTCATATACCGAACAGAATGGACCCATCGATGACGACCAGGCTCATACTGAGCAAAATGTACACTAAGGGCTCCGAAAAGAGGCCGCTTTGCCTAGCCATCACCCGCGCAGTGGCCCATCTGGAGAACCAGCTTCAGCAGGGGGAAGCCAGTTCGCGGCTCGAACTTATCGAGGTGCTAGCGGGAGCAGCGGCACGTGCATTTTATCTCCCTTACGTAGCCGATTGCCTTGTGAAGACCCCCACTCCATTGCTTGAAGAATTACAGTGGTGCTACGAGAACAGATTCGATGGTTTGCGCATCAAGTACCGAGGATGGGGTCTACAAAAACCTTCTCTTCTTCATCTCACACCCAGTTCGAATTCTTACATCGTTTTTGCACCTCGAGGCGCGCTCATTGCCGCACTGTTGACGAAACGTTATGAAGCAGCGAACAATTGCTCCAAGGTGACGTGAAGGTCACGACTGAAATCCCTTTCGGCTTGCCTTTAGAAGTCGCGGCAGCTATGGAGGCCCAGGAGGTTGTGCAGATGATCCTGCACGGATTGTTAGAACAAGGCAAGGAAGACCATATTTTTATCTACAGCAAACGCCCGCGACGCGCTGGCGCGCCCGACACCATTGAGAGTGCAAGACAGTCTGTCTTGCGTGGCGCAGCAGTAGGAGGCCATGAGCGTATTGTTCGAATAATCCTGGACGACTTGGAGAACAACCCGAAGAGTCTATGCAGAGGGCTCGGCAAAGCGGCCATGTTAGCCGTCGAGAATGGTTACGAAAATATCGCATCACTTCTGTTGCGACATCGCACCCCCAAAACGCGGAGGGAGGAGGTACAGTACCCAAAAATAGACCCAGAAAGACGAGAACTAAGGTTCTGGAAGAATCTCTCTCGAAAGGCTGTACGACATGGTTGCGAAAACATACTGAGAATTGCTTCGGAGTCTGTACGGCAGTTGGAAGAAAGTAAAAGCGAAAGCAGAAAGGAAAGCAGAAAGGAAAGAACAAAGGAAAACACGAACGAAAGTACGGAGTAACAGAAAAAAAAAATACAAAGAAAAGAAATGGACATCCTAATCGACTGGACCTGCCCCGGCCAGCAGGCGTATCTTGAACAAACTTCCCTTACCACAATGTCATGGAAAACCCCGTCTTTGAAATGCCAAGCCACGGGTCGGGCCCGCCCTCTGTACTTAGCTCCTAGGGTGCTCCTAATTGAAGGAACATATATCCCTTCCGAGTGCCGTCCGGGACGTTCTCCCTTGCGACGGCGACGCTCACGATGTCCTCATTGTTCATGGAATTGTGGTGGTCGGTCAACATGAAACCCACCCACTTGCTGTTGTTGGTGCCTAGGAAATCGTTAGAACGTTTTTCACTGAAATTCTGGTGTGAACCAAGTGTGTCTCCGCTTTCTGCAGCCAGCCTTCGTTGACGATGTCCGAAACGCCGACCCTGTTAACATTTCCGATATTGTCACGAAAATCTTCCTTGGCCATCTGGTAGCTTTTTTCTGAAAAGGGCATTGCGGCTTGATCGGCTTTCGGCTTGAGTTGACTCTTGGCCGTGATACTGCCGCCTCGCATATCATGGTAATTCTCCACCATCGGCAAGCCGTACAAATAGTCTCCGGGTCCCAAGCTCCCCGATAAGCTCTCCGGTTCAGAGTCCGAGTTCGAGTTCGAGCCGGGGATCGGTGGGTCTGGCCGCGGTTCTGGCGGACTATAAGCAAAATTGAAATCTTCCGTATCCATGACCGCAGGCTTCCATCTTTCGCTTCGAACCCGAAAGTCCCGCTGCTCCCAGATGTCCTTGACACGGGAATCCGATAGTGGGAATTCAATGATTGGTTCATTAGCTCGCACCATATCCCGTTTGTAGCTTTGCGTGTATGGAGGCTTGACTACCTCTGGCTCGTTCCTGGAAATGACGCCACGTAGGTTGTTATGAATGTCTTGACCGTTTGCGGGCCTGTCTACACGCGCAGGAATAGCGTTTTCCCCTGCTGGATCTGGATTTGGGTGTGCGGGGGCTAGGCCTGGAGCATCATGTGGAGGCGGGGTATTGCCGCCTGGGCCGCAGCTTGCTCTCTTGCAGTGCCCAGGAACCAGTCGATCATCACCCCCAGGGGCAGCCGGTTCACGCACCGGGGCCAGCGGAGGCGGCCTTGCAACAGGTCCAGGATGCACGAATGGCCGTGGGACGAAGGCGGGGCTTCTAGAACTCAAACATTTTCCTCCCGGGCCTAAGATTTGTGAGTACGGCCTAGAGAGCTAGTAACGACAAGCTTACATAGGACTGCTGCTGCCTGGAAGGGAGCAGGGCTGCGGGTACCGTAGTACGCATGATCGGAATATTGCGCGAGCGGCTTCAAGCTGGCTTTGGTGAGCGAAAGACCGGAACGAGCGGAAGATGGGGGAAGACGAGAAGATGATTGCTGTTTGTGTAATTTCTCTGCTCCTGAACCATCTTATATACTCGACAGAGAGGTGAGTCTACACGCACAACCCAAGCATTCTATGCGAGTCCAATTCTTGAGCGTAATCTCCCTGTCAGATGGCTGAGCGCCTTGGTAGAGTTCGGTATGCACCACTGCTTTCCGCGAAATGCACTGCTTTGCTGAAGCCATGACTAGGTCATGTTTCCGAATTCACATCGATTAAGCCACTCTTTTGCATGATCCGAGGTCGCTGGGACTCTGGGTAGAAAATGCCTATGGTATGTAGTGGATTTGCGTGTTATGCGGCTCTAGTGATTGACTGATTGATTTCCACTCAGTTTTAGCCTTAACACCAGGAATTTTCCTGCAGCTATGCCTAGATGAAGAGAGTTGGCAAACAGCCGTCGGTCGTTCGCATTTGTTTCTCGGCAACCCTGCGTAGCTCCATGGGATTCAGCCATGCTTATCGGGCTCCTAACTTCGCAGTGACGGCGGCAACCTGGAATAGGAGAATGCTCCAAGGTTGAAGGGAATGGCTCCATTACGTGGACACTGGAATTGCCTAGCTGTTTCGGTGTCAAAGCTGTGTAAACGAACTCGGCGGTGGGCTGGCTTGGACGGTGGATTCATGTTTAGAAACACCGTAGAGCAGGATATCCGCCCTCATGGCGGTGCTGTTTTCGCTGTGGTCACTGGCCT
Source organism: Lentithecium fluviatile CBS 122367 (assembly GCA_010405425.1). Classification (NCBI taxonomy): domain Eukaryota; kingdom Fungi; phylum Ascomycota; class Dothideomycetes; order Pleosporales; family Lentitheciaceae; genus Lentithecium; species Lentithecium fluviatile. Next base: position 398,947 of record MU005572.1, read on the forward strand.
GCGCGCAATTTAGTTTCAGCTGTCTTCGAGGGAGACCCGCCGTCCCACGTAATCATTGTCTTGCCGGCGTCGTGTAACAGTACATCTCACACCCCAATCTAATCAACAGCACTTTCTCGTCTCATTCATCTGAGCCCGGGCTGAGCACACTGGAACGATGCGACTGTCCTAAATATGCCTCAGCCAAGACCAACCGGAGACCTGCGTGATCCTCTCGCAATCTCTATTCACCGTCACACTTCAGTATGCTCAACCTAGAGCAATCTGCCTAATATCTCTCAAATATCCACGTGTGAACCATCGCAATCCTCTCCGATCTTGATGAGTTTGCCCGCCCTTCTCCCATGAACAGGCAATTACTTGCAGAGCGGCTTCGGGCGATCATATTCACCAAAGCGCGTAGTATATACGTCAAAGCCTCTTCTCCGGCAATTGCTTTAATAGATTTACTTAGTACAATGCGAACAAACGTGAACTCCAAAGTGAGTTATCTGTAATCATCTAGCGGGCCTAATGCGGTCACCGACGTTGTCTCTTCATGTTTCCTGTTTCAAAAATTTAATTTTTTTCCTAATTTTTCTCTCATCCTCTTGTTTAGTATTTCTCATCGTGCTGCTTCATCAACATTCACCTGGGACTTGGAAGTAGGGGATGACTAAACTTCTAAAGAAAGTATAACATGATGTAGAAAAAGTGATAAAAGATCAAAGCAACAAAACCTTCAGCCTAAAGCGCCGCCGTGCAATATCGGTGGGCTTAACTACGACCACAAACAACTGACGCCATCCACGCTCCCTCAGTGAGAGTAGTATCAATCTTCCACTACGCGTCTATGAAGCAAAATAGATAGGGTTGTTCCGAACCACCCCTAGGCTTGGAGTAAAATGGAACGTCCAATTGTCACTGCTACAGCCAAAGAAGAAAATGCAAGCGAGTGCCGTCCAAAATTGCCAGCAGCTGTGTTGCTGTCGTTAGCGGCGACATACTCAAGAGGAAGAGAATCAGCGAACCATCATCGCCGGGAGAATTGCCGGTCTTTTTAGTTCCAGCTCCAGACTCAGTCGTAGAAGAACTTGGCGACAGGGAGGCAGAAGGACTTTCGTTCGAGGCCCCAAAACTTTCGGTCTGAGCAGCAGACTGACTTTTGGTCGGGGAGGTGGTCGGCGTGGATGCTGCTCCGGCGGTGGTGGAGGAGGCTGATGAAGATGGATCTTTATCCAAGGCCTCTTGGCACGCGGATCCAAAGGAAATAGGCCTGTTCTCGAACTGTTCGACGACACAGTTGAGGAAGTCGGTCTCGTCGGTCTCGCAGTACTGGATGCAGTTATCTTGCACGCGCACCTCAGCACCATTTTTGCAGCACGGCTTGATGTCGACGACGTCTGGAGGAACACTGACCCGACAGATCTTACCAGAAATCCCGGTCATATCGGAAAAGCAGGCATGACATTATTAAAACAGTCGGAGGGGTTGGGGATGGCACTGCCAGAAGTAATGGAAGCGAGTTCAGACATTGTGTAAGCAAAAGAGGTGGTTGAGGTTCGATGGCAATAAAGTGGAGGGCGTGGAGATTAAGTGTCACCCTGAGAGAGATCATTTAGCAGGAGCCATCAGGAAGAGGCGCAGGCTGGTAAGCAAACGCCCGGTCTTCATTCTTTGATCACGACGCCAACTCGTGGCTGTGAGACGTCCAAACCGGTGGCCGTAGGGTGGAGATAAGAACGCCCGGCGTGAACCAAGAGAACATCCAATAGCATCGATGACGGAGCTTCCGTTACCAGAGACGTTGGTCCGGGAAGATGTTGATGTCGTTCAGGAAATTATCCAATGCACAATGGTGCCACGTACGCATATCGAAACGCGAAGGAACATTTAGACGCCCGGTAAACAGCAGTTGCTACGCCCATTCATCCTGAGGGAGTCAAATACCTATGTTACGTAGGTGAAATAGCCAATGCAGGAGGAAAACACCTCAAGATCGTCCATAAGTCGTCCCTATTAATAGAAGCTATAACTTCCAATTAGGAACGGAACAGGACTACGATACCATTTCACGGTGGTCTCCATGATCGGGAGATCGAAGCACTCTGGACATATATGGGATTTTGAATTTCAGCCATCTTCCAGGGGACGCATTCCCAAGCCGATCTAGCGACAGTCAGTCACAGAATCATTATACCCGCATAAGAGGCTGACACCAAAACGGACAACCATGTGCTTGCATGCTAGAAAGAACCCTCAAAATATGGCCAAGCAAAAATTAGGAGGACGAATGATACTGCCATCATGCAGAAAGGCAACCCTACCAACATTCAGTCTGCCCTTGTCATCGACGAACGGACAATATCGCGGACTGAGAGACGGCATAATGCAACACTGTCTCGGCAGACTCCTCTGTAGAGACTCAGTGAGCTTGCTATGAATGAAGAGCGGCTAGGAAAGGGAGTATTTGGAAGTCCGTGAAGTCTATATAAAGCACGAAAGACTTCACGAAAGTGATGCCTAGCCACCGCATCTAGAGCTCTGGTGGGGCCGTTAAGAGTGAACGCCGTAATGTTCTCATTCGAGGCTATGTAACCCCGGAGAGAGCTATCACGCGGTCGCATACATGATCAGGATTCGCTTCCTGTATCCCTCTTTGGGGGGGGGGGTTCAGACTTTAGTCATTTTATCGTACCCGTTATGCTTTTAAAGTTCTGGCTTGGTTGAAGAGATACTCGTTTGAGAATTGGCATGCTACTGGACAAAGACAAAGATTCTCCGCTTCCGGAGGCGCTGCGTGAAGATATAATGTGAACAATTTCTTCCTTGAGCATGTCTTTGGGGTCCGGGCTCCACGCTGAAGGCAACAAACCGCTCAAATTCTAGCGTCTATATCTACATCTAACACTCAACGAGCTTTTACAGCCTTCAATTCAGCACCCTCCCTCACACTCTCTCACATCTTATCCGGATCGACCGTCGACCCATTCGGCTGCAACCCCTCTTCCGCCAAGTTCCTCTCATACTCCTCCCGCGCCGCCTTCTCCTGTGCCTCCCTCTCCTTCCCCGTCCTCGTCACCAGCGCACCAACAAACGGCACGAGACTCGATGCTCGATAAATCATGCAAAAGTACAGCGTCACTCCCGTAATAACCACTTCCTCTGCAGCACGAGCATCCCACGCTTTTGGCCCGAAGAGCTCGATAGATGCTATATTGCGAACGCCGAGGTACTTGGGATTGAAACGCGCGACGAGCTCGTCGTTTTCGTCGCGGAGCTCGTGGTCGAAGCAGCGGATCAAGGAATTAGCTTTCCATGTCATGATGGCGGGTTTCCGGGGATCAGACGCGTAGGCCAGGGATGGGTAGGTGTATTTCGCTACCATGCGCTTGACGGGCGAGAGTTTGACAGTGCGGCCGCGGATATGCGTTTCGCAGTCGATGTGGAAGACTTTGATCCTGCTGTCGCCGATCACGTCGTCGTTCTCAGCCTCAAGGTTGATGGATTCGGTATCAGAATCTGAGGTGAGGGCTTTGGCGGCTGAGGGGCCGGTCTTGAAGATTGTTTTCATGGTCCAAGGGTTGTGTTTTCCTAGGTAGAGGGGTGGGCGGCCTTCGGCTTCGCTGATGAGGGTGGTGCTTTTGCGCCAGGAGAAATCGACTCGGAGGGTGCGAGTGTTGAGGTGGAAGTCTTGGGCGTGAGACTGGGGGTTGGTCATGGCGACGGTGTGCATTGCTTTTGGTTGTTGTCTTAGATTCAAACTTGTTGTTTTGTAACGATGTCGGGTATTGTAGAGATGGGTGCGATCTTCGTGACAAAGATGTCCGATTCTGAGCAGTGTTGATGAATGGACTTTCTCAGCGGACTCTCAGCACTCTTATATACACAAATGGTTCATTCAGTCTTTACTCTTTCCTGGAAATGTCCAGCAGAACACGAGGCGCAGTTATCTTCAGCTGCTGCACTGCCTTAGTCCCTGCAGAGTTTTCTCCGTTTACGGTATAGCGTCAGTTGACTGTTCTACACAGATTACGTCAAGCGTCAAACGCTGATCTCACCTGCATTCACTCGGCCAATTGAATACGACAACATTTACATAGATAAAGTTGGTTTCGAGAACAACCATTGCGACAGGGATCAGGCGTGTTTCTGAAGGTGGGTACTACCGTGCTATGATGCGGGTCAAGGCTGAATCTTCACATGTACCCATGCGAATCCGAAACGCGCAAGGAGTAGCGCACACTAATTCGATCTGAGGCCTTTTCTTGACAGTTCGCTAAGATTTGAATGGCTTGCTTTTGTGAGATTAAGGCGCGAAGCTAATAGAGCCAATCCATAGGGACCTCCGGGAACTCGAGTCTCAGACAGCTGATTGGTGACGTCATAATAGGCTTCTGCGCTTCGAAGTACAGGAACGGGCACGATCGCGAATTCCACGTTATATCTAGAAAGGAAATTGTCGCGTATAGGAATGCGGGATCCCCTGATTAGGGCTTGTATAATCAGACACGCAGCCTAAAACACTTAGCGTCCTAAGCTCCCCCTAAATAAACAGGCTCACTAAGAGCTTCTTGTAGGCGATAGACTGGTTCCTCATTGCTCCCTGATCGACTCCGCGACAGAAATGCTTCCTTTTTATAACCTTACATCGATTGATCTTTCCCAGCCCAACATTGAAGTCGCTCCGTGCGCGTAGGTCTCCTCTACATTCTCCAGCCTCCATGAAATTTGTTCAAGAACCAAGTCTTATGCCGAGAAATACTGTCCCAATTGATTCCACGAGAGCCAAACTAATATTCATTAAGGCCGCCGACTCTTACACTTTTAGCCACAGTCCGTAATCCTCCTCTAGCTGATAGGTGCATGTTAGGAATTAGAATAATTAGCAATGGCGCATGAGCTGGAATTCCGTTCCGTTAGGATGCTGTACCGTGGTACATGGCGATCGTGTCGACTGCTGCTCGGGGGCAGGAGTGAAAATGATGGGGGGTTTTCGTGATGCGATTTTGAAGAGGTTCGAGGTGGTGTACCGTGGTACGCTCAAGGCATCGACGCCGACCGGAAAATGGTACCCGCATGCACCCGATCCTGACAGGTGTAGAGGCCTCTTATACTAAAATCACCTTTTCTATGCTGCCCACCTCCGTGATCGCTTTGTGATTCGCGTGTTATACATTACGGAAGGATAGCATATCACCGAGGGTACACCTTTTTATACCGACTCTTTGAAACACTCGCTTTCCAGGATACACTGTCCCAGCAGGCATCTCCGTTACATCGCTGAGGACCAGACTCCCGCCCCTCGCGACTTGGAACACCCATAGATGTTTGTATTCCTTTGGGGTACCGTGAAGGTCTAGATGGTCTGGAGTGATGGCCTTCATGTTGATTAAACCCGGCTCAAGTGGGCTCGAAGTCTTGTATTGAGATGAATTCCACTTATCCTATTCCCCAAGATCAAGACCTCTCTTTTTCAGCCTTAGACGACGATTCTCCATCACAGAGACAAGATCTCCGTGACGAATGGATTCCATATCCCCATCTTCAGAACGAGCAGAATCCCCTCCCAGGGTACTCCTCTCTAAATCAGCATTTCCAGACCGTGTGAAGAGAGTGATACCATGCACACGACAGAGTGGCCCTCGTAGGTGTAGCCAGGCATCGTCCATTGCCCCAAACGGGTCATCGCCTGCGAGAATGACGTTATGTCCCAGTACTTCACACAGTGAAGATGATTCGGAGTCAGAAATATAACCCACAGACGTATTATGTGAAGCCCATGACCAGATTGGAGCGCGTCACGGCGATACCTTTGTGTTATACTTGTATGAAGTGGTCCACAGTAGTTCTCCGTGGATATTATCCAACCAAAGACCTACTATATATGCCGAATTGCCAAAACGACGGACCAAGCCTGTGATTGCAGGAAGTTTATCCTCGGGTACGTTTATTTGCCTAGTAGAGTAGTCTGCTACAATATCGGTCCACTTTTGGGGCCCGAACATATGGCCGATCTCATTCGAGCCCGATTTGGTCCGAAGATCCATTTTACAATACCAAAAATACTGGCCTTGATTGCATTGAATAACCCGACGTGAAAGTAGACTCTCTTGGAGAGTTCATGCACGTTTCTCTGCTGGTTGTCTTGAAAGAATGGGGAAAAATATGTTGCGTGGCCGAAGAAAGACAGAATTGGGGCGTCTGCTCCAGGGCATGGTAGCTACCGGTCCTGTAATAGGTACTTATGGTCCGAAGAAACCGTCGTTGACGCTTTTGGTGCGGGCGGCTATAATTGCGAAACATGCGTTGCCATATACATCGGCCATCCGTGCTGATTCGCATCTCTAATCCGCTCGGGCAACGTCATCGGACCCTTGGATGATGCACAATGCATCGATCCAGAGGTAGAATACGCCCAGACTTCGAGTCATCAGGATGGCATCCCGAATTGTTTGAGGCTGATCCTCGTGATGAAATCTGTATTTTCTTTACCGTATATTTGACGACGTTGTGGCGTAATCACGGGCGCCATCAGTACCCCAGAAATAGCTCAGAGCGCAGTATCGAACAGTTTTCACTGTTTACAGAAGCTCTCCGCGACAGCATAATCGTATTGTAGGGCTGTTCGGATCTTCATCTAACTTGATCAAGCGGGAGGATAACTCTTATGAGGAGGAATTCGCACACTCGATATGGTTGTTGATACAAACCTGAAGGAATGTCCTACGAAGTTGAAAAGCTGCGTCCGAACAAGGACTGGGAAGTAGCTCTCGAAATGGGTAAGCTGTGCATGGAGACCCTTCATACTGGTGAGAAGACCGAAACTGTGGATATTCGACAAGTGTGCTCTTGCCTTGCGCAATCTCTGGTGAGTAAAGAGACAAATACTTCACGATGCCTCAATTTTCAACGACCTACCCTGACTAATACTGCGGTCCAGGTAGGACCAGCCAATACACAGTTGCGAACTGCGCTTGTCTCGTGCGTGATTCCCGGCGACATTTGGTGGTCGATCTAGCCCACGCGGCTTTATCTTCAGTACTTCCTCTTCCTTGCTAATTGGAACCACCGAATCGACCATGGTGCACAAAACCACTAACCTCGTAGGATCCCACTCGTGATCGTGGTCTTTTTCAAGGATAAGTATGGGCGCGTGCGTTCGAGGATCTGCCGCATCAAGTTCATGCAGCCAGAACTTATCAGAGGTAGGCCCCTCCAAAATGAGGAAACAAAGTGGACACGGCGAAATTTGCGAAGCACAACCCCGAAAGAAATCTGATAGAGAAGGCCGGAATAGTAAATCTCCGTCTTTAATTTAATGATATCGTCGAAATCAATATTTTGACATTGATCGCAAAGATCGCTTCCGGGCTTTTGCCAGCGAGCTGCGAGAATTTCGTTCTGAAAGAATGCTTTTGGACCACTTTTTGCTGCCATTGCAGCGATTTGAGGAAGGTGTCGTTTAATCTTCGCTCGAGGGTGTGAGGTCATCCTTGCAATATATAGGCTGCCAGTTCAGCCTTGCTCCTTGCAGCTTGATGCACTGCCCCCGCCATCTCCAAGTGGCAACCTTCCTAGAATCATTAACTCTGTATTGTGTATTGCTCTTATTGCATCTTAACACCAGTTTAATATTACGAGTCAGTTCATGTGTAAATCACATCTCAAAGTGCGCGCAACGAGCACTCCTCTAATTAGTTGGCTGCAGTGGCTAGGGCTGAGAGTAGTGGCTAGAGGTCGGCAGCGCGTTTTATTAGCTCATGAGAGCGGGTTACTTACGTTGTTGCAGTATCTTGTAGCTATTAACGTTTTCTTACTCCCTTGTAGCAATCATCAATGCGATTGCTTTCTTGCTCGCCCTCACTGCGCAATGAGGTAGATGGAAGCTGCATGGCGCTATGTTGCTCATGATTCCTACATGCAATTGGGTCCGTGTCCTGTCCTGTCTGGAAGACCCACAACATGCGCCTCCATTAGAACGTGTGAAGGCTGGGAATGTGCGTAGAGTCAAGCTTCCGAGACGTCACTGTCTTTCATCTAGGAAAGGGTTCATATCAGAATATGGAAGGCGACCTTTGAATCATAATGAAGTCTGCGTGGTGTTTTTAGACGTTTCACTTGGCAAATCACTCGAGAAGCTGTCGGGATCTGAATTAAGATTTTTTTTTTGTTTTCAGTCTGTGGAAGGAAGTAGCAAAACGCAGTGCATCTACACTGCTACTGAACGTCCCGGCCGACTTTCTTGTGGTAAGTATAGCAGGTCCTGGTTACCCTTATGCACTTAAGAAATGTAAGTTTAACTAGTTCAACATACCCTTGGTGGACCCAGTATAGTTTAGCTTATATCCCAAGAATCTTTTATGGCGAGAGCGATCCTTAAAGTATTCGCACATTCCTTGTCGTCTGAAATAGGAGGCGTTGGCTCTTTTGCCGTCGAAATTTGCGGGAGGTGGGGGTAGTGCGTTGTCGCGGTTGCAGTGGCGACTTGCTCCTTCGATTTCTTCGCAAGGTTCATTCAGGCTTCGCGCTTGAGGCGAGCGATTACGCTCCGGACGGTATTATAGTTGACTCTAAACGTATCCTCAACCCAGAAATGAAGAGGCTCAGTGTGAAAGATCTACCGATGGACCAGATCCAGGATTGCAGAGGTAGTTTTGTCGTTGAGCCCGACTTGAACGAGGGCCTCTTCGTCGGTGACATGGGTTGGTTGTATTTTAAGACGTGCCACGTGGCCGAGAGCGAAAGGTAATACGTCCTCTGCATTTGGATCCGGCCGCGAACTGTATCGAGAAAAAGTCTGGAGAGCGGCTTTTGCGGTGAATCTCATGAATTCTAACGTTTCGGCGTTTTCCGTATTAAGAGGGAAATCCATAGCGAGGTTTGCTGGGAGTTTCGACGGGCTAACTGAGATGTAGACGGTTTGGGACGAGGACGCGCTGCATAGAGAGGAACTTGTGCTCGTATTGCTTGACCGTGAAGTGAGCATTGCATCGCTTACTTTCCTCTTGTTGGCGGTGTTGGAGGCGGAGAGTACATTGGCGGATTCGAGAGCGTGCACCTCGTCCACGTTTAGGCGTGTGAATTGCATATTTGCAGGTTGGAGAATGTGGCCGGCGGCTTTGTAGAGGAAGTGCTCAATGAGGCAGCGCAACTCGGGTGATGGGCGGGAAGTAGCGTGGGTGAAGTGAGGTCGTTGACAATTTGAAAAATGAGGAAAAGTGTATAGTGCATAAAGAGACTAAATTAGGGATTAATATGCTTTAGAGCTTGGAGTGCTTGGTAGTCCACTGAATATTCTAGTGGCAACTGACCGGGACCCAAAATCACCGACGGTTAGTAACTCATCGTGAGCATTAACCCTAGTTCTTGTAGAGAAGCTTTTTACAGGAAACCACTAATTGCTATGCAGGCAACCGCAACATAAATTCTAATAATAGATTGTTACCGATCGTTTTTAGCAGCCAAGGACCCAAAACTACCATAACTTAGTTTGCTGTTACTTCTAATTTCACGCCATAACATTGCTCTCTTTTATTTTTATTTTTCATCTTTCACCAGAACACCGCACATGAGATCCTCTTTCGACGTTTTTGACAGCCCAGGACCCCCAACCGCCATATATACATCTCTATATCCGTTTTATACCATTCCATGACTTCATAGTACTCCTTTATCGTCCTCTACCACACACTCATATGTTAGTCCCCGTCTCATTTCCAACATTCACAAACTCCAAGCCTGCTATTGTTGCATTTTGAGATTGTTCTATTCTTCCTCCACATCGCTTGAAGTTTTTGTCCTCCATTTTTTGGTTCGCCGTCAGCACCGCACATAGTCTTCATCCCCCATTCTTTTCCGGCAGCACCACAATCCAACCCCACCACGTTGCCCATTTCAAAGTCCTCTTTTAATCTCTTTCCAATCTCCATGGAGTTATTGTGCCAGCTATTTGGGCCCACTGCCAGGACAAGCCGCACATAGTTTCCGTTTTCCATTCTTGCTGGGTAGTACTGCATTGAAAACCGCACTCCTATCTTGAGGTTGATTTCGTTGCCGTTCCACACTCCACATTCCATGAAATAGATTCCCTCGGCTTCTGGGTTCACTGCAAATGCAGACCGCACATAGTTATGTCCCTAGTCTTTTACAATGTTCCCGGGCCGCAGGACAAACATGGGACATTGCGTCGTGTGTTTTATACCAAGCCCATGCAGCTCTAGCTCGGATCTTTTTGTGCGCACAAGGAGGAAGCGGATGCGTGTGAGCAGGAAAGAAGGGGAACAACGCGGAAGCGCAGACCGCATAGACCGGGGCTGTACAAATTTTGGATAACGGCGAGCCGGGTTCCGGCCAAACATGCCAATCTAGTCGGAAGGTTTTAGACAGACTCCATACGGTGTCGCACTAGCGACTTTTAGGTCCTTAGGGCGAGGGAGCAGATATGTGTGAGCGGGAAGGAAAGAGGAGAGAAAATGGAGAAGCCCAAAAGCGCAGACCGCATGGTCACCTGGTTCCATCGCTATTGGATTTCGGGAGTCTCGGGCTCTGCCCAGACATATCGGATCGACTAAACTGGTTTTAAGACGCGCTTCATTGAGTGCCGTTCATCCATTTCCTTCCTCGAGACCGAGGAATCAAGCGAGTTCCAACAAGGATAGAAAGGCTCTAAGAGAAAATCCGAAAGGGGGGGACCACGCATCGACGATCTTTGTTTCATTTTTAGACACTCCCAGACTCCACCGCAGCCATAGTTATCTAGATGAGAATTTTAGACACACCCCATTTGCCGGCGTGGAGCGGTTTTACGTCTTCCAGAATGAGGAGAGAAGACCCCAAAGCGCACACCGCCCATTGACTATTGCCGTTTCAGTTTTAAACACTCCCAGACTCCAGACTCCAACGCAAACATGCGCGAGGATTTCGTTTGTTAAGGCCCGCCTCATGTCCCAATGCGAACCGGGTTTTAGTCTTCAGGGAATAGGAAAGGAGACCCAGAGGCGCAGAGCGCACATACTCTAGCGAGACTCTACTTTAGATAGACCAAAGTCTAGCGCAGACAAGCCCTTAGCAGGAATCATTTTTCAGAAATGACCCCATCATGCCCACTTGGAGGATTTTTACTCACCGGAAGAGGGAACAAACAACTCCATCGAGTGGATTATGGTGGAATTTTAGTCCTTAAAAGAAGGAAGCAGATGTGTGAGGAAAGAAAGAAGAAGTGGGTGGGCGTAGGACAGGGTATTTATACCCCCAGAATGACCGGTAGAAGATGAGATGATAACGTAACCAGATGGCATTCAGTTCACCTTGCACATTCGGAACGTATAGTTGAGAAGGTATCTATAAGCCCAACAAACAAATCTACAAAACAAAATGCCTCTCTAAGTCTCCAGAGAGACACATGAACGCCATCTCTTGCGACCCAATGCAAAATAGTATGAAACTTTTTGATGTGTAGGTACAGATATCGTACATGCATCTCTTCCATTGTTCTTCGGCGCTGCCTTTGCTATTGGCCCCGTGTGCGGATACGCATTTCAAGGGATCTCCTCTGCTTACTCTATCTCCTTCGGGATTTGCTATCTTTGGCAGGGAAGACGAAGGGGTCGCCGCCTCTTTGACCGGGCAGGAAACCAGCTGATCGATTGGCGTCGGTCGGTGTGGGGTCGCCGGTGTGTCGGTTTTGCGATGGCGCAGAACGTCCGTTGAGAGCGTCGAGCAATGCGTCTCCGTCCGACGGTACCCTACGTTCCAAACCCACTCCATAAGCTCCCTCCATCTGCACCTCCCCACCACTCCCAACATCAGGTACAGGTATCGCCGACAGCGAAACCCCACCTCCCCCACTGCCAAACACGCGCGCTGTACTCTCTTTATTTGAACTCTCATCCTCCGTACCAGCACCAAGCCACCCCTTAACCGTATCCACCAACGCCCGCTTAGCCATCCTCTTCCTCTCCGTCTGTCTTTTCACAAAAGTCCGCTGTGCTTCAATCTTCTCCTTGCGCGCGGGACTAACATATTTCCTAAACCTAACCCCACGCTCCCTCTCATCAATCGGGACACTCCTTCCACCGAAGCCCGTCCTTCGCTTCTTGCTCCTGGACGAAAAGACGGACCGCGCAAAAAGCCTAGCGCCAACAAACCGTAGATTCTTCTCTGAATCGATGGTTCGACGGTGGGGCCTGCGGATACGACGTTGGTGGACCCGACGGCGAAGAATGATGCGTTGTCGGGGCACGAGGCGAGGCACCGATGGATATATGCGGACGAGCGGTTGATCCGGCGGACTGACAGCAACGCGGCGCAAAACGGGGTTCACCGTACTTTCGAAGCGGGGTTTAAGACTATCAAACGTGCGTCTGATCTTCTCGTTCCCCTTCAGCCCATCACTCTTGATGACCCTCCGCAGATCCGCATTCCGATTGTTTTCTATCTGCTGCGCCAAGGGCAGGGCTGCGATTCTCTGTCTCCTCTCCGCCGGCCTGGAAAGTATCAAGTTGCGAAGTATGAAGTTTTGGCCCTCCATTTCGATGAGGCGTTGGCGTACGTATGGTACGCTTAGGCCTTTGCGTTCGTAGAAGAGACTCGAGCCATAGGCACGTAGCTTGACAAGCTTTTGCTCGAGGGGTGGTATGGAGCGCGCCATGGGGTGGGGATGCTTGTGTTGCTGGCGGGTCAAAATCATGGCGCCTAGACGCCAGCGGAGGGACACGTTGAGCTGGTATATTGTGACGGCCGAGTTGTTCGTGTAGTGTATAAGTCGGGTACGGAGAATGATGAAGTTAAGTAGGTGAGCGAAATCGTTGCGGAGGCCGGTTATAGATGCGGTGATTTGTTGGATGCGGGTGAGGAGGGAGTCGAAGACGTTTTGGGTCGCGCTTTCCAGAATCTTTTGGAAAACCTTTTGGAGGCCGTAGAGATTTGCGTCTATGGAGTCGGCCTTGTTGGCTAGCTCGTTGATGTAAATACGGGTCTTTCTGGTGCGAGCCCTTATTGCTGAAGGCGAGTCCTCGCGTACTCGCTTCACGCCTAGATCCATTGGCTGCTTGTTAGAGCGCATGATGTCGTGCATGGTGGTGCGATATTCGTCAGTGAGCCGTTGAACCATCTTCTGCCCCTGGCGCAATTTATCTGCGCAGTAGTCTACCTCATCTGGATGGGTAGTGTAGCGAATGAATGGAGGGGCCTTCGGGGTAGTGTATCGAATGAGTATAGGGGTCTTCTCGGCTGGAGACGGGGCGTCTGCTGGAGGCTTGTGTATTGTTAACTTGGGGTCATGCTTGTTCTTAGCAGGAGGGACTGGAGATTCTGTCCCGACTGGCGATAGAGTAACAGCCGAAACCCTGCGTATCTTCAACTTAGGCTCTTTCGGCTCAGCAACAGAAATCAGTGATTCTCTTTGACTGGTGAATTTCAGAATCGGCGCAACCGCCCCGTCCTCAGGAGGAAGTTCAAGCTCCAACTTATTTCTTGTCGGCTCGGAAGGATCAAGGCGACCGAGGCCAAGAAGCGGTGGAGCGTCTTCCCCATACAATCTCCTTACCTTTGAGAATCAGCATTTGCCTCACATTAGACCATGGACAGAACTCACCAAAACACTGTGATGCGGGATAGACTTAGCTTCGAAGAAGTTTTGCATTGACTACGGACCTATTAGATTACATTGCCGCTACTTGATCTCCGGATTACCTACATTCTCACCCATGCTTTCCTCCTCAGCCTCTGTGTTTACAGCAGAGAAACGCGAAAAAGGAACATCGATCTTACTCCCACTGATGAGCGAATAAGTGTGGTCTTGCTTGAGCTTGAAATGGCGATGCAGTGTTATGCCTCCTTCCGCTAGTGCACCAAAGCTGTGCTTGAAGACGAAAGTGTCCTTCGATGCCGGAGCTTCATGCTGCCACGATCCTCCCGGGATTACGTCAACCGTGCTCGGAACGGTACCCAACTCCCAACCCCATGGTGTCTCTATCTCTGCAAGCTCTTTCAGCCTCTTCGACTGCGCGTCTTGGTCTATGGAAGCTGGCGAGGTAGTCGACGGTGAAATGAAGAACTGAATGTAATCTCCATCATGCGCGGCTTGTTGGAGAGCAGAGGAGAGGTCGTTGGGCCCATCGGATATGCTGGGAGCAGGAGTTTGTCCGCCTTCGGCCACCGGATCCAGCGAGAGCAAGCCTGCCTTCTTCCCCCATCCCCCACCTCCACTGAGAACGCGATGCAGACGAGCGCTGGATGCTATTGCGGTGGGGACCAGGTCGTTCCAGGGAGTCGGATCGCGCTTCCAGAGGGCCTCCCATAACTCATCTTCAACTGCGGTGCTGCTCTCGCCGACATGGGACTGGCGCCCAAGGAGTGCTGCAGTCTTCTTTAGAACAAGAACCATCAGCTCCTTGGGTATCAGCAACGCCCAGACGGAAGTTGTTCGCGAAGATTCTCCCCGAGCATTGTGATATCGCGGCACAATGCGTTCTAGCTCCTGAGAAGCGGATACACTTTTGCCGTCCGGACCGATCACTCGGCGGAGGATATTACCCATGCTAGCATCGACCCGGCGTGGTTCTGTCAATGGAATCAAGGGAACAGCGAGCGCGGAGGTGCTCTCTTTGGTGGGCAAGCATCGATGGAACTTGAGGCCATGTTGCGTGATATTCCTCGTCTTCCTCAGTTCAAGATCATTTCCCTTTTTCTTCTTGTGCCAAGTCGAGTATTGCATCGTGGAAGGCAAGCCAGTCTGGAACACGGTATTGGCCAGCGGGAGCCGGAGTGCGTCTGCGAAGTAACCAGTGGAGTCTGTGCGTTCTGATGTGATGAAGCTAATGGCGGGCTTGTCGTCCCTCACAGCCGGCTGCAGCCTGTGGGCGGATATGCCGTCCCAGTAGCGGAGGGTGGTGTAGGCCATGCCTTCGTAACCAGTCTCGGACACAGGGGGCTGATGCATCCGCTCCAGTGCCGCGGCTACCGGGCTCTGTCCACCGCCAATCGCTGTCGGGGTCGGTAGCTTGTCAACCACTGCACAGAGCGCATGGATTCTGGCGTAAGGAAAGTCTTCCCAGCTCAGCAGGTTCGCGTACGTCTGACGGAGGGCTTTACGGAGGAAGACTTCGTCATCAAGGAGCCATGTCGCAAAGGCGGGCGTGACGAAGAAGACGACGAGGCGGTCCTTGGTCAGGCGGTCGCGTGCAATAGGCTGGATGTGTGCGATGAGGTCTTGGGGTTGCTGCGGTCTGTTAGCCTACATCCGTCCGATCCAGGACGAGTCTACAAACCACATGCACAGAGCGAGGTATGATGATGGCACTGTTAGCTCTGCTGAAGGTATAGCTCTTGTCATCTGGACCTGCTGCACTGTACGGGCGCGACGTGAGGACTGACGGCTGTCGTGCCAGTCTCTGTGTGCAGCGCCAGGCACCGGGTGCAGAGTGAGGACCCCGCCAAACGTGCCATTGCCGCGCGACCCAAGGAGGCATGAGTTGTGCTCAATTGACCATGGTGTGGCGCTTGCCGATGGTTCCTGCAATGGAGTCTTGAGGTCATCTAGAAGTTGCCCAGCAGAGCGAGTGCTGACTAAGGCTCCATCTGAACCCTGAACTTGTGAAGACATGATAGGAAGCCCGCACTTGAGATGGTGAATCGAAGAGGTGGTGAGATCGATAGCACTCGCTATGCGACGTCTATGAATAAATAATTGCCTCCGCCTGCGACAGCATTCAATATTGGTACTGCGGGCCTGTTCAATCAGCAGCGCACGGTCCGCCTGTGAGGCTCTGCAGATGCAACTTCGGCTGCACAGGCAAGGGCGAATTGCAATCGACAGCTGGCCCTCCTGACTTCTTCCCCTGTACTCATCGCCGCGACACTCGGAGCCACACAGCTGCCTTTTGCGCTGTCCATCGCGCGAGGCCCCAGAGCTGCGCCGCTGACACTCTACTCCACTCCGCCCTGCCCGTCAACTTTTCGAGCCGCCAGCTTGGCCTCTACTAAATCTACTTCTCATACATCGTCTCCTGCGCGACCCGCCCGCCGCCTCACCTCTCCTCCACGCCGCCCCCCTTTGCTTCTGATGCTCCTCTTATAGGCGCTGTCCGCGATTGGCAACCTAGGTTCGCCTTCACTCACCTGCAAAAATGCCGACCGCACGCTCGTTACGCCGTCCGAACCCCATCACCTTTGTCCTCGCCGGCATTCTCCTCATAGGCTTTTTCATTTTCTTCTTCTCCGGCAACGATGCCGCCTCCGTGTCGGCAGGCCAGGGGTCAGGCCGCACCGCCGCCAGCGTGCTGTCCCCGCCCTCGCTGCCGTTCCGCAAGTCGAAATCGAACGAACCCCAGAAGCCGCCGCCCGTCGTGCACTACTACATGAACAATGCCACTCAGACGCGGGATCCCGCCGGGAACCAGGAAAAGGTCCTCATCCTCACGCCGCTCGCGCGATTCTACCAGGAGTACTGGGACAATCTGATCAAGATCACGTACCCGCACGACCTCATCTCGCTCGGCTACATAATACCCAAGACAAAAGAGGGCAATGCCGCATATGCGGCCCTACAGTCGCAAGTCACCAAGACGCAGAGTGGACCGAAGAATAAGCGCTTCGCCAGCGTGACGATCCTCCGACAGGACACGGAGAACCCGCTCCAGACGCAGCTGGAATCGGAGAGGCACAAGATGGAGAACCAGAAGGCGCGGAGGGCAGCTATGGCGAAAGCAAGAAACTCGCTACTCTTTACGACCCTGGGCCCGACGACGTCCTGGGTGATGTGGCTCGACGCCGACATCGTCGAGTTCCCAGCCACCATCATCCAGGACCTGGCAGACTACGATGCGCCCATCATCGCGCCGAACTGCTTCCAGCGCTACTACGACGAGAAGAAGAAGGCGATGGACATCCGGCCGTACGACTACAACAACTGGATTGATAGCCCGACGGCGAAGGAGCTCGCCGCTAAGATGGGCAAGGACGATATTCTGCTCGAGGGCTACGCTGAGATGCCGACCTACCGCAGCTTGATGGCCATGATGTATGACCAAAGCGCGGACCGAGCGACGAAGGTGAAGCTCGATGGCGTTGGCGGCGCTGCGCTGCTGGTCAAAGCCGACGTACACCGGGACGGAGCCATGTTCCCACCCTTTTCATTTTACCATCTAATCGAGACCGAGGGTTTCGCAAAGATGGCCCACCGACTAAACTGGGACAGCTACGGTCTGCCCAATTACCTTGTAAGCCCCATTTCGCCATTCTTTTGTCTACAAAGCTTATTCATCTCTGCAGGTATATCATTATAACGAGTAGCCGCTCGCTAGAGATTTCTTCAATTGGACTCCTGTTGGCGATCATTGGGCGGCGTTTTGCGGTAGGAGGGGTGTCTGTTCCTGTACTATTTCGTTTTATAGTGTCTGCGCGCTGAGTGCTGGAATGTTCCTGTTAGATATGCAGCATACGGTACCTTCCGCATGTTTTTAGAGTTGCTGGTCGGCGCCATACCCTGGTCTCAGAACACAATCGATGGAAATTCTGCAGGTTGTGTCATCATAAGGAAGACGTGCCATTCGTTGCGTGAAGCTCGATGGTGCTACGGAAGCGGTTAGACCGTCCCGTTTCCTCTATGCTCCAGATGCTGGGCCTGCAACTTCTCCCAACACGTCCCCTGAATCTCTCTCTCCTGGCACCATTGCGCAAAGTACATAAGTCATCGAAATGTCACGGACACAATCGGCCTGCTCACATTACTCCTCTCAGCAAATGAGAATGAATCTGCCGAGAAGACTGAGCCTCGACGTCTTGGTCGCGATGACGGAATCTTTTCGCTGGTATCCCGACCGACTTGCTCTCCACCATATTGTTGCCTTTCTTACCTAATTCCAACACCACAACCAAAGCGCAATCTTCCATCTTGTGTTGAACGCCGGTTCGTCAACGTGGACGCGGATACTCCCGAGATTTGACCGACCTTGGGAAGCAGCAACATTGCACATCGCCGCCTTCGCCATCTGCCAGTGATGGGGAAGGGGGAGTGCACTGGAAGTGGACTTTGTGTCGATTGCAGGGAGCTCGGCGGCTCCTGCTGGGTAGCAGGCTGCTTGCCGACTCTACAACTATTGTACAAATGATATCAGACTAGTTATGCTCAGCGTTGTGGATCATGACCCTACCAATCTTAAAACAAACTCGTACACCCCCAAAGTAATTATGGATGATGGAATTGCTCGCACAATGTGCGGTGTCCGGCCGCCGTATAGCCTGGTCAGACCTTCCTGTCGAGCAACTAATCGGAAACACTGCAGAAGGCCGGTGTACTTTGGAACGCCGTTCTCCTTCGGCGCTTGTCGTAGTCTCGTCCTGACCACCTGAAGCTATGTTAGCGAAGGAAACAATGAGCCAAATGGGAAGTTCATGCTTCGTGAGGGTAGGTCATCAGAACCGCAGCTCCACTAGTGCTAGCCCAAGTTGCGAGTTCATCCCAGATTGTGCTATTCCGCGTGTTGATGCCCGACAGAGCTCCACTAATTAAATGATCGTTTAAGTTTGTTCGTAGAGGACGAGATGCAACGCCGTCTCAACCGTGCCAAGATAGCTTGCACTCAAACCTCGATACAGTCCCCTAATGCCCTCGTGTCGCGGAAACTGTCGAACATAGTCGAGGCTGTTCTTATACTTCCGAGCCGTAACACCGCCAGCTTGGGTCCGCGACTGATCGAGCTGCAATCTTTGTTTTGATAAGCCAGATAGGATTTGTCATGGTAGCAATCACAATACCTGCTGTAATAGCAGCTTGCGCATGAACGATTGCGGCATCCTCCCCACAGTTCAGTATATGTGCTCCCAGGCGTTTGCTGTTGCCATACACGTAAAACATGATGACGGTAGCAGGAACCACGCCTGCTAGACTTGGGCCGAGACCGCGAAAGAAGCCACGCCAGCCTTCAGTATAGTGGATGGAATTGATGATCTGGACAGTCTCGCGAAGGCGGTGTAACGAGGCACCGATAAGATGAGTGGATGCAGGCTTGAGTGGAGGACGGGAAAGAAAGTGGTAGTAATCGGATTGAAGTCGCGTTCTCAAATATGAAGTGGAGAGGTCAGAATCGCAGGTGGCCAATCCTCCACTCCTAGAAGGCACAAGTTCGTGTTTTGCACAGAGAGGTCAAAAGGGTTCAGGCTCACGCGCCAGCAAGCAGATGTACCGAAGATCGCCGTGAAGGTCGTTCCGATTTACTGGGTAGCAGTGGAACCACCCTTATGGTCCGTATACCGTGAGGTGCTGGCTCCCCTTGCATTGTCGTTCGCCTTGCAGTTAGAAAAAAGAGACATCTTGCACCTGGTCAAGCCCATTGGACTACAGGCGCTAACTTCCCAAGGCGCGGAAGAATCAAAAGGCCGGCGCGGCGCCAAGGCTTGATCTGCGAGAGTAGCACCCTTCCCGCACACGCGCTGTTCAGCCTCACAGCTGCTCACTGTGTAGCATGCGGGTTTGTATTCATTGAAATTTACTTTCGAACCTTTGAAGAGCATTCCTCTAGCCCTTCCAAGTCTACAAATATACAGCTCACGCTCTGTAGTATAAAACTATTTCCTTTACTAGGAAAGGCTAGACTTCTCATACAGGAAGATACGACTGCACATGCGTCTAGTTCCCCGCAGCAAAGTCCAAATTCCCGCACTCTTTCTGCGCCCTCTGCTACCAACCAATCCTGCAAACCCTACAGTTCCCTTCTGACGACCACGAGTAAATAGTTTCCGATCCACGCGCTCATAGGTCAGCACCATCTCCTCCGCGGGGAGTTCCCGCAACCCCAGCGATGGCGTCAGCCGACTTCCCAATCGCGAATCCTCCACTCTTCAAACTTCCATCCTGTCAAAGCATTTCGCGGCCCATTGGTGTCGTAGCCGTGCCTGGCTAACAGCCACCATGCAGGAGCCACAGATAAAGCAAATCTTATACCGGCACCATGGCACCATCCAGCCAACCCCCCACCCCCGCCGAAACCACTACCTCCCCAAGTAACCGCACCGCATCCCCTTCCCACGTCCAAGATCCAACCCTGACAAGACAGACGTCACAAGATTCGCGCACTTCACGAAACCAGCAAACATTGAGTCTTCGGAAGAGCGTGAGTTTCCACGCCGACGCGTCACCCGATATGTCCTCGTCGCGGAGACAAGCATCCAGGAGACATAAAGAAGGAGATGCAGATGGGAATGCGACGAGCTTAGTAGACGAAGAGGCGCCCATAATACGGCATCCACATGGTGCGTCCGGGAGAGATTATCAATCCATCTCACCCAACATCTCCGCACGGTCACCCGGGACCGCCGCGGATGCAGCTTCAGATGAGGAGCCAGTGGGCCTGGGGCAAAGAGGCGGTGATGTCGTAGCATCTCCATCATCAGCAGAGCGCGTCGCCGCAAACGTCGAGCGCAAAGAATCCAGCCGCTTCCGCACATTCCTAGAAAGGTATGGCAGCGTAGAATTGGAGAATAAAGCCAGTGTAGCCCGAGATCATTTAGCATTAGGTACATTTCCCCTATCCACCTCCACTTCCACCCCCATCCCCTCACTCCCATTCTACACGCGTCGCTGATACATATGCTGTGCTCTAGAACGTACCTTCCTGGCCTGGCTCCGCACCTCCCTCTCCTTCGCCTCCATCGGCATAGCAATAACGCAGCTCTTCCGCCTAAACACCTCCATCGCAAACAGCACCCCCAGCGCGCCCTCGGACCCTTCCTCCCCCCCGCAAGCGCGGCTTCGACATGTGGGGAAGCCGCTCGGCGCTACCTTCATAGCCGTTAGCATCGTGATCCTGTTTATAGGCTTCCACCGCTACTTCGAAGCCCAGCACTACGTCATCCGCGGCAAGTTCCCGGCAAGTCGGGGCAGCGTGTTGGTCGTGAGTGCTATCGCGGGGGCGCTGATTGTAAGTAGTTTGGTTGTTATTTTGGTGGTTGCGCCGCAGGCTTTCGAGACATAGATAGGCGAGAGGGTGTATGTGCCTTGTGGTCGTAGGCATTACT
Organism: Lentithecium fluviatile CBS 122367; assembly: GCA_010405425.1. NCBI lineage: Eukaryota > Fungi > Ascomycota > Dothideomycetes > Pleosporales > Lentitheciaceae > Lentithecium > Lentithecium fluviatile. Next base: position 419,944 of record MU005572.1, read on the forward strand.
CGGGACAGGGTGTCGGAAGAGGAGGGACGTTTGTAGCGCTCCGCATAGTTTTTGTATATATTTGCACAACCGGATTGGGTAATGGGCGGGAACGTATCAATGATATCACATTTGATCGCAAGCAGAGAAAAATTGGCTCGAGAAGGAGTGGGTATCATGAAATTTCCACAAATTTGGCCTTACATTCTTGGCCAAGACGTGGCCAGCAAAGGCCCCCTAGAGTGCCTCCACAGGGCACCCTCACATGTCGCTTTATGTATCCCACCGAAATTCTCCAACATTTGATTTCATCGTCCACCACCAATTACACATGCCCTCGCATCACCCACAATCCGATCTTTCCATCATTGATGATACCAATCGATGCGCCGAAGCCATCTCCCTATGTCCTCGTTCATGAGCCACCCCCACTCATACCCGTCATCTCGGCAGTCGACTTCCCAGCACGCGAGCTCTTGATGACGCTCTGGATCAGCTCCTCAACCGCATCCCAGTCGGACGTATCAATAGGAAGGAGGTCCGTCTTGAAATAGTTGGCGATGAAGTGGAGTTGCTCCCAGCTTGCCTTGTCGTGGACGAAGGTGAGGGCGACACCGACGCGTCCAAAGCGGCCGGTGCGACCGATACGGTGGAGGTAGGTCTCGGGATCTGGGGTCTTGTTGTCCGCCATCGTGGGGACATCCTGTGAGGTGGTCAGTAAGGGTTAAGTGGTGGAGAAGTAGCTTGCACTAACGTAGTTGATGACCATGGTCACGGACTGAACGTCAATTCCGCGCGCAAGGACGTTGGTGGTGATGAGAACCTTCGCCTCGCCTGTCCTGAACTGGTCGATGATCTTGTCACGGTCGTTTCCATCCATGCCACCGCTCAGTTGCGCCACTTTGTGTCCTTCGGCAACCATGCGCTGCTCGAGTTCCTCGGCAGTCTTGCGGGTCTGAGGCGGTTAGCTGTGATTCATAAGCTCGGGGCTATACTACTCACTCGGACAAAGATGATCGAAGAAGCTTGAGTCATGAGGCCGTAGAACTTGAGCAGTGTGTCGAACTTGTCTGCCTGGCCGTTAATATCAATATAGAGCTGCTTGATACCGTCGACGGTAAGCTCTTGATGCTCAAGCGTGAGCACGTTTGCATTGGGCGCGAACCGGTTGGCGTAGTTGACGACATGGGCAGGGAAGGTTGCAGAGAAGAGGACAACCTGCATGTTCTTGTTGGGGAGCATGCCCTTCACGCGGGTGCACTGCTCGCCGAGTCCCTGCTGATCCAACATGTTGTCTGCTTCGTCCAGCACCAAGATCTTTACGTGCCTCGAGTCGATGTACCTCCTCCGGATCATGTCCATGACGGTTCCCGGGGTTCCGACCAGGACGTGAGCATCGTACTTTTGGTTCCTCTTGAGTGGGTCCGGAATGGCTGACATCGCCTTGAGGCCGGGCATGAACTGACCCATATGCTCGATAACCCCCAAGATCTGGCGGGCTAGCTCTCGGCTCGGCGCAAGAACAAGTGCCTGAGGAACGACGGTACTGAGGTCAATTCGGGAGAGGATGTTGAGGGAAAATGCGGCCGTCTTTCCGGTGCCCGACTGCGATTGGGCGATCATGTTGGTCGGCGGGTTGTAAAGAAGCAGCGGGAGTGCCTTCTCTTGGATCTTGGACGGCTTGCGGAAGTTCATCTGGCGGATGCCCTTGAGCAGCTCTTCTGATCTGAATAACAGTCGGTCAATGGTTCCCTAAGATTACGTGGCGCGCGCGGGGGTCGACATACAGGTTCAGCTCCTCGAAAGATTTGGCGGAGAAGAGCGGGCTGTCTTTGTCCATCTGCAGGTCCGCGAGCTTGACCTCCACCTGGTACTCGGACTCTGCAAGAGCGTTGCCATTGCCAGGCGGTCCGCTGCCGTCTGCTTGCGCGGTCTCTGCGGGGGTCTCTGCGGGAGTCTCCCTCTTGGTCTCGGCCAGGGGCTCGGCGGCGGGTTTCTCGTCGGTAGTCGGCATGTTTGGAGTGTCGAGTAGACTCGCGGGAGTAGCGGACGCTCGTTGTTTGGCGGGACGCGCGATAGAGCGCGGTGGGGGAAACCTTGCGTGCGTGTTAGCAAAATGTTCCTGAGGTGCAGTTGGCGTGCGGGAACGCGAACAGGAAAAGATTTGGTGACGCGGTGCGGGGGGGCGAAAGGGCCTTTATAAGAAAGCAGTGTCAGTAGGCGAAAGAGTGAAAGTGAACGCGCCGTTGTCCAGCGGACGGAATTTCGAAAGAGCTCAGATCAACTACAATGGCGGGGCTCAGGCACCGAGGCGGCAGCTGTAGCTGCGCTAGGCTCCTTTAGGCAGAACAGCAGGAGCGCCTACTGCATGCACAGTGTGTGTGAAGGCTGCTCGAGGGCCTGTCTTTCCCTGTCTTTCCCTGTCCTCTTCCTCAAGCACCACGACGTCAATCACACCGAGAGCATCTATTCATACCCGCCCGCCGTCCAAGCCGGCGTGAATTTGGGGGCGGACATCCGAGTCTATCTTGGCGCGCTCCGCCCGTCATTGCGGCCCTGTCAGCCCTCGAGAACCCCACCAATTGGGCATCTGGTCTCCGCCAACGCTGTCCGCGCCAGCCTTTTACAACAGACCTCACGTCTGTCCCTACCCTCTATGCTCGCTTTCCTACCCCGCGGTACACTAGGTTTCCCTTTGCCACTGTCGTAGAAGCATGGAAGTCGACATCGCGCCCCAGTTCGGCGCTGAATTGAAGGTACCCGACTCCCGGCAGCGATCCGCGCAACCTCGACTGACGGATAATTCGTAGGATGGCTTCAAGAACGTCAATGCCTGGGTGCGTTCCCCGATATCTCTACTGTCACCGAGCAGCTCGCCGCAGCTCCGGTCCTCCTTTCCGCATCATCCCCGTTCGGTGCTGATTGGGTCAATAGGTCGCAGGCGGCATAACATGGCTGGACGACATCCAGCAGTTTTATCGCGAGAGAAGCGCTATAGAGAAGGAATATGCCGGCAAGCTTAGCGCGCTGGCGAAGAAGTATTTTGAGAAGAAAGCGAGAAAGTCAAGCAGTATAAGTGTTGGCGACACTCCCACAGTTACCCCGGGGTCGCTGGAAAGGTACGGCAGCCGCGTGGTCCCAAGCAGGAGTGTTGCTGACATATCGGGGGAATCGCAGCGCTTCTATGACTACATGGGGTGTACAGCTAACGACGTTGGAATCCCGCGCCGCCGAACACGAACAGTTTGCGTCCGCGCTCATTACAAACCTTGCCGACCCCTTGAAGGCTCATGCCGTGCGTTACGAAGAGCTACGGAAACTTCACGGCGATTACGCCGCCAAGCTTGAGAAGGAGCGTGATTCCACATATGCAGATCTGCGCAAGATGAAGGGCAAATACGATAGCGTGTGCCAGGAGGTAGAGAACCGGCGGAAGAAGACCGAGGGCGCATTCGATCACGGCAAACAAAAAGCACGCAATGCTTTCGAGCAACAGCAGGGCGAAATGCGGAACGTGAAGGTACATGCGATTCACCAGGAATCGAGGCTCTTGCTGACAGGGGCAGAACACGTATATCATAAGTATCAACGTCACCAACAAGCAAAAGGAGATGTACTATCACGAGTATGTCCCTGAATTGCTTGATGTAAGTGTTCTTCTCCCCTCTCTCGTCGCTTTCTAATTCTACCATAGAGCTTACAAGACCTTTCCGAAACTCGAGTGGCCAAGCTGAACTCCATTTGGTCTCTGGCTGCCCAGATAGAAACACAGACTCTCACAAGAAGCACAGATTATCTTAAGCATCTCTCGGCCGAGATACCTCGCAACAACCCGCTGCTCGACTCCATGATGTTCGTTAGACACAACGCTGGCTCATGGCAAGAACCATCCAACTTCCAATTCGAACCTAGCCCAGTCTGGCTAGACGACGGCTCTATTGCTACCGATGAAGCAGCTGCAGTCTTTCTTCGCAATGTTCTTACCAAGACCAAGGCTTCGTTAACAGAGCATCGGCGTGAACTGGACAAGAAGCGGAAAGAGGTCGAGAATGCTAAAAAGGTGCGCCAGGCTATCCGGGATGGTAAAGACAAAAGGGACGAGGTGGATGTGGTACGCGCTATTTTCACCATCCAAGAGAACATGCATGAAGTGGAGCGTCAAAAGGTCAACGCCGAAGTGGAGGTATCGACGATCACTGCTGCTGTGGGCGACCTGAGTCTGGGCGCGAGGAACCATAATTTCAAGTCGCAAACTTTCAAGATACCGACCAATTGCGATCTGTGCGGAGATCGAATATGGGGGTTGTCTGCCAAGGGCTTCGACTGCCGGGATTGCGGATACACATGTCACAGCAAGTGTGAACTGAAGGTGCCAGCGGACTGTCCCGGCGAGCAGAGCAAAGAGGAAAAGAAGAAACTCAAGGATGAGCGACAGAAGTCGGCGCATGCTGCTCCACCCGCAAATGGCAATTCGCCAGGTGGACCATCGGATATGCCACGAATGACTCGGAGCGATACAGTAAATTCAATGAATACCCTCAGCTCGGGCTATTCAGCGACAGCGCACCGATCAATATCGGGAGGTATGTCGCCAACTACTGAAGAAGCGCCAGCACCAGCGCCCGCGGAAGAGAAGAAACCAGCAGCGACTGGACCTAGGAGAAACCGAATAGTTGCCCCGCCGCCTGCACAGTACATCAAGGATGACGAGAATTTGCCCACTCCGAGCACGTCCAGATCGTCGGAGCAGAAAGGCAGGATGCTCTACCCTTATCAGGCGGGTAGTGAGGGTGAGCTTACTGTCACTGATGGCCGGGATGTAACAATCCTGGAACCCGACGGTAAGTGCCTTTTCTTTCTTTGACTTTGCATTAGCTCACAGTCCTATCACAGACGGCTCAGGTTGGATGAAAGTCCGCGCCGGCTCCAAAGAAGGCCTAGTCCCCACAGCATACGTCGATGTTCTTCCCTTAACACCACCCTCTTCCAACCGCCCCGATTCCACGTACTCGGCATCTTCAGCCTCGTTAGCAGGGAGCGTTACCACTACCAAGAAGAAGGGCCCTGCTGTAGCACCGAAGCGCGGTGCAAAGAAATTGAAGTACGTCGAGGCAATATACGAGTACACAGCGCAGAGCGATGCAGAACATAGCATGTCAGAAGGCGAGCGGTTTGTGCTCATCAACATGGACACTGGTGATGGCTGGGCGGACGTTGAGAAAGATGGAATTGTGCGAAGTGTACCGGCAAATTATATTCAGCAAGTGTGATTTTAGGGCGATGCATTGCAGAGCGTTTGTGGGGTTCCTGGCATGGCGTTGCCGGCGTTTTCTTGTACATAACAGCCTCAACAGGAGGCTCGGTCGCAGCATCTTTATTCAGCGTGCCTCGTTTTCATATTCTACACTTTTTTTTGGTCTCGCGATAAATTAAAGTGTCTGAGTAATATTATCTGCGATATATCTATCGATATAGGTAACGGGGGCCAAGGTGGGCTGAGTCCAGTCCATCAGATAAGCTTAGGACCCAACGCCTTTGCTCTGCGCCGATTTCAGCTCACTACCATCGCCAAGAGAAATGAATCCATCAGCAACACAACTACTCCGCCATAGCGATTTGCTGATGCATTGATGTAAGAGAGGGACAGGGCTGATCAGGTACAACGCGGAGTCACCCTCGCTTCGAACAGCACTGCCCAATTCAGTCATCACAGTTCCGCAAGACACACGACGCGCGCGGGAACCATGCCGTAAGAGTCACATATTGGCCAACTCACAGAGATTGCTTCGAGGGCGACCCACGATGGACGACGTCATCAGCTGTTCGGGATGCACGGGGATATGTGAACCCTGTGCTCTATCGCTGCACACGAGCGCCTAGGGTCGAGCGCATCACCCTGCGGCTTCACTTTGGACTCTGTTTGGACCATTCAAGATTTGACTCGAGAGTGGAGCTGTGAACGGTGCGGAGGCGTTGTCTTGGCTTGCTTCTGCACACGATGTGCGATGCGGAGACCAGAACAGGGCGCAACCCCGCCGGCGGGAGCGATAGTACAGGACAGCAATCGCCAATCGAGAGAGCATCAAGTACTGCGGCCCAAGCGGTCTGGCTAAAAGTTATGCCTGTGGAAGGTCTTTTCAGATCTAGCCAATCACTCTGCCACGGGCACGTTGGCAGACGAACATTCTTCTAACACTCGCCGGGAGCAAAGAATGTGGCACGCAGGGATAGACACTGAATTGTTCGACCACAAGCGGTCTAGCTCCAGGCACCGTGGAACAAACACATGTCGTACAGGCTCTGAAAGGGCTCGCAGGGGTCAATGCACTGTTCCGTGCAAGAATGACGGAATCCCCATGTTCGTCGATATGGGCTCCGCAAACAGTGCGGTCCGGAACATGCTGGTTTTGCGAGCTTGCCCCGCTGGATTCAATCCCTCTGGAAGTCCCTCCGGGATTCCCTCTGGAAAAGTTGTGTAGTACGAATAGTAGGAAACGGCCGGCCTGGGCTAGACGATACAACCAACAAGCTAACGACTGCGTGCTCAATGCAACCGTGTGACGAGACTATTGTCTGACCAAGTTTCTCGTCTGCGTAGGCTTTTCTCCATGTCTCGCTTTCAAGTTTGCGCCTCCAATTTACCAAGTATACTCTCGCATTGCTCTCATTACATTGTTACTTGTTTCCTCCCGCCCTGTTTACATCTGGGCTTCGTGCAGACTTAAAATCACTCTCTAGCCAATCGTTGGCACCGCATTACTCGGCAACGGGAGAGGGAGGAAGGAGGCGTCATTCCGCCCACGAGGAGTTGCAGATCGGGAAGGCACGCCTGTCTTAGCGCTAAGGCCAGACGGCAAACAAACATTCACCGACACCTCTACCACCCTCCTTTCATTCGCACGATTCACCCTGCGGCAGTCCACCACTTCTCCTCTGTCGTGTCGTTCACTCTTATTGTTCCTCGCCTACCTGGAGCTCTATCTCCCATTCACTCCTTAGGAAGCTCTCCAATATCTTTTGCTCCCGCGCCTTCCCTCATTCCAATCGCACACCCAACACCACACAACACCGCACAGCAAAAAAAGCGAAAGACTTTGTACCGACCCAACTCCCGCACTTGCGACAAGCTGCAAGTGCCGTGAGCTCGCGCCATCCGATAACAGGTCAGTGCCTCTTCCCCTCACCATCGCGCACCGACCCTGGCTAATTGCGACACAGACGCACCAGCGACGCGCCTTTCAAATCAATTGTGAAGCAGTAGCCACCAACAGCATGAAGCTTCTCGTTGTGGCACTCGCCATGGCAGCCGCCGGCGTCACGGCCGTGCCCCGTCGGCATGCTCACCGCCACGCTCATCGCGTCGTCGCAAAGCGCGAGTCCGATGCAGCTGCTGTTTATGTTCCTGGCCCGGTGCAGACTATTGTTGTGTATGAGCTTAATGGTCACCCCATCTCAGAGGAGGAGGTTCGTCAGGGAATCGCCAATGGCACCCTCGCCTGGGGTAACCACGGCATCCTCACATCCTCAAGTCTCACAGCTACGGCAGCGCCTACCCCGACGCCAGCACAGACTACCGAGTCCCAGCATCAGTCGGAGGACAAGCCCGAGGAGCATGGCGAGCAGCCGCAGCCTCAGCAGCCCTCACCTTCGTCAGCACCGGAGCCGCAAGGCCCGGCACCGCCGTCCGTACCTGGTATCTACCAGCCGATTGACAATAATGGCAACTGCCCCGATTGCGACAAGGAATTCCAAAACAATCACTTCTCTTGCGACCAGTTCCCTGATGGATTCGGCGCCGTCGCACTCCACAACGAAGGCCTCGGTGGCTGGACTGGAATCCAGGACCCTGTCTATCGCGGCGCCGATGGATTTGATGATATCATGACCGTGTCCAAGGACTCGTGCAAAGACGGGTCATGCTGTACCCCGGGACGTTTTTGCTCTTACGGCTGCCCGAACCCCTACCTTAAGATGTCTTTCCCGAAGATGCAAGGAAAGACCCGTCAATCCGTCGGTGGACTCTACTGTAATGAGAACGGAAAACTTGAGATGGCTGATGGTTCCATCGGAAAGACTCTTTGTGGCAAAGGATCCGAACACATGAAGGTCAAGGTGCAGAATAAGCTCAAGAAATCAGTGTCAATCTGTCGCACCGACTACCCTGGTATGTCTCACCCTTCAGGACTAGTGGGCTTTAAGCATACTTACCTGTGCTAGGCACCGAATCCGAGACTATCCCATTGACCGTCAAACCCGGCGAGACTGGAGAGCTCGCCAATCCGGACCAGGGCACATACTACTTTTGGGATGGCAAAGCCACCTCCGCTCATTACTACATCAACAAGCAGGGCGTCCCCGAGAGCGAAGCTTGTACCTGGGGTACCGACTCTAAGAAGGCCGTCGGCAACTGGGCGCCCCTTATCTTCGGCACTTCTTTTGATGACAGGAACATGCGTGTTGGATTCTCCAGCCTGAAGCAAAACGAGCTTATCTGGAATGACCGGGCCGACTTCACTGCGACGTTCACCGGCGAGGGTGTTAAAAGCCCATGCAAGTACAAGCACATCACTGGCGAATTCTGTCAAGATGCCAATTGCGGTCGAGACGTCAACTGCACGGTAAGGACTATTATAGACTTTGGACGAAATTATCTAATGTGGTACGACTCTAGGCCTCCGTGAAAGAGGGCTCCACTCTTACCCTTGTATTCACTGATGATTAGCCGCCGTGAGCGAAGCGTCTGCCCATCTGATACCCGTTTCCAGCCGAATTTTTTCCCTTGTTTTTTTTTTTGTTATGGAACCCTGCAACATATACTCTGCAGTGTTTACGACAATGGATGTTGGTCAATACTTGACAATGTCGACGAGTCTACAAGTAACGGCCATCATCATCGAACGAATCTCGGCGGAATTTTGGAGGCGTTTCGGTTTTCTGGTCAAAACTAATATCCTAGCCGAGCATCCGATATCGATCACGATTCCCGGTATCTTACGGATTTCTTTCGAATTGTAAGTATTTCCTCCCTTTTGTACAAACGCGCGTTCTGCCAGCTGCCGGGCTGCCACCGCCAACTGTCTTTCTTCCTTTCTCTTTTTTTCGGCGTGCTTTCTTTTCGAACAAATGGACAAGGACACGGGGTTCGGTGGGCTGCTGGGATGAGCATGGACATGGATCAGGATGGTGGTGATGGCTCGGACGGTATTGGAAAGGGTTTCGGGGAATATGGTGTTTTACGGTGGGAATGACTGGTCTTGGGCCCGCCTTTTCGGATTGTTATTCAGATGAGGCGTTTACGGGATGTCTGCTAGAGATGGGTGGGTGGCGGATGGAACGGAATGACCGACTCGATGATGGATCACGAATGTGGTGGGGTTTCTCGGACCGGTTGTTGTCGTCGCTCGTTGGCTCTATGGCTGACACACACTGTACAATGCATGGTGTTCATACTTCGTGGTCGCTTGGGCTGTGCACTTCTACTCATGCCACTATGCATCTCGGCCTGCTATTCAATGGGGCTAGAGAGAATGCCCTCTTGCCCTTGTCGATTAACCAACTGCATGCCACAGTAAATCCTTGTCGTGGTCAGCTTAAGCGTGGGGTTCCCTTCTTCTCGAGACATGCGTCTTTAGCAATGGAAATCCCATGCCATCAGTCACTCCGAGGGTCGTGTTGTCTTCTACTACCCCGGTTCTCTCGTAACCCCTCCCCGGCTTTTAGACTCACTGCCGACATTTGCTTTTACGCACACGCGTGAACACGAGGCGAGGCGAGGCGAAGCGAAGCGAAACCGGCTTTCCGATGCCGCGGTAGGCGGTGCGGTGCGTTTGCAGATATGTCAAAGAGGATGATGTGAAGGTGTCCATCACCAAGCGGTTTTCTCCATGTCTGTGAGTAGTTCGTCGCGTAGTCGCATCACTTGCTCGCAGTTATACTCCACACCGTGCTCGACCTGCACAAATGCAACAAGTCAAACGCACAACAAAAAGCAAACGTAGACCCCGCACTTTCGCTGTGTGTTAGACCGGGTGGCGTACCTTCGGTACGTGTACGGTCGTCTGGGGTCTGTGCAACGTGCACGCGCGCAAACGCCACCGGTATGCACGAGGCTGGAACGAGGTGGTAGTGCGCGGGAGGGTCCGATTGGGACGCCGTGCGGAAAGACGGCAAGCGGGCATCAGGGTTTTCTTAGGGGGCTTGGAGGATTTATCTCCGCGGAATTTAGGGGGAGTAGGCCAGATCTGTTAGAAAAGGCACCACTGCATTTGGGCAGGTCATTCGAAACAGAGAGGGGACTTGTTGCGAACGCGCGGGTAGTTCAGGAAGGGGTTCACCGAGTCAAGATGGCGCGTCAAAATCATGATATTGAATGGAACTCGCAGAAAGCAGCTCTTTTCCCCGCTGCTTCCTGCCTTGGGTATAACTCAAAAATCAATGCTGATGCCGACCGACCATGCTACACTGAACCACGCCTGATATGAGATACAAGCCTCCAAAGAACCCCTTCTGGAGAGGACCTTGCAACATATGTGAGGTGAATGCCGTGTATACAAAACTCATGGGACCATCCTCTTCGGTCCAGTAATGCGTGATGTCCTAGCCCTACAACAAAATAAACGAAGAATACTGGTGCCGGGACCGTACATTTGTGTCGTGAATATGCGTACCCGAAGATACTGGTCGGACAAAGTATAGATCAGAAGCGGAGTGGTATTTAAAAGGCCAGTGTCTGGAGGGGACTGACGCTGTCAACAAAAGCGTCAAGAAAGTCTTCCGAGCCGCGGCGGAATTGTGACCCGTGCAATCCTACTTTGGCCTGCATACTTGTGGTCGCAATGAAGTCGTCCGAGAAATGTGCCCCTAGGGGTATCACGATGTAATCCAGAGAAACCAAGAGAACAATATATCAATTGTGCCTGCAACGGGCATCACGTCGTAATCCGAAAGATGCCAAGGGAACATCATGTATGTCAAGTCGGCGCGTCCGAGTATGCCATGAACCGGTTCGAACCGCTGCCGACGGTAGCGGTAGAGGTCATAAAATCCGCGAAGGTTTCTGTCTCGTTGCTGGTCGGTGCCCCGAGCGGGACGCCATTGTGCCCGCCATGGGTCAAGCAGCCCACGCATTCGCAGCCATCGCCACATTGGCACGTTCCAGTTGCATCGTTGCACCCGGGCAAAACCATCTCCTGCCAGAAGTAGGAAGAAGGCGAAAGCGTTTCCGTCTCTTCTGATTTCCCGTCGCTGGGGCTCCCAGCAGATGCTGGGCTCTGCATTGCGTCTTCCGATTTGAGTGTGACGGCAGGCTCTGGGGCGGTGGCCGGAGCCGGGTTGTTAGCAAGTCCAAAAAATTGTCGCTCGACCGCAGGGGATGTCTGGACCGGTGATTGGACAGAATGTTGCAGCCAGGGGCTTGTTATGGCGAGCGGGGTATGCGGCATGCTCATTGTGGAGCTCATCTGGGCCTGGAAAGTCATTTGATTTTGGGGAAGATAATTCGTAGGTGCGGCGTTGCGATAGCCCATGCCAGCCTCAGTGCCATACCCGGCCTGATGCGGATATGATGGCAGATCGTAGGTCGGTGGAGGCATCGGACCAAACTGGCCTGTGCTCATGTACTGATGCATAGACCGAATGTACTCAATCATCGTCGCGTTGTTCGGATGCGCCGCGCAGCCGAAGCAGCTGCAAGAATCGCCGCAGTGGCAGTTGTGTTCAGTAGCATGAGTACCGACGTGGTTGTTCATTGGCGTCATGGGTATAGAAGCTGGCGGTTGGTACACAGATGCCATGTGATTATAGATGGGCGTATTGAAGTTATACGGCGGAGGCATCGCCATGAAATTGCTGCCAGAGTTTAGCATGCTGTATGGCGTCTGTTGATGCTGTCCGAGATATTGCGGGAAGTTGCCAATGGGGTTGCCCGAAACCGGCAGCCCACCTGGTTGTGGAAATTGGGGCTGTTGTGTCTGCACCGGCACAGGCCCTGAACAACATGATTTCTGGGGTTGCGCAGGCTTCGGCGGCTCTTTGACCTTGTTGCTGCAACAGCTCGATACTTGTGGCTGGGCGGGTTTTGGTTGGCAACAGCTCGAGGGACCTTGAGAGTGCGATGTGGCGGGCCGAGAGGTAGGCATGGAAGGTTCCGCGATGACCAGATCTACATCTTGACTCTCCTTTCGAGAGGGAAAGATGCGGGGAGTAGAGCTCGCGCTGGAAGGCGCTGATGCGTCATTGCTTTCGCTCGTAGGGGTTCCGGTAATAAGGGAGGAAGCGTCGGTTTCGCCATCCTGGCTGGCTTTGATCGCCTTCTCGATAATGTTCGCGTTGAATGTGGAGGTTGATTTGCGGTTGCGGGACTTCTGGACGCGACTGCTATTGCTTGAGCCGACCGATGGCTGAGCTCGCTCCGATGGACATGCGCATTCTGAAGTCTTGGGGATCGTGTAGTTGATAACCACACGCTCACAGCTACACGAACCGCTAGGATGCGGACAGCTACTCAACGGCCGACCAGGCTTGCGGACTTCTACAAGCACGCGGTCGCGGTGGTCGCACTTGGAGGAACGGTGGCCGCGGATGCAAGGGCCGCTACGTTGCCGTCAGCAAACATTATAGGTGTGCCCGGTTAGAGCATGAAGGGCGTGAATCTCTGATAAATGCTGAAGTGGACATGCCCGATACACACGATAAGGTGAGGGGTGGGTTCATGAGGGTCGGCGGAACCGGAAGAACATACCAAGCGACCTTTTTCCGCTCGCCGTTGATATCGGCCCACATGCTGGGCTTCAGGCCAGGGGATAGAGCTACTTGCTCACCAAAAGCACCTGGTCATTCGCTACTGGGAGGCGGACTGTCCCTGACCTTGGTCAATGGAGGGTGTCGCGATCGGAAGCTTACGACGAAGCCGCACGTGGTAAGGCGGGGAGCACAGTGCAGGCCGGCGACTTCAGAGGCACCAATGTTCTCGCCGGCAAGGTGGCTGACGGAAGCTCAAGCTGGTCAGATGATTTCACTTGGTGCTGCTGTCGTTGGCTGAGAGGCACAGTCAAGCTCAATCGGGACCGGGTGCTGGCTGTGCGACTGAGGCCCGTGTGGCTGACGTCGGTGAAATGGCCTGCCGCAGGATTGGTAACGAAGGGGAATTTCGCGAGGAGATGCAGATGGTCCGTCGCGCGGTGCCGGTAGATTGCGCGTGAACGAGCAGATTAATTGCAGGGAGGGGAAAGAAGCAAGAAGCAGAAGACCGAGCACCGCAGTGAAGAAGCGAGCGCCCGAAGAGAAGGTCCGACCTAGCGGGAGAAGCGTGTGCTGGGGTAGTAGCGAGGGAGTGGCAGCAGTCTAGGTGCTGCAGGTGTCGCTCCGCGTGCTGTTGGGCGCACCGGCTTATTCCCTCCGCGCGCTCGAGGGACGCGAGGCAATGGCTGGTCTATGACGGGCGGGTTGTGGTCGTGAGATGCGCTGCTCGACGTCCTCGTCGTCGCACGCCGCAGGTCGACAGCTTTGCGCTTGGCGTGAGCAAGTTTCTGTCCAGTTCAGTGGTGCCCCGCGCTAGGGTCTCGAACCGCCGTGGATGGTCCTGGCGGCGGCATAGGATAATCTGGTCGGGCTCGCAGGGTTTCAAACGGCAGATAGGCTGGGGTGTCGAGGCGTGAAGGCGAGGAAGAGGAGATGGATGGTATATAAAAATGCGGTCCAGACTCAAACAAAGGACCCGACCGGTGGAGCAGGTCCCTGCGTCTGCCCTCCGCCCGCCTTTCTCAGCATGCGCCGCCATTAAGAACCCCGGAACGCGTGGGGAGACCCTTGGCCGACTCCATCATGTGAGCGCCGCAACCCCGAGTATCAGAGTGAACACCACCGTGCGATGCCAGCCGATGTGTTTCTCACTCATCGACTGCGCTGCGATACGCCGCGTAAGCGAGGACTCTCGTCATTGTGGCGCCGTGGCGTAGGTGGCTAGCATCACTACTGGCACGTGATGCGGGGCGTCCCAACCTTCCATTCTCGCCAAGTACCTCCACACTCACTCACCACCTCGCCAGGCGCCTCTATAACCGTTATTTGAGATGAGCACAGACTCCGATGAGGGCGAGGTCGACCTCTTTCAGGAGCCGGCCGACTTCTACCAGCCGGAGAAGCAGGCAACCTTTGCTTCCCACCAACTACTCTCTGGAAACGAGCTCAACATCAGACTAGTCGGCCATAACCCGCTGTGGGTAAGACTCTCCCTGAACAGAATGTGTGCTATCGGTATTTCATTCGTCCCTGGCAAACTAATCCCCAATTCGTTATTCCCGATGCTCTCCGGATATGATCCTATACCCCTGACCTGGCACTTTCTACGGTTCTTCAATAGCGATACTAACGTTTCTAGGGCCACTTCCTTTGGAACGCCGGGCGGACCATTTCAACATATCTCGAAGAGCGTGCCAACGAGCTAGTCCAAGGCAAAACCGTTCTAGAGCTTGGCGCTGGTGGAGGTCTCCCAAGCCTTGTATGCGCCTTGAGTGGTGCTGCTCAAGTCGTTGTGACCGACTATCCGGATGCCGACCTCATAGATAATCTGCGCTACAACGTCACTCATTGTGATGCACTGTCCAGCCCAACCAAGATCGTACCAGAGGTGAGACGACTTGCCAAGATACGAGCCCGTCCCTAACGCCATCTAGGGCTACCTATGGGGCGCTCCGACCGAGCATCTAACGAAGCATCTCTCTAGAAACTCCGGGTTTGATGTGCTTATTCTCGCCGATCTTTTGTTTAACCACTCTGAGCATGCAAAGCTCATCAAGACTGTGCAATTAACGCTCAAGAAATCCCCTGCTTCCAAAGCTTACGTCTTCTTCACGCCCTACCGACCATGGCTCCTTGATAAGGACTTGGCGTTCTTCGATCTTGCCCGCGAGGCTGGCTTCGTCGTGAATAAGACGTTTGAAAAGACTATGGATCGAGTCATGTTTGAAGAAGATCCTGGGGTGAGTAATAATTTGCTATGTATAGTTTCCTGTTAACAGCAACAAGGACGAACAACTGCGCCGAACTGTCTTTGGTTACGAACTCAACTGGCCTTGAAAGTTGTCGATCGCTTCAGTAGAGCGATAGAATTACATTGTCGCCGAGCCTCGAGATGGCGTCTCGACACAGATCAGGAGATGGAAGCGCCTTACCGCCTAATATTGGCTCTGTTTATCTCTCTCTAGGAATGCGAGCTGCGGGTGCCTCCGAAAAGACAATCGATATTACAGCGGTGGCCCATGCTGGGTACTGACGTCAGGCAACTCCAGGGTCAACCTACTCACACCTGAAACTGATGATTTACATCTCGAGGAACGCACACAAGCGCAGGTTTTCTTCTCAGGAATACTGGGTGAAATTTCCGAGTCGCCTAGTTCCACCAGTCGAAATAGCTTCTGCCGTGTCATATTGTTCATAGGCCCTACATACTCACTACACAATGCCCCCTCAGTGACACAGCGCAGTGTTTTAGCAGAACCCCTTAAAAGTTTTCGCCCCCACACCTCCGACCGATACACTTCAGCGAACCTAACATGAATAACACAGTCACAATGCCATTTCTTGACACGGAAACCACCTTGACGAAGCATTGTCTGGCCCAGACGACGAACGTCCCACCCGCAGGCACCCGGGACGACCGAGTTTTACGCCACTTTATGAAAAGGGTTTGGGAGGTACGCGTTGATCTTTATCACCCTACAAGCCAGACCCGCGAGCGTGTCGAGACCATGCCGGCATGGCTTCTCTTCCTGTTCGACAAACGGTTACATGAGCGCATGGATGCGGATTCTGCCATTCTGCCCTTGCAGCTCATAAACGAAATTAATAACACCGCGCTCACCGCGTACGACGTTCAGCGTATCTGGTGGGCTTTTCACAAAATTCCCGAGTGGCTGGAATGGCTACGCAAAGTGCTTGCGAACTTGTCCAAATACCCTGTTTATGACGATGTCCGTGAAGGAAGCTTCATTCTGTCCTTTATTGAAGGTGAAATGCATCAGCTGTCGGAACCTGGGCAGCAGGAGATTCAGAGCATGTATTATCAGTATCGAGTGCCGCCTTTGCCGTCAGTGCAAGGGTGCAAGGCGAAGGCAAAGGAAATGATTGGAAAAGGGTTGGGGCTTCTGACCTCCGCTCCTCCGGTCGTGAAACGTCGGGTGCGGTCGCATCTCAGCTAACTTCAGTCATGTATTGTGACTAGGTGCTACTCCGCCGAGACACCCCGAACCTCGTTTCTCCTCAAGAACTTCTCGTCCTATGACCCATCGGCGAGCAGTAGATACTCCAGATTTTGCGACCAGATGTTGACTGTAGGCGCAGCGACTTTTCTCACTGCGCCCTAAACACCATGCTCTAGGTAAAAGTTTCACTGACTGCATTTATTATTTCGATGACTGCCTCCTGCAAGATTGAATAATAGCATTGTCCCACTGCTATTGATCCCCTGCGAGTCCCCTCATCCCAATTTCCTGTCTCTCATTCTGTCTCACATATTCCCCACCCTCCTAATGTTTGCCCGCATGCTTTGCACTCTTATCCCATTGTCTACCCTCTTCCTCCGTAACTACCCCTTTCACAATGCGTTTGCTTCCTCTAATACTCCTGCACTTTACGATGTATGTGTATCGCATCTTTTTTCGACGAAGTACCTTAACAATGTATGCCATCTGTCAACCCCTCAAAAATATAAGACGCTCCCTTGTACTACAATAATACTTCAATCACCATCCCTACGGACACACGACAACGCTAGTTGACCGGAGCAACAACGCAAGATTTTAAGTTGCTAATCGTTCAGGATGGCGGACATTACTCCTCGCAGCAACTGTTCAGCTCTTAGAAATTTTACTATTTGGAGCTATTCTACTACCCGTAGCTATTCTACCGTTCGTAGTTATTCTACTACTCGTAGCTATTATACCACTCGTAGCAACTCTACAGCATACTATGGCCAACCCGCAGAGACATTCGTCATTGAGCTGGACTCTGATGAATCGGATTATGAAAACGACTCCGACTCCGAAGGCGATGACGAATCCGATCACTCCACAGAAGACACGGAGCAAGCATTAACAGAAGACTTTCCCGACGATCACTCTCCTCCCAACCAAGGTCACGCTTCCGACCCAGAACCCCCTCTTCGTTCTCCTACAGCCTCATACAGCCCAAAATCCGAGCTCGAGCGTCTCACGGACGGCCTGCGTGAACAAGTATCAAGAAGATACGGCACTTCCGAAGCGGCAACAGCGGAAAAGGACATCGTCCACCACCTCCACACCAACCCCCTGACCTGACGGATGTCCAACTCCTCATCCCCGAATTCGCCCATCGCAACTCTATCGCTCAAAAACTCTCCATTAACATCGCGCGCTTCCACACCAGCAAGCGCATCTCGGACGAGGCCAAAGATGCCATGCTCGAACACATTTTCCTCCAAGGCAGCTTCCGCCGGTACGACGGGACCTGGAGTGATAATCTCTTCAATCTCACAGTCAACAAACTCACAAAGTTCAAGCGAGAAAAAACTGACCGAGAGGCAATGGTGCGGATGACCAATTCAAAAGTACGCAAGTCCTGGGAGGCCCGGATGAAGAACGACAAGATGAAGCTAGCTCGCAAAGTGGCGCGTGAACAGTCCGATATTGCGCGGAGAGTTGCACAGTTCCCTGTACGTTGGCTGGCGCCGTTTGAATCTGATCTCACTCAGCCTTGCGGTGCGCACGGTATCGCTGACTTTTACTGCAGACAGCGGGATATGTGCAGGGCTGATGTCGTGGAGATCCAGGCACGCGCTGATGCGAAGGCGAGGCCTCGGAAGAAACCCACTATGAGCGCTGAGCAGTGCGTTTTTAGACCGAAGCAGTATCCGTGGTGGTGGGGTATGTATCGTGCTAAGGAGGAGGTTGTCTCTGCACTGTTGGTGGCAGCGATGGAGAGACCACTTGTGGGCGACGTTGTTAAGCAGGATAAGGTTGTATCGGATATGGGGCATTTGGCCAATGTTCCCGCGCATAGAGCGGATATGCAGACGGTAGCTCTGGTCGACGACCTTTTCGCTCCCGATACCGCCACGAAACCCATCGTCCGGATGTCCGCTTCGAGCGTGGACCAAACTATGCCGCCGCTGCCAAAATCACATGCCCCTTTCTCTTCACCGTTTTCCAGACGCCATAACCCAGCTAGACACCGCCGACTCAAGGAAGAATGCGCCCGGGTGAAGTCCTGTGGGAGCGGATACTACCTATTCCACCAAACCAAGAGTGGGGGAATGAAGGTAAAACTACCTCCAAAGGCTGCGGTGCAGACGCCTGTTTGTGAAGCGGAAGTAGAGCAATTACCGATGGTAAAGGAGTGGCGGAAGGCAGAGTGGATGGCGAGGATTGCAGTGCCGAGGTGCTTTGCAAAGAAGGTGGAGATCCGTAGGCGGTTCTTTTACGATTGTAGTATAGGTAGTTCGGTTTTGAGGGAAGAGCTGGTTTCTTCTGTTCGGCGCTCTACTGTGTAATTTTGCTTGAGAGGTGGGAAGACCTTTCATTCGGTCCCGGATCTTCTGTAAGTGCTGGCACTTACTTACGACGCCTGTTATGTTTGAACTGAAACTTGTTTTTAACATATCAACACAGCCAACGCACAAATACGTACGCCCTATTCGACATCCTTCATTCCCTATCTTTCTGCATGCGCAGAAGTCAACTTGCCTCCCAAGTACTTATGTTACAATTCATTTCCTGTGGGACTCATACACAAAAGCTCACAAACATAACACCACATGAGCAATTTTGAAGAGGCCTGCACTGACTGGATGAGATACCAACTTGCACACGTACGTCAGGAGGGGACGCGTACCCTAACTTGCCGTTTGGAGACTAGTTTGGGGCGCTAGTGAGGGAGCGACTTCCATCCCTCTCCCAACTCTCTTTCTGTTCATCTCTCCTCTCTCACATTTTGATCACCATTCAATCCAAATTGCATTCCGTTAGGGTACGCTCTATTATGCAACCTCGTCATTCCATCTCATCAGAATCTCCATCACAAAGACACGATCTCGTTCCAATTGGCGACTGTCATTATCGATGGCATCAGGGCCATTGCGGTATGCTGATGTAGTCCGTTGCCGACTTAATTGCAGCGCCTTACCAATGTTCAATGGTAAGAAACAAATCTTCGTTCCATTGGTTCAGTCCCTCACTGTACGATCAACGCTAACAAGCTGTCAGTCGTCTCATGGGTATTAGGTTGATCCTCTTTGAGGGCCTAAAACTTCCCCAAACAATCGAAGTCATGGAACATGGAAGTTTTGACTAAGATGTGTAATGCCATTGGCAAGCGTTTGCCATGTGTCAAACCAAGCAAGTTCAAGTATATAAAAGATTGAGGAGGTCTCTGAAGGGCTGCTCACACCACTGTAGCTTCTTTTTCGATCAACCCCTGGACTTCTCTGCGACATCCTAGCTAATCGAGATGGCTGACAGAAGGAACTACAACAATCCCAGACTAGGAGATGAGTGAACTCTATTTCGAGGCCGATGCGACACCTGTCATGAAATGGGACACAAACGAGCTGATTGCACGAAACTGAGAAATCCCCAAGCACCTATTTTCGATCACAGCCGTGGTGGCTTTCGCGGTACATTCAATGGATGCGGGCAGCAAGGTCGCAAAGCGGTAGAGTGTACAATGCAACAGAGTAACCACGGCGCTGGCTATGGCTTTCATCTCTTAGAAACCAACGGCTCATCCGTCTCTCCGACCAATATCCAGACTCCCAGTGGCGGTGCTCAGTCATTGTAGATCGACCCCTTTGACAAGGAAAGCCAAGCTCTCCTCGATCTTCGAAAGATATTCACGAACCAGATACCACACTTCGATACTACGAAGGCCCGACAGATCAAGAATAGAAACGCCTTGGAGGTCCACAAGGTGCGACCGAACTTCGCGAGTGAAAAGACGGACAAAGATGTGCTCACGAACCATTCATGATACGGTTTCCAAGCAAGCTTCATCACTATACAGTGGAGGGAATGGCGGAGATGGCGGGAGACAAGAAAGGGGCTAAATTGCCACTTGGCTCAAAGCAACATTCAATAATAGCGAAGATGGTCAGTGTCAACCGCTTCCTTAACATGAAGAAACATTCCTATGCTACCGACCACATGCGGCAAATCGTCTCTCGAAAGGACCCTACAATTCTCTTTGATCTCAATCAAGTACATACAGACGGGGTGGTGGCCACGGAAGACGTCGTTATTCGAGAAGCATATGGCGCCAATCCCGAGATCACAAAGACTCTGACCGTCGAATACAAGGGCGAGGTCCTCCTCCGAGATGCAATCTCTGCTTGCGATGGCCGCCTCGCCGCGTTCAACCTTGAGCGTATGGCAACAAACACGCTTCCTATCGACAACTCATTAAGTCTCCTTATGTTAGAGAGACCTACGAGAAATTCAAAATGAAGGCGGAGACCCCCGAATACTTCGGAATTATCACCATGAAGATCAACGTCAAATTGGGAAATGTTAATCACACCATCACCCTTACCCGAATCCTGGACATGGAACGACGTCATTGATGCACCCAATCTTGTACAATTCTTCCGGACAGATTGAGACTATTATTCCTGGAGCGGAAGTCATCTACGCACAGAAGGATAGTAAGGAGAGTTCGCGTTCCCTAGCTGCAATTGTAGATAGAGACGATACCACCTTTGGGCGTTTCTACCCGTCTATAATTTCACAGGCAAAGAACCAAGAGTTAAAACACGAGATTACCTCAGAATGGATATCACTGACTGTAGCTAGGTTATTGACGGCGTGAAGCCCAAGGTGTATCAACGACTCGAGGCTTTTTAGAACCAAAATGGGAAGCGCCAGCCCAGCAAAATTTTGCATTACCGCGATGGCGTTAACAAGGGCCAGAACTACAAGTTTCAATCCGAGGAGCTTAGAGAGTTTAGGGCAGCCTACTGAGGCTTTTTGAAAGACAAGAATCTGCAGGTCGAGAATGCGAAGATCACTGTTGTCGTTGTAACGAAGCGCCACCGAATCCGCTCTATCCAGAGCAGATTCCGAATGGCGGCAATCCGAACTGCAAGCAGGGGACCTGTGCCGACTTCGGCATCGCGCACCTGAACTGTATGAACTTCTTTCTGCATCCCCACATCCCCGGCCCCGGCACAGTCAAAGCAACGCACTACTTCGGCCTCAATAGCATGGGATTTACCCCAGGGGGCTTCAAGACTTTAACAACCAACTCTGCTACACGTACTTGCGTGCCATAATGACTATCGGATACGCCCCCCCTGCTTGTTACGCCGATCGACTATGCGAACGCGTCTGATGCTATTTCCACGACTTCGGCAATCCCCACGGTCCTGCGCTGAAGGATATGGGCCAATGAAAGACTGGGAAGGAGCTTGTGAATGAGAAGAGCGTGGCTTGGGATAACCGATGGAAAGAGAATGCCGGGAATCCGCAAGGGCCTAGGAACAAGGCTCTCAACGACACGATGTTCTGGATGTGAAACGTGAAGGGGGTGTTTGGCCGAGATGTGACGAGTTTGATTTCTTTCTTTCCTGGCGTGTTTCCTTATTGGCTTTTCTTTCTATCCCACGACGTTGCCTACAGCTCGTCTGTTTTCCAGGGTATCGGTTTGGCATGGACGATCCCTTTTGCACGACCCCGATGCGTTCCCAACTCTTTTCTATTGTTGTTGCATCCGAGATACTTCGTGTCGTGCTTTCCATAGACTGTTTTCTTTGATTTATGACAAACCATTGCTTTCTAGCTCTTATTTCGAGGAGGTTGTACGGGTCGGCTTCTCCACATTTACGCCTTGAAACAGAATTTTGTGAAACTGATGCCTTTCCGCAGCGCTAGCGGTCCTTTTGAACAATTTAATCTTCCTCTTTGAATGACATGTATCGCCGTGAATCAGAGCAGGTACTTATATGATGCGCAATTGTATGGGTATGTCAAGTGGAAGGTAGGTGCCGGAGGTATGACTGGCGGTTGGGCGAGGTGCAGAGATTATGAGCAGTTCGAAGGTGCGAGCCTCGCAAGAGTTTCGGCATGGAGATAGGTTTCCATGCGTCCGAATAAGGCACCATGGACCGAATCAGGCGTAATGCTATTCATAGCGGAAATGGTGCGGTCGGAGCAACACTCGTTCACGCAATGCTCACTCAAGCGGTGGCGCGATACACGTGTATTCGTGGCGGAGATCTACTTCGCTCAGCCAATCAGAGATAGCGCGCTCACGGATAGTGCCTTCCGCATGTAGTCCGTGACGTTTTACGGGGCTGGGGACCGCTGGGTAACGAGATTGAAATATCATTTCAACCCCGACAACAAGCCCCACGATCGCAAATTGCACCCACTGACTCTCATCAATCACTATTATTTCCACTCGTGCCTGCGCGCTCGCTCTGAGTGATTGTTGCAAGTCGCGTTCGCTAATCGCAACGAGCGCAGCTTTCCGTAACTTCCGTCATTGCCTAGCGCAGACATCCGAACTACCTCCACGACCAAACCCAAATCGCAATGTCCTACGGCGGATATCAACAGTATGGAGGGAACCCTTATGGGCAGTCAGGCCAGGCGGAGGAGGGCTATGGAGCGTCGAATCCCTACGGAGGGACCGGCGGCGGCTATGGAGCTTCCAACCCATATGGCGGAACCGGTGGTGGATATGGAGCTTCGGAGCAGCACGGCGGCACAGTGAGTAGCTTCACGGCTCGCACATGGAGCGCCTGCAGATGCGCGAAACAACCCTGACATGGAATAGAACCAGCACGCGCTCAACCCTCCACCGCTAACTCACGAGAACTCTGCCGTCTCGGGCGGCTCGGAATACTCACAGGCGGCGCCATACCCATCACACCAGGGCGCCACACCCCTGAGCCAGCAGGACTTCCTCGCGCGCATCGACGGGACGAAGAGCAGGATCAACCAGCTCAGCAACAACATCACGCAGATTGCAAACATTCACCAGCGCATGCTGTCATCGCCTGACAACAACTCAACCGCACAATTAGAGGGCATTGTCTCCGAGACACAGATCAGGAACACGCAGATCAAGGATGAGATTAAGTTTCTGGAGAGGGATGCAGCGCGGGAGCCGAATAACTCGTTCAAGCGGACGCAGGTGGCATCATTGAAGCGCACATTCACGAAGCAGCTGGAGGACTTCCAGAGGGAAGAGTCAGATTACTCGAAGCGGTATCGCGATGCAATTGCGCGCCAATACCGCATCGTGAACCCGGATGCTACAGAGCAAGAGGTTCAGGAAGCGGCGAACGCGGACTGGGGCGATGAGGGTATCTTCCAGCAGGCAGTAAGTTCATCACCGTTGATTTCACATGTCATACACAAGCTAATACTTGCCGCAGCTCAAGAGCAACCGCAGCGGCCAGGCGCAAAGTGTTCTCGGAGCGGTGCGCGCACGCCACAACGATATTCAACGCATCGAGAAGACAATGGTTGAGCTGGCACAGCTCTTCGAGCAACTCAACGAGGTCGTCGTCTACCAAGAAGCGCAAGTAGAGCAGGTCGAGCAGCAAACACACCAGGTGAACGACGACGCGAAGCATGCCAACCAACAGCTCGACTCGGGCATCAAGTCGGCGCGCAATGCACGAAAACTAAAGTGGTGGTGCCTCTTCATTGTCGTGCTCATCATCGCCATCATCGCCCTTGTGCTCGGAATCTACTTTGGCGTGGTCAAGAAGAACCAGAACAATAATAATAACAACAACAACGCGTAATGAACCAACTCGCAAGATGCTCTGGAAGGGGACAACTCGGCAGGTGGGATGGCACTGCCTCAATGGAGCGAGATGAGGTGACTTGGCTGCGGCGCCGGGTTTGTAGGCAATAAAGTCGCTTCGCGTTTCGATTTGTCTTCGCCCCGATGGGGAAATCTAGATGAGACGAAAAACCGGGCAATGGTTGCCACTGTAATAACCGATCGTTAATGTAATGTGAGCTGTCTTGCAGCGTTTTGTACACAGACACTGAGCGTTGAAGAGAGAGTGGACACGATAATTTCAATAATTTCAAGGCCGCACGCTGCACGCAATCTCGGGATCTCAATTTGACAAGACATGCCGTTTGATGAAGAGCATCCTTCGCCTCTTGCGCGCCCCCCGGCTAGGGCCCAATCCGTCAGTGGATTGCTTCGCCGAGGCGCGCGACCCCCAGGCCGCCTGCAACATTGAACGTGCTGATGGCATGACATGGGATCGGGCAGGTCGGGGTCTGGCAATGGGAAAGGGGGAGCCGGCGCGCCTGGAGACTGTGAGCGGCGGCCGTTGGGAATCGGGTGATGACGGTTCCGCAGGTTACATCCATCAGGTTTCTGTTGATGTGGGCTAATTTTATTCGGATCGCTGGCGATTCGCGAGGGATGACCGCAGCCAGGTGTTTCAGCAGTGGCGGGCGACCCACCACCGCCCACCAGCGCGCCCCTCTCACAGCGGAAACGAAGGTTGATCGGCGCCCGTGTCGGTTGCTCAGTGCTCAGAGCGGCGAACAGTGGGCGCGCTTTCCCGTCCAGGCACTTCGCAGCAGTGAGCACCCCGGTCCGCCAAGCCGCCCCCCATCCAATCACAGCCCCGGCGTGCATTCCACCGAGTGAACCTGACAGCAGCGATAACCACCCCTAAAAGCCGCCTGCTTCTGTTGCCGTTTTCTTGTTCTCCATCTTCCTCGCTCTTCCCCAGTGTGCCTCCTTGCTCGCTGCTGTATTTGCGTCTAATTGCCTCCTTCTTACACTCGTTTGTCCGGGCTCGCGCCTGCTTTTTTTCCTCTTTACCGTCGCTCCCCATCGCTCGCTGAATTTCTTGTCGACCACTTCTCCCACGCCTCCGTAATAACCATAGCGATTCTCTGCTGTACCACCATCTATCCGCGATGAAGTTCGCCATTGCTGCCGCGAGCGTGCTCGCTGCGGGTGTCGCCGCCTCGCCCGCTACACCCACGAAGCTGGTTCCCCAAAAGCGTGCCACTGGGGTTACTCCCATTACCATCAAGGGCAACGGTCCGTCAATTCGCGTCTGAAGGGCAATGGGATCAAACTGACGACGATATAGCTTTCTTCCAAGGCGACAAGCGCTTCTACATCCGCGGTGTCGACTACCAACCAGGTCCGTTTCTTCATGTGCCAATCCGCAATCGCGCTCTGACTGACCGAACACAGGCGGCCCCTCTGAGCCCAAGGACCCCATCGCTGATACCGAGTCTTGCAAGCGCGACGTTGCCAAATTCAAGGAGCTCGGTCTGAACACCATTCGTGTATACACGGTCGACAATTCGAAGAACCACGACGAGTGCATGCAGGCTTTGGCCGACGCCGGTATCTACCTCGCGCTCGATGTCAACAGCCGATACTACTCGCTCAACCGAGCCAGCCAGAAGGCCATCCAGAAGTCGTACAACAAGGTCTACCTCCAGAGTGTGTTCGCCACGATCGACATCTTCGCCAAGTACGACAACACGCTGCTCTTTTTCTCAGCCAACGAGGTTCTGGACGCCCCTGACACCTCGGCGTGCGCCCCGTACGTCAAGGCCGTCAACCGTGACATGAAATCCTACATCAACGCGCAAGGCTACCGTAACATCCCTGTCGGCTACTCCGCTGCCGATGTGACTGCCAACCGTCTGGAGATGGCTCAGTACATGAACTGCGGACCTGACGCTGCTCGCGCCGACTTCTACGCTTTCAACGACTACTCCTGGTGCGACCCTGATGAGTACTCCACCACCGATTGGGCCCAGAAAGTCAAGAACTTCACCGACTACGGCAAGCCGCTTTTGTAAGTTGTGCGTCTGTTTCGCTATGAGCATCTGCTAATCCGCCGTAGCCTTTCCGAGTATGGTTGCAACCGTAACAAGCGCGAGTTCAAGCAAGTGGCCGCTCTTTACAGCGACAAGATGTGGTCGGTTTACTCCGGTGGTCTCGTCTACGAATATTCCCAGGAGGAAGCCGACTACGGACTCGTCGATATTAAGGACGGCAAGGTTTCCACGCGCCCCGATTACGATGCTCTCAAGACTGCTTTCTCCAAGACCCCGATCCCTACCGACAATGGTGACTTCAAGACCGACGGCAAGGCGTCCGCGTGTCCCAAGAAGTCGAACCTTTGGGAGGTGGACATGGCTGACGACCAGCTCCCCGCCATGCCCGATGGTCTTGACGAGTACTTCGAGAATGGTGCCGGTAACGGCCCCGGTCTTACCGGTGGCTCCCAAGATGCTGGCTCCGAGGAGCAGAAGCTCGCTCCCGCTGGCTCCGGTGCCGTCACTACTGGTGCGAGCGCTGGCAGCTCCGCAACTGGTAGCCAGGGCGCCGCTGCCGGCCTTCCCCCGCCATTCTCGGCGGCTCCTCTCATCACCGGCGCGGTGGTACTGTTCTCTGCTCTCGTCGGTGCCAGCCTGCTATAAGCGGGGAAAATGGTGGTTGTTGCGTCGCGTTCGTTACACATCGCAGTATCTCACGACATTTGAATAGCTGCGCATGATATATTGAGACCCTTTGGTGGGCTATGTCTTCTTCTACTCTAATCGTATTCTAGAGGAATCTCTCTTTGGAGTTTGTCGGCTCGTCATGGCAGAGCACGCTGGAGTTTTTCTTTCACTGGAGCTACGCAGTTTCGCGGGCTAGATGTACAAAGTTGCATAGCATATATAAATAATATGATTGCAGCTCAAAACACTTCCACTCTGTTTCGGTTCATTTCTAAATCCTACGGCGCTTGTGATGTCACGAACTCCTGAGTTTGTGTGATGACTCAGCAAAAAGCTTGACATGTTTCACCAATCACCCGCCAACACCAGTCATCCGCCAGCCCCACCAAAAGAGAAGCGTCTTTCTAGACAATAGCTATACACCACAACAAATAAAATATATAGTAAGTAGATCTATAGAATGCGCGTTATCTAATAGTACACTGAGTCCGCTGCTTACGTCGCTGGCGCTGACTAGCTTGTCAAAGCTTCCTATTTTCTACTGCAAGGATCATTGCCGAATTTATTGCTAGCTGGCAGCTTTTGATAAGCTGGCGGATAGCTTCACTAGTAGGACTCTGGGATTGACGACTAAGGCGGCCTTGGATAAGTTGAGCCTGCTGCTGCAGCTGAGCAACAGTATGCGGCGTCTCTGCCGTCCATGCGACCTCAGCGTCGGCCGCTGCCCCTGGCGGAGACGGCGTCCGGACTACCGTAAGCGACGACAGGACGCGTTCTGGACACGTAGGGACTAGTCCTGTCGCTCGGAAGCCAGCAAGCAGCAGCGGCGTCGACAGTATATAGCCCGTGGAGGCGCTCTACATGCTAAGGAAGGTCAATTGCTTGCTGCAGAGGCTGAAAGCGTAGCCCAGGAGGCAGAGCAGGTGAGGCAAGCAGGCAGATAACGAGCACCACCAACATGCAGCAACTGTCACGAACAAGGACACAGAAGAATTCAGTGTACTATTAGATAGCGCGCATTCTATAGATTTACTTACTATATATTTTATTGTTCTGGTGTAGAGCTATTGTCTAGAAAGACGCGTCTCTTTTGGTGGGGCTAGCGGATGACTGGTGTTGGCGGATGAGTGGTGGAACACGTTATCGATAGTCGCGAATTCATGTTTGAACGTGGAACCGTCGCGCTGCGTTCGCACTCGTGCCTGAGCCGCATAATAACCTACTACTACCTTCCCATTGCCCTCCCTCTACTTTTCCTCAAGATGCCCCGCGATCCTCTTATCGGCTTAGTGGGCAAGCCTTCGTCGGGCAAGTCGACAACGCTCAATAGGTGCGTTTCTGCCCCTCTTCCCCCACCCCCCCTCCTCCTTATACTCGGTCTAAAGGCATATTTTCTCGGGTAGCCTGACAGATGCTACTTCCAAAGTTGGTGTGTAGAAGATCCGTGCTGTTGTTTCTGTTTGGAGGTACGAAGAGTAACGACTGATTTTGTGTAGGAAATTTTCCGTAAGTTTGGGATGCGATTCCTCAATACCCTGACCACTTCCCACCTCCCTTCTTCCCTCCGACCGCGTGCGTACCCATCTTATCCTTCGAATATTTCCTGATGATGCGTTCCCCACAGCTTCACAACAATCGACCCCCAACGCGCAATCGGATACCTCCAGATCGAATGCGCGTGCAAACGCGTCGGCGTGTCGGAGCGCTGCAAGCCCAACTACGGGTCGTGCGTCAACGGACGGCGGAGCGTGCCGATTGAGCTGCTGGATGTGGCGGGATTGGTACCCGGGGCGCATATGGGGAAGGGGTTGGGGAATCGGTTCTTGGATGATTTGAGGCATGCGGATGCGTTGGTGCATGTCGTGGATGTTAGTGGGACTACGGATGCGGAAGGTATGTTGATATGGGTGATATTTCGATGGGGAGATGGATGGGGAAGAGCAGATTTGGAAAGGGAAAAGGGAGAGGGATTATTAAGGGAAACAGATTGGCTGACAGTGGGCAGGCAAAGCGACAAGAGGATACGATCCAAGTCAAGACATCGTATGGCTCCGGTCCGAAATCGTACGGTGGATACAAGGCAACCTCATGGACAAATGGTACTCTCCACCTTCACTAATTTCTCGCATTTTTCCTAACCCTCTCCCCAGGGGCTCCATAAAACGGCGCCATGTCGCCATAAAAGCAACCACAGTCGAAACGCTCCAAAACCAATTCTCAGGCTACGGCTCCACTGCCGCCGTCGTAGCCCGCTGTCTCGACCGCCTAGCCCTCAAACAGCCGCTCCAAGACTGGACCGATGACACCATCGAGCGCGTCGTCAACGCCTTCACCGACGAGAAATTCCCCACCATCATCGCGCTCAACAAAATCGACCACCCCGACGCGGACAAGAACATCGCCAAGATAGCGAAGATGTACGATCCGAAGACGCTCGTGCTGACCAGCGCCATCAGCGAGGTGTTCCTGAGGAAGTTGGCCAAGCAGGGGTTCATAAGGTACACCGAGGGCAGCGAGTTCGTCGACACGCGCGAGGATCTCATTGAGGCGGGGAATCCTGATGGCGGGGGGCTTAAACCGCTTGACGATAAACTTGCTACGCGCATCGAGAATCTTAAGGATATGGTGCTGTATCGCTTTGGCTCGACCGGCGTCGTGCAGGTTCTCTCCCGCGCGGCGGAACTGCTGGGTCTCGTGCCCGTGTTTCCCGTGAGGAATATTCATAGTTTTACGAGCGGGAGCGCGAGTTCCACGGCGGCGTTTCGGGATTGCGTGTTGGTTAAGAAGGGGAGTACCGTTGGTGATGTGTATCGCAAGGTTATGGGGGATGCGCCTATGGCGTATGTGGAGAGGGAGGGGGGTGTGAGGGTTGCCGAAGATGATTTGGTTACGGTGGGGAAGAACGATGTGAGTGCTCTCTTGAGATGTTGTATGAGTGATTGGGTGCCTGGCCGTGCGACATGTTGCTAATCTGGTGTAGATCCTTTCTTTTAAGGTTGGGAGGGCGTAGATGACGAGGCATTCGGCTTGTGGATGGTCTTGATGGAAGTGCCGCTGGCGGGAAGTATGCGACTATGTCATGCTTTTCTCGGGGTCTGGAGAGATTCGGAGGGGCATGTACGGGCATGCATGCATCTCGAAACTTGCTCGAAAAGGAAAAGTGTGGAAGCATATACCTACTTCGACATATTTCCTGGGCGCGTTCAGCGGTTGCGCGTTGTCAAGGATATGCCGACTACGTAGCAGCAAAACCAATCTCACCGAGAGATCATCCTAAGATTTCGCGGTTCAGCAGATAAACGTCAAGGCGCATATTATATTACACAGCAGTCAGTCGGTCGGTACTTGTTCTTATAACTTGTGTGGCCCACCTCTTGCAAGAAACCCTTCCGCCGTATTAGCGCTGAGAGGCGAGAATTGGTTTGACGTCAACACTGCTTTTGATTAGCAAGCACCGATGGTGTCGTTTCCATCTTTTACTCGCATAGTCGAGTGTGAAGGTAGACATGGGATGGGACGGGGATGCGAGGTGCTGGTGTTAGTGTCTCAGGAACAACCAACTGATTCGCAAGAAACCGGGTGGTAAAAACAACCATCACTGGGCAGGCTAATAATCAATTTCGGCAGAGGCGCCGATGTACCTCCTAAAGCAAGCCTCCAAAAAACGAACAAGATGGTTATGCAAAATCTTGATAAGCATCAATACAAGCTCGTAACCACAACTCCGCACCTATCACTCCGACCCCCCATTAACAGGCACCCTCTCCACGCCCCTAACCCACCTCCTCCTCCTCCACTCCCCCTTCCGACTCGGCCTCCCCTTCTCCCACGCGCGCCTCAAAACCTCCCTCTCACTATCGCTCCCCCTCGCGCCGCCCTCCTTCCTTTTCACCCTCCCCTTCCCCTTCCCCCTCGGACTCGCATCCTCCAACTCCTCATAGTGCAAATCCGTGACCCACCGCTCGCCCTCAATCTCCACCTCGACGCCCGTAACGCAGCGCTCCTCGACCCACTCGCGCGATAGCAGGTCGAGGCTCCACTTCTTGTCGGCCCAGCGCCAGCCGCGCGGGGGCTGCACGTCCTCGAAGAAGGGGGTGCCCTTGGGGCGGTCGCCAGCGATGCGGGCGGGGGAGAGCGGGGCGTAGGGCGAGGGGGAGAAGATGTAGGCTTCGTATTCGCCGAGGTCGTCGTGCAGCGGTCTGTGCTGGAGCTCGAAGATTTCGACTTCGCGGCTCTCCGACGTGGTTTCGAGTTCGATGTCGGCCTTGGAGAGGCTGAGAAGCAGCGAGCGGCCCTCGTGTTCCTTTTCCGAGAGCAGGGTTGTGGTCTCGGGCGTCGTGAGGAGGTCCTGGATGGAGGGGTGGCCGATGATGGTGGCGGTGTAGCCGAGGGCGAGGAAGATGAAGCGCCAGGGGAGCAGGTGGGCGGAGATGAAGAGGAGGCAGGAGGTGCAGAGGAGAAGGATGTAGAGCATGGAGCTGAGGGCCTCATTTGAGAAGTTGGTGAGGGGCGTGATGAAGGCGAGGACGGCGTCGTGCAGGCGCGAGAAGTCCTCCATGGCGTTTTGCAGGTCCCGCATGTTGCGGAAGAAGTCTTTTGAGAGCTCGGGCGCGGGCTTGACGGTGCGGGCTGCGGCCAGTGGTGGGCCGGTTAGGGGGTGGAGATCTGTGGGGAGATGGGTCGGTGGTGGGGGGTGCCGCGCGAGGAAGGCAGGCACCATGACGAAGAAGAGGCAGCAGGCTAGTGGGAGGACGGCTACGAGAGTTGGGTCTATGCAGATGAAGGTGTACACGAGGAGGAAGGAGACGGTCTGCGTGGGCTGCCTCCAGGTGAATAGGCGGATGGCGCGGTTCTGGGCGACAAAGGCGATGCCTATCCGGGAGTTGAAGCGCCGGAAGTTGGAGGACATGGTCGGGAGAGAGAAGTTGGGCCGGTCAACATATTTGCGCGACCGACGGTCTTTGACCTGGGGTTCATCTTCATCGTCGTCGAGGTCTTGAGATGGGAGAACGGAGGAGAGAAGCCTATAAGATATTAACCATGCCTTTGATGATGGATCAAAAGTGTAACATACATGGAAAACATCCGATCCGACACGCGACTTGGTGATTCCGGACGGCCGATGTTATCCCCAAGCGATTCAAGCTTATCTTTAAGCTTGCTTGGTGAGAGGCGATGCCGCAAGCCATTGTCGTTGGTGGGTGTGCGCGGGCGAGAGTCGTCTGGGCCTGTTACGGCGACCACGGGGAGAGGCGTGTCCCGGTTCACGAAGGGCTCAGATTGCTCGTTGCTCATCTTGATTTCGATGTGTTCTGTACAAATTTCCGTGCTTCTGCGTGTCGGTCCTCCTCAAATTGCGGTCGACGTAGGCTGCACCGCCACAGCTCTTTGGATGTGGTGCGTATGCTCTGGGATTCACATGCTGACTTGTCGTGTGGCGCAGGGACTATAACTGTGTCGATTCACTCTTGGGTCGCTGTATCGAGAAGAGCATGTCAGTTCGTATCGCCTGAGGTTGACGGGCTTGCACATGCAAAGCAATGACGGCATGTGTAACCGCGAGGCGGCGGGCTTGGCGGAGGCGGCGCGTGGCTGGCACTTGTGATGTGCATGCGGCCCGAGTTCAGGTGTCCCCTTTTCTGCCAGGAACCAGCGACACCATCATCAAGGGCACTGGAGGAGGGCTCTGCTTGACAATGCGAGGGCACGATGCCTGAATTATGAGGGCTGAAACGGGCACACACCCATGGTTGTCCGGCTGTCTCCACACTCGCAGCGTGTCATGCCGGCCGCGAGGTTTGACGGCGGCAGCGGCCTCGCGTGCAGGAGGCCATTGAGTGCTGTCGGGTGCGGCCCTAGGGTCCATAGTTTAGAAATTGGCGTGCGTGCGCGCTGTGCTTCGTGCTGGAGGCCTCGAGCAACGTGCATGCAGCTCGCGGGCACAGGTAACACTGCAAGACCCTGTGCTCAGCTGCCACGCTCTCCGCACCTGGGGCGAGCATGGAGATGGGAAGTCTACCTCTAACGGGTGTCGCTGAGTGGCGGTTACCGGGTGGGCAGGTTGTTGTTTTGATATTATTACTTGCAAGGTTATTTCTCGAGGCGCAAAGACCCGGTGGTCTGTGTTCTGGGCATCGAAGACAGCAACCCTACCTGAGTCGTCGGCCGACGAGCTTCTGCCACCGCTCCACACATTTGTTGCCTCTCCCTATTCTCTGCATTCCCACGACTAGTTGATCCGCCAGCACGCCCGCTCTGCTTGATGCACTGGGCGTGATCGAGACCAACATCTTCTAGCGCGGCCCCCTCTCCCCCCCCTCGCCCCCGTTATCGACATGCCCACGTCCACATAGCCTTCACTCCAAGCCTCGAGCTTGGAGCGCGGCCCCCGCAACCCAGGCGAACCAACAACACAGGAAGTGCTCTCGGGGTGGTGGCTAGCAGCGGCCCGTA
This sequence comes from Lentithecium fluviatile CBS 122367, assembly GCA_010405425.1. Lineage (NCBI taxonomy): Eukaryota > Fungi > Ascomycota > Dothideomycetes > Pleosporales > Lentitheciaceae > Lentithecium > Lentithecium fluviatile. The sequence continues at coordinate 452,856 of MU005572.1, forward strand.
TCAGTCAGCAAGCCCGCCTCCCGCACGTCGGTCGCAGGGTTGACAATGAAAGCGCAGCCTCCCTCGCGAACGAGGATGGAGAGCAGCCTCCCCGTGCCCAGCAGGGCCAGCTCGGCGGAGGATTCCAATGGGTCGGTGGGTGAGTGGCGTCCTAGCGTTCCGGACTTCGCGGTGGAGACATCAGGACAAAGAGCTGACGGTCTGGCTCCAGAGGGACGCGTCCGCAAATTCCAGCGGACGAGCTCCGACAACACACGCCGAAAGTCGAGCGCACCGAACCCCAACGTCACATCTGCGCCCCGGGTGCCCCCCGCCGACACCAGCAAAGCCAGCTTTCGGGGCAGACGGCCCTCGGTGCGAGAACACAAGGCACCCCTCGGGCCACGGCCATATGAGAAGCAGAGGTAGGATAGAGCACTTGCGCGCCGCTGCGGTGCCGCGCATTGAGGCATATAGCCGCAAAGGACCATGGACGCTGACAGCACACCACAGGGTAACCAGCGATGCCAGCGTTGCGTCGCAGAACCGCTCCTTCCCCGCCATGAGCGAGCCGAACTTTGCTTCCTCGCGGTACAGCTTCAGCAAGCAGGCGCCTCCCAACGAGCCCCAAGACGCCAGCGAGCGCTTCGACTTCATCCCCGAGGTCACCTTCGACGACTTCGCCAACAGCCTCGCCTACGAGCCCGCCCTCAGCCACTTCCCCAGCCCGCCCGACTCGTCGGCGGTGCCCCCGGCCACCACCCACATGTCCGCGCAGTCACAGAAGCCCGTGAAGCCGTCGGGGCTCGCGTCGTCTGTGAATGCCCCCTCGTTCACGGCCGGCGCGGCCGATTCACGCCCCGTGCGCAGTACGTCTCTGCTGCGTCGCTTCAGCCAGTCGCGGACCAACCCAGCGTCGGCCCCGCAGGACACGCCCTCGATACCCCCACCCGCGACCAACATGTCAATACGCACGCGTCGCCAGAGTCAGTTCTCTTCACAGGCGCCGCCGAATCCCGCTGCACGCGCTCCCCGGAAGTCTGTGGGCCCTGGCATGCTCCCGACTTCTGCGCTCGACAACCGGCAGGAGGTGCCCAAAGCCTCGAATGACCCTCCGCATACTCGCATCGGCCGCACTCCATCATTTGGCCAGGGCAACCGCCGAGGGACGCTGCCGGCAAATGTGAACACAGCGCCAGATGCGCTCAGAGGGCCCAACGCATCACGGTCAGCGAAGGCCAAGTCATTACATGCTCCACCAAGAATTCAGCCGAGCATGCTGAATGCTACGTTGAATGCATCGATCGGTTCAGACCATGTCTCTACTCCCATTGGACAGGCGCGTTCACCAGGTCGGCCCACGGGAGGCACACAAACGCCATCTTCATCGTCTAGCAAACGGCAGTCAACTATGCACCACGTCAGTGGCCTAGGTGCCAGAACCGTTAGCCCCACCGACACCCTGAGGCTCAAGAGGATGTCCATGGCCCCCAATATCCCAGGAGGTCCTACTAGTCCACCTACTCCACAGGCCGAATTCTCGTTTGATGAGCAGACGTTCAATCAATCGCCCGCGATGATGTTTAGGAAGAGCGTGACACCGTCGTCGGCACGGAATACCCCGGAACAGAATCGCAAATCTTACGCTTCAGGTATATCGTTATCGTCGAATTCGAGCATTAATTCGTTGAGAGTTGGAAACTCTTCTCTGCAGCCGCGGGCCAATCCCGCTTTCCCGGGATCTCGTTTGCCCACCCCAAAACCCAGGAATGTCCATAGCTCTGCTGGTGGGAACGAAGAGGAAGAGGTACCGCCAGTTCCGGCCATTCCAAAAGCCTACGAATCACCAAAAGACCCGGAACATAGCAGCTTCTTATTCCCCACACCCTCCGCAAGGCCGGGCGGACCGTCGAAATCGTCGCACCAACGAACTGCGACTGAGGATTTGAGCGCTGCTGAGGTGCAGGAGATTGCGTCTTTGGGCACCAACCCTACACGATTAGAGACTCCCAAGAAGAGCAAAGGATCGATTCGACACAGGAGGGGGCTCACAGTGGGCTCGGGATCCGATGCTGACAAGACGCCGACAATGCAACAGACCAAGAAGAACCTACAGCCCATAAGACTACCTCCTTTGAATTTGTTACCCCTTGGAACGCCATTCAACAACAGAATTTCCTCCTTCCCAGCTCCGTCGGCTGAAGTCGACCAACGTAATACCACGCCACCTCCGAAACGTGCTACAAACAAGACTCCCAGCACGCCTATGACCGCGTCAAAGGCAAGCTTCTTTTCGAGGAGCCATAACCAGGAAACCTATGATGCCAACAAGCATCTGCGCAGTAGCAGTTCGGCTTTCAACCTGCGGCTTGGCGACTCATCCCTTCATGGTTCGTCAGCTATGCCTATACCGACATTGAATCCTACACGACAGATAGCTACACCATTTTCGTCTAATTCGCTGCCAAAAGGAAGTGGTGAATTTGCGCACCTGTATTCTCGGCCCTCGGGAGAATACAAGCCCAGCGATACAGATGTAGAAATGCAGAGCATGCACGTGCATGGACCACGGGCTCTTCCAAAGAAGGACAACACATCGGACTCTGCGCACACGTCAACCTCGACAGAACCCGAGACTCCCTCTTCAGGCTCCTCTCTTCGAAGGAAACTGAGCTTGAGCGGTTGGCGTAGGGCTTCGTCCAAGGCGGCCAGCCATGGATCCCACCCTCCTCAAACGCGAAACAACACACAGAAGAACCAAGAGCAGCCACCACAGCCACCAAAACATGGGGACATGCCTCCACCACGGTTACCGGCCTCAGCAACTTGGAGTGGCTCAATCGGCAACAGCCCAACTCCGGTGAACCGTGCTCGGCCTTCTCTCGACTTTGGACGCCGCAAGACCTCGACCGCGACGATATCTAGCGAGAGCGACGTCGACAAGTCGCATGGTCACAAGACGAATGGCAGCCTGAGCGTCCGCGTTCCTTCTGGGACCCTAACGCAATCGAGCGGTCAGCCTACGCCAAAGTCTAGTTCTCTCTTGACGCCTATGCAGAGGATGTTGGGTTCTAAGAGTTCTACCAACATGCTGAAAGCACGGAATTTGGACTCGAACTTGGACAGAGAAGACATGGCAGCAGACGAAGAGATGAAGAAGCTTGCTTCCAAACGTAAAGATTTCGAGCATGCAGCGCGCGACGTGGATGATCTGAGGAAGAGGGCTCGGCCGCAGGAACGCGTCAGCGCCGCACAGGCGCTCCAGATGGTCAGCCTCAACATTTTCGAAAGAGGCGAGATCATCGACTACAAGGAGATTTACTTCTGTGGCACAAAGAGCGCCAAGAAGCATGTCGGTGATCTGAACGCGTCAACGGCGAACTTTGGATACGACGACGACCGAGGCGATTACAACATAGTCTTTGGTGATCATTTGGCCTACCGCTACGAGGTAGTCGACCTTCTCGGCAAGGGGAGCTTTGGGCAGGTCGTGCGTTGCGTGGACCACAAGACTGGGGCGCTTGTAGCGGTGAAAATCATCCGGAACAAGAAGCGATTCCATCAGCAGGCTTTGGTGGAGGTCAATATCCTACAGAAGATTCGTGAATGGGTAAGTTGATGCGGTCGACCATATGGTAAATATCTGACAGGGTGCAGGATCCCGAGAACAAGCACAGCATGATCAACTTTACCCAGAGCTTTTACTTCCGGGGACATCTTTGCATCTCCACGGAGCTTCTCGGCATGAACCTTTACGAATTCATCAAAGCTTACGATTTCAAGGGCTTCTCGCTCCGTCTCATCCGGCGCTTCTGCAAGCAGATGCTAGCCTCTCTGGTCCTGTTGAAGAGTCGACGGGTCATTCACTGCGATCTGAAGCCAGAAAACATCCTTCTTGCGCATCCGCTTCATTCCGAGATCAAGGTTATCGACTTTGGCTCTAGCTGCTTTGAGAACGAGAAGGTCTACACGTATATCCAATCGCGTTTCTATCGGTCTCCGGAGGTTATACTAGGTATGAGTTACGGGTTGCCAATCGATATGTGGAGCTTGGGTTGTATTCTTGCAGAACTCCTCACTGGTTATCCCATCTTTCCAGGAGAGAACGAGCAGGAGCAACTGGCGTGCATTATGGAAATATTTGGTCCGCCGGAGAAACACCTAATCGAGAAGAGCAGCCGGAAAAAGCTGTTCTTCGACTCCATGGGAAAGCCTAGGGTCACAGTCTCTACAAAAGGCCGCCGACGAAGACCCAGCTCGAAGACACTGCAACAGGCACTGAAATGTGACGATGAGGCGTTCCTGGATTTCATCTCGCGTTGTCTGCGGTGGGATCCGGAACGTCGAATGAAACCGGATGAGGCCATGCTTCACGAATTCATCACAGGGGTCAAGCGCGCACCGCGAACACGGGCGCCGATGAACGGTTCCAATGTCGCATCGCCTGTAAAGCGTGCCCTTCCTTCTCAAGCACCGGCTCCACGTGTTCGACCTCTACCAGAACCACCAGCAACAAGCTTCAGGCATGGGACGGCTGTCGGCTCTCGAGAGGTGTCGAGCAGCTCGCCCATTAAGAGCGGGCCTAGACGGCATTCAACGGTCCAGGGAGCGCCGGGCGCTGGGGTGAAGCGAACTGCAAATGGTGCCCCGCTGAATGCTTCGAGTGGTCTTCCCCGAGTCGCGCAACGAAGCGTCTCAGGAAAACCTGATCTGGCTTCAGCGGCGGCGGTCGCCAGTCTCGTGAGTGCTACGCGCCGATAGCTTTCTCATGCCTTACTGATTCAGTCTTAGAAATCATCTCGCTGAGCGTCACAGGCGCAAGCGAGCCTTACGAAAACGATAGCATACATTTAGGGGCGGGAATCTTATGATTGGCGAATTTTATCAGTACTGTTTCTGGGGGTCTGTTCGCATCATGTTCGCTTTAACGCACCACGCTTATACCCCCAAAACTCGCTTCTTCGGCCTAGTGCTGTATATTTTTGGACATTGGATAGGTTGATGGGTGCATGGCTGGTGATGATGGGTGGGGGCGGCTTGCTCTCTGCTACTATAGGTGGGCATTGTCCCCCGGCTTTTGTTTTTAACATCTTAATGTGGGATGGGTTTCCTTGCCGTTGGTGCATGCATGTGGTGTGCATGTGTAGCGTGTTGGCGTTGCCCACTACTTGCGGACGTAGGGAGATGGTCGGACGGATGTAGTGTGTAGTGTGTTGTACCACGGTGGTAGTGCGAGAAGGCGTGCGGAGAATAGAAGCATGAAAGGCGCCGTTCTGACTGGCCTATGATGGAGTCGATGATGACCGTGAATTCATCGACATAGAAGTCCGCCACAGCACAGTTGCAATTCCATTATGAACGACATGCCTGACCCTGATGACGGTGCAGCGATGTCGGCAATTCCCTGACGGCTGCATGTGTGAACCCTTATATTAGCGTCGCGCACAGACCCCCTTGCCTCGAACCTTTTTCGCAGGCGGAAACCCCACCATCGCACCATCGTTTCCCTCGCCGTGTGGGGAAATGCTGCCTATTTCCTCAACTAAAACGTTGACTAATGTTGGCTAGAATCCGCTGCTGTTGTCTATCTGAGTAAACCACTCACTAACAGTCCAGCGCCGCAGGCACACTCGCCCGCCGACCGGTGCCGGATACACCTGTGAAAGAATTTCGAACCGCGGCCATTCGGTACCGTCCAGCCTTCTGAAGGGCGACGGCCGCGGATTAGGTGGGAAAGTGCATTAATCATCTTCTGACATTTGGGTCCTCTTCTTTTCCCTTCTCCCTTTCTAGGTCCCCGCTTTTCTTGCTAAAGCTGCCTCAGCTTAGAGCGTTCGGCTTGCCCGTTCTCTTCCGGGTTTCCTAACTCCGCCAAAAAGCCTTGCTATTCCACCGGCGCGACACAACAACGGTTTCCGTTCTTCCGCCGACTTTCTCCCATTCTTGTTCCCCCTACAACCCTCTTCCTGGTCTCCGGTACTTACCCCTCAATCAGCTTCCAATCCTAGGGACTATACAGACCTCAGAGACCCCGCGCAAACCGGGTGGCGCAAGCCGAGCTTTGTCAAAAAAGTCCCTCTAGCAATCGCAGAAACCAACATCACGCGACATTCGCCCGAGCAACTTACTCAACCCACTTGTTTAGTATTGCTGCGTGCCTGGCATACCCAGGCTACCGCGCCTCCTGACCCCCTTCTTATACTTCAACCGTCCCATACGGTCATTGCGACACACTTGACAATGATTCCGCCGCTCCCACGCCTTGCCGACTACGGCATCTCGCCGCAGAATGGTTTCCTCCCCTCCGAGATCCCGCTCGAAATACTGCCAGATGCATACTATCAGCCGTGGGAGACAATCGCGCGGAATTTCCAGAGCCTGATCCTCAGCAAACGTCTTCGGCGGATAATCGATACGCTCCCAGTGCTGTCGACTGACCTGCTGCTCACAGAGGCGGAGTGGAGGAGGGCATACTCGATTCTTGGATTTATCGCGCATGCATACGTTTGGGGCGGCGACACACCAGCCGATGTAAGCCTTGGATACCCGCCACCGTCATATCATGCATAGCTAACTCTCCGATGCAGATCGTCCCACCTTCCGTATCTATCCCGTTCCTGCAGACATGCGAGCACCTCGAGCTTCCGCCCGTAGCCACCTATGCCGGCGTATGCCTTTGGAACTGGAGGCCTCTGTTCGACGGAGAGCCAATCGACGTACTCGACAACCTCGCAACGCACATGACCTTCACTGGTTCGCTGGACGAATCATGGTTCTACCTCATATCAGTCGCCATCGAGGCACGAGCTGGTCCCCTCATACCGATGATGATTGAGGCAATTGGCGCGGCGAGGCGCGGGGACAGCAACAAGGTCGTGCACTGTCTGCGATGCTTTGCAGAACGGCTCGATGAGCTGGGGAGCCTCCTCGAGAGGATGTATGAGAGCTGTGACCCACATGTCTTCTATCACCGCATCCGACCCTTCCTCGCTGGCGGCAAGAACATGGTAGACGCTGGTCTACCTAACGGCATTATGTTCGATGATGGAACCGGCGACTGTCCGTACATGCAGTTCAGCGGTGGCAGCAATGCCCAAAGCTCTGTCATCCAATTCTTCGATATAATCCTGGGCGTCGAGCATCGTCCGACAGGAGAGAAGCGATCCGACACCCCAAAGGCCGAGGGCGCTCCGCACGGTTTCATCATGGAAATGCGACAGTACATGCCCGGTCCCCACCGCCGGTTTCTCGAGCATGTCCAGAGCGTGGCCAACCTCCGCGAGTATGTCAATAAGCACCGCAACGATCGCGCCCTTGTAACCGCATTCGATGCTTGCCTAGCGATGCTCCGAGCACTCCGCGACAAGCACATTCAAATGGTGTCTCGGTACATTATCATCAAGTCTCGCGAGTCACGCTCGCACTCTCGTTCTCTCTCTCCCAAAGAGGCAGCGTCACATCGCGTTAATCTCGCGAATTCTCTGCAGAGAGGGAACAGCAAGAAGCTGCGGGGCACCGGTGGCACGGCGCTCATTCCCTTCTTGAAGCAGGCGAGAGACGAGACAGGCGAACCAGCGATCGATGCTTGGGCTCGACGACTGCTGAACAACGGCCCAGCGGGCATCGGCCTTACGGATGGTGTCGCAACGCTTGGTAAGATGAATGAGCACCTTGACGGCGAGGTGGAGATTGTTGGTCTTGCAGGAACGTGGAGCGTCGATGATAGCGAGGGTGGTGTAAGTCTTACTATCCGGCTGTACAACAAGCGATGCTAACTTGAATTAGATCTGCCACTGGTAAACACCATCGTCGTACTTTTTGGTTTCCGGGAGTTTTAACGATCACGATACCTTTTCGAGCATTTTGCATCAGCTGGTCGCTACCGGTAGTATATATGAACAGCCGTCTTCTCTCGTAATGATTCAAATACCCTCACTATTTAGAGACATGGACAAGGTAGCCTCGCAAGGGGTGACTGCTTTGGGAGGGAAAGAGGTAATTGGGAAAGACTACCCCTGCAGGAGACACTGGGCGGTTAGAGAAATTGTGTCATAGCACATTATTCCGATAATGAAAAGTGTTTCTTTGCGATCTGCTGACCATTTCGAACATTCGCAATGATCCAGAAACGTCGCGCGCTGGGGCCGCATGCGCCATGTGCGTCAGTTATGTCGCGTTCTTCTGGCGTTGAGTGACGTCATACGTCATTGCTTGTGAAGTGGGGACCATGAGGCACCAACAAACAATGCACATATAAACCATCTGCACTGCTTCTACAGCCTCTCTCTATCATCGCACAACAAGAACTCTGTCTAGAACTCAGCTTCAACCTACAAACACCTTTTGAACTCTTTTCCTACCACCGAACCTTTTCGAACAACTCAGCAAACATGTCTGGAAACAACAAGGACGCTACTTCGACCCTGCAGTCGGCCATTGATCAGGTCAGCGCTGCGGGGCAGTCTATCTTGGGTTCCCTGACTGGGAACCCCGCTGATAAGGTACGTTTCATCCATTTCCTTCGCACAATCATCGTGGTGATTGTGTGCATGGGCTTCCCCCACCACCTTTCCCATGGCAGACGATGGCAAGAGCCGCAAGCTCTTCGGCATCGTGGCTAAGTTATGCGACTCGAGCTTGATGCTTCTCGGTCCCCTCATAGCATTGCGAGAGCCTGTACACGCTGTCTTCGATACTTTTTCCAAAGTTCAATGCACTAACATATGTGTCTCACAGCGCGAAGCCGACAACAAGCAAGCCGTCGCAGATGCCGAGTCCGACCTCTCCCACTCCGCCGCCAAAGCCGGCCCTTTCACCGTCAACGCCTCAGGCGGCATCGCAAAGGACGACCCGAACCGCTCCGCCGGCAGCTGGAACCAGACCGTGGGCTCTGCGAAGGAAGCCGTCGGCGGCCTTGTTGGCGCCGAGGGCCTGAAGCAGGAGGGTATTCGCCAGAACCAGGAGGGCAAGGGCCAGGAAGCTCAGGGCCAGTTGACCGATCTTGGCAAGGGCGTTAGCGACCGTGTTGGTGGTGCGGTTGGAGGGGCTGTTGCCGGGTTGACGGGCAACCAGGCGCAGAAGGATGAGGCGCAACGCCAGCATGATGAGGGGAAAGCGAGGCAGAGGGGTGTGGAGCATGATGTTACCAAGCAGGCTCCTCAGTAGAGGGTTTCGTAGTCACGGCTCGGCTTGTTCTCTGGCCTTAAAGATGAGTTGATGGGATCACGATAATCGGGGTAGCGGACGGCATGCACGGAGCATGTGGACTGGGTTCTACGCGATATGGCATCAGTCACGGATGGGTGGAAACGGTTACGGATGATATCCCCTAGTTCTTCTAGAACTATCTCCTAGGTTAGAAAACTGAAGATCCTTCCTCGTACACCACATTTTTTTTGGGTGTCCGATGGCATTACTTCTCGAGAATCTCAAATCTAGTGTCGCCGCAGCTTGGCTATATGCAGGTACAAGCACAATTTTCAGCAGGCATCTTGATACAGACCTGTCTAATGTTAGTTTAGTTGGAATGGAACTAGATCCGACTTGGTTTTTTGTTCGATTTTTGCGCCGTTCTACCCGGATGGCAATCTAGCTTCCGATGGAGTGCGTTTGCTTGGGCATGGTTACATCCTGTTAGAAGTAGTGCAGAAAGTGGGTGCAGGTGGATGGCTATCATGGAAGATTCCGTCTTCGCGCTGTGGACAACACCATGGATCTTCACGCCACATACCAAAATATCAACATCACGCCCGCCAGCCTAGGAGACCCCTCGCGATGATGTCTTCAATCGATGATCGCGGATCGACGACCGCAGGGCTGGTGTGACGTGGCTGATGCGTGGCGCATACCCTGTGGCGTCATTTCTGCACCCAACATTCAACTCTCCGCTGCCGAGCGATCCGACCGCAAACTTGGAAATCGGCGGCTTCGGCTTGAGTCACGCGCAGCGTTCACTACGAGGGGCGGGTGACGGAAGCTGAGAGCTTGCGACGGCCCTGGGCAAGGTGTGTCTGCTTGGTGCAAGGTCTGGACGCGTCGCAGGCAAAGGAACTTGGCTGGGGGATGAATGGCCAGGGTTGGGGAGGTGTGGTGCTGGGAGCTTGGAACAGGGAGCGCCGTTACGTGCATCCTTGTTCGCGGGCGTGAAGGGTGACATGGGGAGGTAAAAAAGTGCCTACGTCATACCTTCATCAGGTGAGGCAGGCTTGACAAACCGGTCCGCTCTTGCTGGTAAATAAATAGGGCTTTGTCTCCGCGCCATTCCGCAGAACACCTTCTACATACCACGACTAAATTGTGCTGAACGCCGATCTACAAGTCTACAAACACCCACCGAAGAAGCAAAGTACTCGAACTTATACCGCCATCATGCCTTTCACAGCAAGGTATGTTTTGCGCCCGCTCCGTCTGCGGGATGAGGGAAAGACGAGAAAAGAGCATTTGCGCTAACAAGAACGCAGCGACATCCTCAAGATCATTCTTGCCATCTTCCTTCCGCCTCTGGGTGTCTTCCTTGAGCGTGGTTGCAATGCCGATTTCTTCATCAACATCCTGTTGACGATTCTGGGTTACATTCCGGTAGGTCCAGCTTCCTCGGTACATCTATCGAAGAAGGACAGTAGCTGACAGATATGCCAGGGTATCATCCACGCCTTGTATATTATATTCAAGTTTTAGCGGGGGCGCAACAACGAACGATCAAGTAAACACAGAGGCAACGACGCGAATGACATGCCATCCACGATACCCTTTTCTTTACCTACGTCGACGTTCCGGTCTCTCACGGTCTCGCATACACAATGTGCACACTCAACAGTCCAAGTTCTTCGAAAGAGCCGCAGCTTTGGCTTCCTAATGTAATCTGTGCGGAGGGTGGGAGATGCGATGCCGAATGATAGCGTATGGGTCTTATAACTGCTTTTTTATTCTGTTTGGGGTGTCTCCGGTGCGGATAGCATAGCGGGGCCAAATTGAGGTGTTCTACCTTCGTGTGTTGTTTGGTTCGCGTGGTTTGGCGTGCTTGCTTGCCTGTGACGTATGAGTTGTGACTAGGTTGGCGTTCACAGCACGTGAACCTGCATGACTGCATACCCGACCATGCAATATGCAGCCCTATCCACTCAGGTAAGTGAAGCCCTAATCCCGATTCACGAATCTGTCAAGGCTGCAAAGTACTTTCACGACCGTCTTATGGAGAACAAAGAAGTCTATTCCCCGCCTTCTCGGATCGTTCCGCAGCTTGGCAGGCGTGAAGTTCGTGAACGCCTATCCGCCAGTGACACCTCGCCAGCTCAGCACAACTCACACACATGTTCTCTCGCATAGACGCCCACTCTTCACGCAGGCAACCGACCCAAAGGGCCCGTCACCGTCACAAATGGATATCACCGCCGCGCTGACCCCGCCCGAGATCGCCGCCTTGAGCGACGCGGACCGCGCGTGCGTAAATGCGACGCGTGAACTAGGAAAACCTAACACGCTGGAGGACACGGCACTGGGCGTTTTTGAGGAGAGCCTGAGGATGAAGAATACGCTTGACGCATTTGAGGAGAAAGGTCCGTGTTTTGAGTGGTTGTAGAGGGCTTGCGTGGTGCGCATGGATGCTGATGTGTAGGTGAATAGCTAGGAAAACGCCCTCGTGGCCCACGCTTTCGGTCCTCGTAAACTGCGAGTACAGACTCTACATGCTCAATCAGAGCACGCCGCTGCGCAACAACCCGTTCCTGTCGCACTGGGTCGAAGCGATACAAAGACTCGACTGCGCATCTGCTCCGCGCGTCTCCTTAAGACCACATGGCGGCCCGTCGAGCAGCGAGATTCATACTGTGCGGGTGGAGTTTATCAAAGCCCTCTTGCAATCGCCTGATCCCTCGCAGTTTGCAAAGATGAGTCCGAGGAAGATGTATGCGGATTTCGTAGAGCTGGGGCAGATGGGCGAGTTTGACGTTAGGGTATATGTGAGGATGTTGGAGGAAGAGGGCATCTATGAGAGAACGCCTGAGCCGCCGGACGTGGCGGAGCAGACGGCTTCGGCATACAGCAATACAGGGGCGGGCACGAGCGGGAAGACGGCATCGAGCTATAGCCCAGAAGCCGCGAGCGGAAAGGCGAGGGAAGCGCCTCGGCCCCGGTTGAATGACTTCCAGCAGTGGAAACAGGACATGCTTGATAAACTACAGCACTCGCCCAACACGGCAATCCCAGAGCTCACACACCTCCCCATCGAACTCTCGTACCTCGACTTCCTCACCACGCTCCTCCAGGAAAAAACCCTTGAATCCTTCGCCATCGAGTCCCCGCCCATCATCAGCGACTACATACAGCACGCGCTCCGGCTCACCGAGAAAATGGGACTGCCGCCAGACGCATCTACTTCCGCCACCTTGTCCGGCACAAATGAGGAGGCGGAGGGTGTGTTAAATCGTGGGAGGGAGGCGCAGACGAGAGCGGTCAAGCTGTTGCTGCTATTTATTAGGAATATGATTCGGAAGGCGCTGGTGCCGTTAGAGGCGATTTACTTTGAGATTCAGGAGATTTGTGTGAGGTATGTGTGGATTAGGGAGGTGAGGGAGTTTAGGGCGTTTATTGAAGAGGGGGCTGGGGGAGAGGTAGTGGATGGGTAGGAGCAGAAGGGATGAGGTGGAAGAGCGGGTTCGACATAGCCTTTGTTGAAGCTGGAGGCAAGTCGTCTGATTCTCCTCCCGGCCTCCCGCATTACCGGCTATCAGGCCATCGTCCTGAGGCTTTCTATTGTGTGTCGCTCAATCTAGACGACGGTCCCTTGCGATACATTCGCCTTGCCTTCCTTCCGAACAGCCTGAGTGTGCATTGCGAAGGCGGGAAAGGGAACATACCGGGTACGGGAATACGAGTCACGAAAAAGACATCCAGACCTGCGCTGAATAATGACCAGGGGCTGCCGAATGGCATTCAAAGTTCCGAAACGATCTGAGGCTAGCGTCGCCTCCGCACATCGATCTGCATTTTCGTATTCGCGCCAAGATCAAACCGATTCCAAACCGAACAGTTTCACCAGACAAGCTCCAAAACGCATGACAGCCAAGTCAAAACTCTTGTTCTACCAGCTTCACTGTATCGCGGTGGTGCTGTCGCTGCGCTGCTCTGCGTGAAGCCAAGCTCACCGCTGCTGGGCGACAGCGCGGCGGTCTAGTCGGAGGATTATCAACAGCGGCATAAAGTCGTGATGCAGAATTCTGGAATCGGATGAGCGGCGGATGCAGAATCTTGCAGCGATTGGTCTGGATGCGTTCTGTTCGCGTTCGCATTTGGACTCTCCCGGGAGCTGGAAGAGACGGCTAGCGGTTTCGAGATAGCAAATGGCGAGCAGCTTCACGCAAACAAACAGCGTCTTCGGAAAGCAGGTCTTCCTTCACGCCACATCCTCGCTCGTGTTTCCCCGAAAGGATCGGTCCTTTGAGTCTTAAAAGTTCAGATATGGTTGTTTCCTTCTTTCGAATGCTGCGTAAGAAAAAGATATTGTAGCTCGGTGCAGTTTTCATGAACGAAGATCGAGACATCACCCTTCCGTCATCAAATCGCGTCCTTGGTCTCTCAGTCGGCAATAACTGCTGCCTCGGCACCTCATGCTGTGAGCACCGCCTCATCGCCTCGGTGCGTGCGGCAAGTCCTCGTTCAAGTTTTGAATCAGATAGGTTTAGAAAACCGCTAAGTTCCGAAACAGCACAACACACAACTCACAGCCCACCCTTCTCAGATCCCAAACATCAATGCAAGCCTCCGCGACCGCATCATCGTTTTTCCGCCGCTCCTCCCACACCCACAACTTGGCCCTTCCCAGATCAAGCTTCTGGATATGCTTGTCCCGCTCTAGCCACCCTGGCGAGCATCAGTTTTAGCCCGCCTGCTATGGCGATGGAGAGACGGACGTAGTCTCAACTTCCTCGCTGGCGCTGCTGCTTCCGGTCTCATGGCTTCTTTTCTTGGGCGAATGACTGGTGACTGGTATCGGATGCGGGTGGTCCACCGTAGGCTAGAGGTAGGGGCGAATGCGTCTGCGTTGCCGCCGGCAGACGGGCTACCGGTGTGAGAAAAGCTTGAGCGGGACCAAGCTTTTACAAATGCTGGGCCCAGTGGTATGTGTATATAAGGCTTATGGACGCCCGAGAGAAGGGAATCATCACCATCACTTTCTCCTTTCAGCATCTTCCAGAGCTCGTCTTTTCCCATTCCTTCATCAATTAGTTAATTTCCTGCGCCGGTCGCTTGCTTTAATACTCCCTTTCCATCTAATACCCATTCCAAGTTCTCAACTTTTCCAACCACTTCAGTCAAAATGCGCTACTCCTTCATCGCCATTGCTGCCATGGCAGCCCAGGCCTCCGCCCACGGCGTCATCACCGAAGTCCAGGGTGCCAACGGCGTGAACATGCCCGGTCTCTCCGGTACGTCTCTCCTCTCCTCCCCTCCCATCCTATCAACACAACATCTAACACCCACACAGTCCAAGACGGCACCCCCCGCGACTGCGCCTCCCCTCGCTGCGGCTCCGAAGCCGACACCTCCATCATCCGCGACCGCGAAATGGGCGGCAAAGCGTCCGCCCTAGGCCGCACCCAAGGCGGCGGCCCCGTGGACGCCGCCTCGGCCATCGCCACCTTCATGGGCACGGGCGGCGCCGCCGCCGGCACCGCCGCCACCAAGCGCCAGCTGCTCGCTGGGTTGCTCGGCGGCAAGGGCAAGGGTGGAGGTGCCAACGCCGCTGCCGGCACCAAGACAGCACAGGGCACGACCGAGGGCGGTGTTGCGGCCGCGGCTGGCGCGGGCGCTACCTCTGGTCTTCCCACTACCGCGGATGATGGGACAATTACGATGACTTTCCATCAGGTTAACCAGGATGGTGCGGGCCCGTTGACGGCGCAGATCGATGCGACGTCTGGTGGGACGGATCCGGCCGCGTTCCAGGATGCGACTGTTACCCAGGATGTGCCGGGGATTGGCATTGGCGGGTTGTCTGCCGCGAGTGTGCAGGATTTCCCTGTTAAGGTATGTCTGCCTCGTGTCTCCCGACGCTTTGTACTCAGCTGTCGGCTTGGGCTTGGATGAGCACCAGCTTGGGCTTGAATGAGTGGGCGTTGGCTAATGAGTGATGGAAAATAGGTCCAAATGCCCCAAGGCATGACCTGCTCCGGCACCGCCGGCGGCGCATCAAACGTCTGCATCGTGCGCATGCAGAACTCTGCGCTTGCGGGCCCCTTCGGTGGCTCTGCGGCGTTCACGCAGAGTGCGGCGGCTAAGAAGCGGGCTGTCGAGTATAATCTGCGCAAGAGGCATATGGCTCGTGGTGTGCTTGGGAAGCCGGAGTAGAGTCTCTACTCACGAAGTTGGGAATGGGACGGGGGTTGCTGTGCAATTACCCGATGGGGTGAGTGAGCGAGTGTAATGGATGGATTGGTGGGGTTTAGATGGTTTGATGCCTTTCTTTTTCTTGCTTTTTGATGTATATACTCACCGCATACGCTCTCTGGAATGTTTAGTTGTATATTTGGGGCCTTGGTGGTGGGTGGTGTCTCTCGGGGGATGAAGGGTAATGGAGGGAGAGGGAGACACACTGTATATAAAGCGAGTTTTCTGGATCTGTGATTATACATGTCTTTCTTTTCCTCTCTCCCTGGATTGCTTTTTCTGATCTTGATGAGGCTTTGGCTAATCTATGGAGGCATTCTTTCGCGGGCTGATTGAATGGTTAAGGGCTGGCCGTTAAGGGGGCTTGGTAGACGGGTACGAGGTAGAAGCGTTATGAAGAATGGGTATTGAGAGCGAGTGTGGGGGCAGGTGAACGCGGGCGCGAGGCGAGGAAGAGGGAGAGTGTTTTCGTGGTATGGAATTTTTGCAGTTTTGGAAGGAGCCGGGGTACGTGTCTTTCTCACTGTGGACGTGTACAAGTTGCAGTCCTCCTTTGGTAGAGCTTGATAAGGCTAGTACGGTGTTTTTCGCGTGGCTTTCCGTATACTTCTCATCGCTACTTCCTGACGGTTGCGGGACAAACGGGACCTTTTCGATCGTACGAAAATGCAATTCTATGGAAGCTATTTAATCGCGGGAGGAACTAAAACAGTCTGCTCAGAAGTGAAGATCATGGAGTGGATGACGAAAGTTCGTCGCCGCCGTAACAGGGAAAAGCAACGAGAACGAACGGAAACAAACCAAAGAGCTGAGGGAAAAAAAGCGAGAAAGAGAATCCAAGGACAATGAAGAGAAGCTCTTCTTCGATAACTCTCCCCCAGAGTCCTCCATGACCGCTCACATCTAGAACATGATCTAGTTCATGCGCTCATGCCAGGGCATCCAGGGCCTGTCGCGCGGCACCTCCTCTTCTCCCTCTTTCCAATTGAAAAACAGCATCTCGACCCAATACCACACCTTTTCCTTCAATGTATTAGTATCAAAGGATTCCATAATCTCGCCGCCCTCCGGGGACAGTGCTTCGGGGCATCCAATAGAATATTCAGTCAATATTTTCTCGAACTCCCTCACGTATACCGTAGGTTTGTCCTCTCCATGGCCAAGATCGCGGATGCTGCATTCGGCGTGCCGAAAAACTTGCAGTCTTCGAGGTTCCACTGCGGGATTGGAATTTTAGTCGGTTCGATTCCACTGCTGCTGTAACGGACAGCGGGATACGGGTAGAATCGGAATGGGTCCTCGGCCATGGAATCATCCACAAGAGGGGCCGGACATCCATTCAGAGCGAAGTTTGATTTCGGGAAGAGGTCAGTTGCGGCAGTTAATATCTCCTTGCGATTATCAGGAGACTTGCGACAAGCTTCGGTAACCATATTCTCACTTAAGCTCTCGGGAACGATTTTTCGATAGACCTGATTGGGAAGGATCCTGAGATGCTCCGGTGAAATTCAAATCTTGTGAAAGCGAGTTCCCACATTGATACCAGGTAGACGAGTGTGCTTGGTAGCGAGGTCATACTTCTGGGTTAAATATTCTGTAACTTTCTTCTCGCCCGTGATTTCCCCCCTCTTCAAATTCAAAGTCCAAGACATCGAGTTTGTAGGAAACGTGCTTGCTCTTGATTGTTTCGATTTTGCCAATCAATTACCAATAGCAAACCCTAGATCACGCTGGAAGAGCAACTAGAGATAGCCCTGGAAAGAAGCCTTCGCACGCGCTGGACGTGTGGGGTCCGCCGTTACTATTCCTTAATAGAGACGTTTAAATTGGGCGACGAGGATTCTCTGGGCGGGCGTTTTAGCTGAGCTGTCATTCACTGGGGATTAGTAAAGCGTAAGATAAGGGTAGTATCGAGCTTTGATTTGCAATGGGCATCGAGCGGGCGCGGTTGGGGATTGCTGTAGCGTAATTGATGTTCGACTTTGGTCGGGGCCCGTGAACATGTACCAGCTAGCGAAAGCGCATGCAGCAATAATTTTGGAGCAGGCCACAGTCGGTTGGTATGATGCTGAAAGCATTGGCATCGTAATGTGTCGTGAGAAATGATGAGTGTGGCGACGAAGAGGGCGAGGAAAGTGGAAATTGCAACCACGCGAAAGATTGCTCTCTAAAGGAAAAGGTGTAGTACGCGTCCAGTTGCTTACAGAAAACAGATTTCGACACTAAATATTTCCTACACTCTCATCCTCTACCAATTCAAGCGGCTGCACTGACTTTCGCAATAATCTCATCCCCGTATTCTTCAGTATACTGCTCGGTGTCAAACCCAAAGATCCACTCCTCCCGCGGCAGCTGTATACTCTCGGGCTCCTTCTTCACCTTCTCCCAATCCGTCTTGTGCCACATGTCTCTCGTCGTCTCTCCCGTCTTTTGCACCTTCTTTACTCTGTCATATCTTACTTCCTGGTACGCCCTCAACGCTCCCCTAATATTACCCTTCC
Organism: Lentithecium fluviatile CBS 122367; assembly: GCA_010405425.1. Classification (NCBI taxonomy): domain Eukaryota; kingdom Fungi; phylum Ascomycota; class Dothideomycetes; order Pleosporales; family Lentitheciaceae; genus Lentithecium; species Lentithecium fluviatile. Next base: position 470,720 of record MU005572.1, read on the forward strand.
CAGCCTTCCTCAACAGCACGGCAAGCGTGACGCCATCCTCAAGCGCCTGTGTTGCACCTTGCGCGCTTGTCGGTAGGAAAGGATGTGCGGCGTCGCCTAGCAAGCAGATTCGACCATGTCCAGGGGCGGAACCGTAGCCGGAGACCCAGTTGGGGAGGGGATCGCGGTAGACGAGTTTCCAGTCGACCAGTTTATCTTCGGGCGTCTTCGAAATGATCTTGGTGCACATGGGATCCCAGTCTTTGAGCACTTCTTTGACCTCGGATAGCTTGCCCGGGAAGGACCAGGATTCTTCGATGTCATGTTCGTCGCGGTGTGTGAGGACCCAGCAGCAGTCGGAGCCGCCTTTCAGGGTGCTGAAGAGGAAATGGACATCTGGGCCTGCGCAATTGCATCAGTATATGGAAGACACTGGTTCAAAGCGAGAGAGACGCGTACCTATCCACCCATTGAAGGTGTCGCCGTTTTCGCAGAACTGCTTCGTCTCCGGGTCGGCGATCATGTCCTTGTTGCTGAACCACGATCTCCAGACCGCGTATCCGCTCGACTTTGGCTTGTCCTCATATCCAAGGACGAGTGTCCTCGCCTTACTCCTCACACCATCGCTTCCTACCACAACATCGCCCTGAATCTTCGTTCCATCTGCCAACAAAAGGCCCGCTGCCTCCTCCGTCTCCCAGTAGTTCTCCACACGGCACCCTAGGTTGATCTCTACCCCAACTTCTTTCGCATAGTTGAACACAATCTCGTGCAGTTCGCCTCGGTGCCCATTGAAGACTGGGGCGGTTGGGTCTTTGGGTGGCGTCTTCTGGTTGATGACGATCTCGCCGGTGTCATATTTGTGGATGTTGAAGCCGTACTCTGTCAAGTCGATGGACAGAGCGCGCATCTGCTTCACGATTTCGCCATTCTTCCACCGGTAGAAGATGCGCCCGGCGTTGGGTCCGAAAGAAATAATATCGCCGAGGATCTTGAGTTCGGGGAAGGACTCGTAGATGACAGCTGTGTGGCCTTGTTTGACACATTCTATAGCTGCGGTAAGGCCGCCAAAACCTGTGATTGCGAGTCAGATGCTGATATTGACTGCTCACTGAATACAGGTGGCATACCTGCACCCACGATGATGACCTTGATGCCTGTCTTCGGCTTCGCGCCGTTCGCCTGCGTGCCATTCGTTTGAGGAACCGCCATGTTGGTGAGTTTGGACTCGTCGGTCTTTGCGCGGAGCGGCATGCGTCAATGGCTACAAGAGTATCCCCAATCTTTACCAGCCCGAGAAATTCTGAATGAGAATGAGTGACGAATTCGCAAGCAACGAGAAGATTAATCTAGGTCCCAAAACCGCACGCTTCTGCAGTGGGGCTCCGCGAACCAAGATGCTCACACCCCAGCAACCTAAACGCTCCTGATGATGGTCTGACACGTTCAGGCAATCTAGGTGGTATGCATCCGATCAGATTGAGGTCGCACAAATGCCGTTCTCGAACGTCGCCCTGCAGGGCGTCCACGCGCCATTTTTCCCACGACGCGATTCCGAGGTGCACACGAAAGAGGGGTGGAAGTACATCTGCCGAATAGATTACTTACGCGTGACTCGCAGCGTGGTGTTGGAGACGGGATGGCGCCCCACATGAGTCGCGGTTTCCCCGCAACGCGAACCCCGCATCGTGACTGGGATGAGCTTGTCCCGTTTGGGAGGGACAGCTTGACGCGTCTCGGAGGGCTGATGAGAACCTGGTATGTGGAGTATCTTTCCGACCATGATGTCTTTGTAACCCGGTAGAGATGAAAAGCTTGAAGGTGTCGGCAGACGACCCTGAGAAGGACAGCCATGCACAGACCACGTGTGAATGACCCTGGGGGGCGGATATGAAAGACACCCACGCCAACGAATCCTGCGTGGGGCTGCATTGCTGCCTAGAATTTGTCATATAAGCACTGATCGAGTGAGGTACCTTGGATATTCACCACAGGCACGATGGCGGCCACATTATCGCATCCGGAATGGAATCAAGAGACGGGCGGTCTTGAGGTGGCCAAAGCTTTTGGGGATCAGATCAGGGGCAGAAGTGGTACGGTACCTCTCTGTTGCCTTGTAGGCCTCTAAGCTTACCGTCCATAGTCCTGATCACAGGTGTCTCCCCCGAAGGAATCGGTTCAACTACCGCCCTCAGCATCGCCTCCCAATCACCCACCCTCCTAATTCTTGCCTCCCGTACACCCTCCAAAGTTGAAACCGTTGCCAAATCCATCAAAGATGCTTACCCAACCACCAATGTCAAAACAGTCCTCCTGGACCTTATGTCGCAAGACTCCGTCCGGAAAGCCGCAGCAGAGGTAGCCAAACTCACCGACCGGCTCGACATCATCATCAACAACGCGGCAATCATGACCCCTAGATACCAATTGACTGCCGAAGGCATAGAAGCCCAATTTGGCGCCAACCATATCGGCCACTTTCTCTTGACCAATTTGCTGATTCCCCAGCTGCTGGCTGCGGCGAAGGAGAGTACACAGGGTTCGACGCGTGTGGTTAATCTGACGAGTTTGGGACATCGGCTTAGTCCAGTTAGGTTCCATGATTACAATTTCGAAGGCAAGGATATTCCGCCCGAAGAGGAACATATTCCCCTCAAAGGCGCGTTTGCAAAAGGTGACGGTGCATACAATGGGTATGTGGCGTATGGGCAAGCGAAATCGGCGAACGTTTTGTTCTCTGTTGAGTTGAATAAGTTATTGAATGCGAAGGGAATTGTGAGCTATGCAGTGCACCCGGGATGTAAGTCTCCCCTCTTCTACCTAATTCAAGCTCCAAACTCGTACACGCATGCTAATATTGATTCAGCAATATGGACGGGCCTTAGTCGCGACCTTGACCCAGACGGTGAAGAGGCTATACGCAACACAAGCTCCTTCTGGAAGAATCTTGACCAGGGTGCCGCAACGACCCTGGTTGCTGCCCTAGATCCTACTTTGAACGGTACCTACCGCTCCTATTTATCATATCACCCACTCATAGTGCTCTTTCTGACCGTTCGAATCAGAACCAAAAGGAATCATTCTGCACGATTGCCAGGTCGTAGAAGCTGCACCTCATGCCACGAAGCCAGAATTCGCAGAAAAACTGTGGGCGCTGAGCGAGACGCTCGTGAAGCGTGAGTTCAAGCTGTGATCGGCAGAGCATTGGCGACACAGAATCCATAGCCGGCTATCATGCCAAACGCTGCCCTCACCGTGTTAGTGCAGCTCCAAAAATATATGGATATTCCTCACCTCAAGCGTCCCCATTCGGTGCAACCAACAAATCACCACCCCACCACTCCTTGCCCTCTCCATTGTCCACAGCGCCCACAACCCCATCCAACCCGCACACCCTCTTAACCGTCAACCCGGCTTTCTCCCCCAACACCAAGTTGCCATTCTCAATCAGCGCAATACACCGCTCCACTTGCACCCTCTCATACATGAATTTTCCCCGGACGGTCAAGTTCCTCAACATAGCGTCCAGATAGTTGAAGCTAATGTCGGTCATGAGCCCACCCTCGAGTATGACCTGGGCGTTTCGGCGAAGTGCGCGCATAGCGGCGGGGATATGTGACGGCGTTGATGGTAGCGGGGGCGTGACATCCATGAAGACGTGTGCGCCCTTACCTCCCGTGGCGTTCAACAGCGCTGCAGCATCTTGATCGACGTCTCCTGTGAGCTGAACAGTTGACAGGCGCTCTGCAGCACCAGGCAATCGAAGCAACACCTCCATCTTCTCCTTGCTCCGACTCGCGGCAACAACCTTCGCACCAAGCGCCAGCGCCGCCAACACCGCACCGCCCGAATACTTCCCCGTAGCAGGCGCCACAATGACAGTCGTCCCCGCGGCCACACCCGCATCTAATAACCCGGCCAAACCCACCAAGATGAACGACAAAGCTGCCATATCTCTCAAATGGTAGCCCCTCCCACCATCCTTCCTGTCCTTGAATAACAGCTTAGGAAGCACGAAGCAATTCTCCAACGGCACAACCGCCTTCTCTGAAAAGCACCCCCCAGGCCACGCCTTGGCCATCAGTCCCTGCGCCGCGGGCGTCACACCCCCAAAGAAGCCGAGTAGAAACTGCGTATCAGGGTCATCGCGGGCTGTGATGAATGAGTCGACCCAAACGATATCCCCAGGTTTGAGGAATGTGGCGTCGGCGCCGACGGCTTCGATGCGAGCGACGCAGCTGTGGCCGGGGAGGAAGGGGTAGGCTACTGGACGGGTGTATTTTCCGTTGACCAAGGAGCGCGTGTAACTTGCTATGTTGGAATAGAGGGGTTGCACGAGGGCTGTGCCGAGGGGTAGGGGCGAGGTTGGGACTGGGAGGGTTTTGAGCGTGAGGGGTTGGTCTGGTGCATTGTGGACAAGGGCTTTGTATGTGGTTGACATGATGGGGAGGGGCGTGTGTTTGTTGATATATCGAAATGAACTCAAGGTTGAGACTAGGACTTGGTTGATGAAAGACTGCGATATGTCTTAGAGGGCACTCGTGATGGCGAATTAACATAGTATTCAGGTACTGTGAGGCAGAATATATTAATGTTTGCTGCTACGCCCCGTGGGATCGAAGAAACGCCAAGAAGCTAAACCAAGGAAGTTTTGAAATGGAGGCTGGTTGCCCCTTTCCATAAAACAAACAAGATAACGCATGTTTGTCGCTCGATACTCCGCTACGAAGATTGCTAATCAGACGACGCTAGTCGCTCGAACACATGCGTTTCCTGCCTACTCCGCTACGAAGATTGTTAATCAGACGACGCTAGTCGCTCGAGCACACGCATTTCCTGCCTACTCCGCTACGAAGATTGGTAACCATAATGAAGATTGCTAATCAGACGACGCTAACCATGGAGAGACAAAGGGATTATCCGATAGCAAAAATACCCTCACCTGCCTTTGTAACGGGGTCGAAAACTGCCCCTCCCGGAGATGATGACAAACGCTGTCCAAATACACCACGCTTACGTTCATGCCCTTCTCTCGTCTTATTCCGTGCCTCATTGTTTCTTGTAGAACGTACTCATCCGGTACTTCGTCTCGCCATTGTACTTTGCGAGATTGGCGAGCGCTTGCTCTCCCTCGCGGATGATCGCTTGGCGAATGCGATCGCTTCGCGGCTTAATGCTGACCTTGAAGACATTCGGGCGCATGTTGAGACCGTTTCTGCTAGGATTAGAATCATTCCTGGGTCATGTGATCACGATACGTACGTGTAGTCGAAAATGTCCACCGGTATCGGCTTCCCACTCTCATCAAGCGCAGGTTCGATCTTGAAACCCCACACTAGCCTCGCGACAGTTAACCAAGTGCCTTGCTCCGCAAGTGCTTGACCGGAGCACACTCTTCTTCCCCAGCCGAAGGTCATGTATCCTCGCTCACCTGGGAACGGCCGCGCATCTGGATTGTCTTTCAAGAAGCGGCTCGGGTTGAAGCGGTCTGGATCCGGGAATTCGCGTTCGTTGTGGTGGATTGCCCATACATTGCCTTGCACCCAAGTCGACTTGGGAATTAGCCAGCCGTTGTAGTAGTCGTCCTGGACAGGTGCATGAGGCTGGCCACCAATGATGGCCACAGATCGCCATCGGAACACTTCCTTCACGAAAGCGCGCATGTACGGCAAATCTGCATCGTCCTCGAATGACGGACTCCTATCTGGGCCAACGATGCGATCAATCTCCTCCCATGCGGCGACGAGCGTTTCTGGGAACGCTCGCATTGCGAGAATAGCGGTGATGAGAGTGCTGCTTGATGTGTCGGACCCAGCGCCGAAGAGGTTACCGGCCATGCCAGAAATCTCCTGTGGCTTGAGATTGTACTTTGGCTGCTCTTTGAAAAGAAACTTGGCGTAACAGTCGTCGTGTCCCGGGGTTGCGTTGGCTTCTGCGGCAAGCGAATAGAAGAAGTCGTGTCCGCGATACGACTTGCCTCTAGCCCCAAGACCATGCTTCCATGGAGCGTATTCGGTGGGCACTTTAGCGAGCACTATGAGGAGGTCAGCTTAGAGAAATGTATGGTCCGATGTAGGCTGCTCACATGGAAAGGTCTCCATCAACATGGGGAATGTTTTCCCAGGTACATTCAGATCTGCGGCTCGATGCATGACTGCGATGACTTCGGTAATAATAGGATCTTTAGGATCAGCTACTCTGCGACCAAAGCCGATGATGGACACGACACTTGTTGCGTAGCGTTCAAAATGCTCCACGTAATTCTCGGGCGTGGTCAGCAGATCGTAGGCGACAACCTTGCTCTCATCGTTTTGAAAGTTGCGATACCGCTTTACTTGCTGAATGCCAACGCCTTGATGCATGAGTTTCCGTTGCACCCGGAATCGTTCCCTCTGCGCTTGCGTTGTCGTAATCATGTTGACGAGATTATTCTGACCCGCACCGAGCTCGGCAAAGACCAACATTCGGGGACGAGAGCAGTAGATGCCAGCCCGCTTGTCGAGAAGTTCGCTGGCGGTCCACGCATCATTAATCCATACCGTGGGGTTCCTACACGGCAATCAGAACAGTTCCGTTGCAACTTCTCGTTTCCATTCACCTTCCTATCCAGTAGGTGATCAATGGTGTGTTATACTTCTTTGAGAGCTCTTCGAAGTATATCCAAGGCTTGTTGTCAGGAAGCTGATAGGTGTTGCCAACTATTGGCCAAGGCAGCGGCCCGGGAGGCTACTGAACAGTAAGAAGCTGTACCAAAGAGCTCTTTCGTAAGACTGACCATCTTAGACCGCAGGTATAGCATCCAAGCATAGTCCGCGAAGATGCCTACAGCCGCAGTGACGAAAACTGCCAGCGCAATGTTTGTCGCGCCGAATTTGGAGATGTCATGCTGCAAGTAATGTAGAGGCAGAGCCTCAAAAAGCTGCTCGATCGCCATTTCGCCACCAAAGTTTGAGTGATGAAGGTTCGGTCGGTGAGCGCGGTTGCGATTGTTCCAGTTATTGAACGCAACTGAGGTCCGTTGATCAGATGCACGATTTCGCCCAATGGCGAAGGCGACCAATGACGGGTAACGACACCCTGCCAGACTGCTTACAAACTCTGCGAGTGCGCCTATGTGCGATTGACGATTGTCGCTGTGCTACAGACATGGAGTAACCCCACATTGTCATGGTGGGGCAGAATTGCCGGCAAATTGGCAGAATTGCTGGGGAAGCCGACTACCCAGTGTTCGACTCCCTGAAGCCATGCAGCACGCATGATGCTTCGTGGCAAAGCTCAATTGATCCGCGGCGATAACCGATATCCCCGTCGAACCCAGTGGGCGTCATTTTCTAATGGAAGACTTATGTCAAGTGTCTCCTTGCCGAGTCCCCATCAATCAGGCTTGCAGTACTTTCGGGGATGGGCGAAGAGGACGGCACATGGATATAAGCCAAGCACACAAACCCAATGTTGGCCGAGATGGAATCAGACGAGAATGAGGTTGTGTCGAGGTCAAAGCCAGAACGTTCCGAAGACGGAGGAGGAGAAGAGGTCCGTGCGCATCGCGTTCCAAAAATGACGGCAGGGCCGACCGTGGATCTCAGCTCAACATGAACATCTTCCTGTCATGCGCTTCCTTTCTGGCTCATCTGCATCCGATGTTCTTCTCCCGTCTGTCCAGGATCGCGTCGTTGTTACCAGCTCCGGCTGCGTTAACGCACACTCCATGTCAAATGTTCTTCAATTCGAACACGTTCGGTACGCGTCTTCAATGCCACAGCTACCCTCGCCGCAAACGTTGTACGGGCCGATATTCTCAACAAAAACCTTAAGTCGATGCTGCCCGACCAGGGTCCTGAATCACTGGAATGACCGTTTCCTGATGGAGTGGGGAGCCACACAACGTTGACGAGAACCATGTCCCGACCAGCGTTTTGAGTGGAACCTCGCAGGTTGTAGCTCACGGGCAGTTACATACCCCGGGTCGCGCTTTTCTTTGCGAGGGCGATAGGCTTGACTGTCTCATCAGATGCGCAAAATCGGGAAAGTGGTTAAGACCGCGTCGACTTCAGCTGCTGTTTCTGCAGGTGTGATGGAAGAAAGACGGATCCTAGTGCTGCAGAGTTGTGAAAGCCTCTTCTTCTCAAAATTGGGATCTCAACCGTATTCCAGGGACAGCCCAAATCGGGTAGCGACCCTAACTTCACGGCAATGTGGTAACAGGTCGACCGCGCCACACCGTGCGGGACCAATATTGGAAGCGCGCAGCAGACGTCTCTTCTACTTCCTTTCTTACTCCGCAGAAGCGTCGTGGTCAGAAGCCTCTCAGGGTGGCATACCTCTGATGGCCATGATGGAGGGGCAGAGCGAGGTAAGATACCAGATCCTAGGTGCAATAACCACTGCGTTTCGCTTGTGAGAGATACGCCAGCACAGTTGCTTGCGATCCTGACCTTTTGGTCTCTCACAGTCACTTTACAAAATCGGAGCTCCTAAGTTCAAGTACTCACTATGCTGACCGCTCCTAGACCGAAGCCCAAGCTCAATCTTCTCCATATTCACTCTCAGGGCCTGCGCATCCCACCCAGCAGCAACAACTAGCGGAGACCTATGATCCTAGAACACAATACGAGTCCCAAGCTTCCGAACACAGCGGAGCAATTGACGATCAGATCGCGGTGCCGTTCTCCGGGTGTTCACTGCGCTCTTCGACCGTACATGAGGAGCTGGACGAGAAGCGGCATATGCTACTACGACTGCCTCCGGAGCTATTCTCCCAGGTAGCGGCAGACCTTGGCGATCATGATCTACTGGTGCTCCGAGGGGGCTCAAGACACCTTCACGATGGATGTGATTATGCTTTTGTAAGTATGAGGAGACTCGGTGTCATTCTTCTTATGCTGAAAAGCTGGTTTAGTCGAAACGGTTCTTTTCGCAACGGAAAGTGGAGACCTCAAAAGACAGCTTGGAGCGACTCGAGACCATCAGCAATTCGCGACTGGGAAAACACATCACGTCGCTTCACATTAAGAGTTGCCTCCTCCCTTGGGGCAGAAAGCTGGACCCTCGCCAAGCCTCGAGCTACACACAGGAAACCGAGCTGGACTACGAAGTCTGCGAGCGGCATGTCCAAACCGATGACCAAGGGCGTCCCATCGATGTCTCTTTCGATCTCATACATCGCATTTTCGACAACACGCCAAACCTCGCTGATGTTGTTGTTGACGCCTCAACCCTCCGTTTCAATCCCGCGAGTGCCGCGGATCCCTACACGAACTTCTCTGTTCTGCCATCGCAAGACTATTCCTTCTTATCGCATTGCCAGCATGCTGTTTTTCACTCCATTTTCCAAGTTATTCGGATGGCAAACCCACAACTTCGTAGCCTGGAAATTGGTGGATGCACCCGCCGTGGTCCCCGCAGGGCCACACTCCCACCTCTAGCACCCACTCCGCTCGTTCTTTCAACATTGTTGCTCGACATCCAATGTTACAATTCACTGCAACAACTTGACATACAGCTCGATTTCTTGGACTCAGCCCTTCACGAAGACGCCCGGCTTGCGAATTCTTTCGGCCTCCTCTTTCGCCAGACACCTAATCTCAAACGCCTCAGCATTGGCCTCGCGGACCCAATTGGCTACGACCATGTGCGCTCAGCTCGGGTGCAGGTGTACTCCAAGGGTCTTCTCGATGCCCTCGCCACACACACCAGTTTTTCATTGCAAGAGCTCAATATAACAGGCCTAATCACTTCCCCTTCGGCGACGCTGACCCAAGTCATCGACCAACATTCAGCCACACTCCGCCATCTCAATCTGGATGATGTTCAACTCCGTAATCCGAGCGAGCCACTCAGTTTCTTCACTGCGCTTTACAACCTTGAGCTCACTCGATTTTCATATCGCCTCTTTTCCCATCGCCCTGAGGGATATTTGGTGCCAACCAAGCGTCTCGATCTGAAAGTAGTTGAAGACGCAGGCGTTCTATGGGAAGAAAGGGATGCATTCGAAGCGGATGAAGCGGATGAAGGCTACATCCACATCACCTGGGAACATGGAGTCAGAACAGATCGGGTTGTGCTTGACGAATGTAATGGTTTCAAGGATGTGGTGAAGAATTGGACCAGGAATGTTCTAGACATTCTTGTCGACTTCCAAGTCGCTCATCCCTTTTACAGACCTTCCTAGCGCGAACGATCTAGGACACTGGGGGACGGTTCAGATCGATGGCTGATTCGAGATCCTCGCCTCGGAGCGTGTTGCGCTTTCCACTTTCTGCATTTTCAAAGCACCACTTTCTACTGCTGCAATTGAGCTTCGATGTTAACGTTCGACACTGATCTCCGTGCCATATCCCCTCGCAGAGTTCGATGCAAGTATAATGGCGACGCCTAAGGCATGGGGCTGAGATGACCATGGCACTCCCCATGGTTGATCGTCAATGACTCGTACGCTCTTAGGTCTAGACACTCATCGTTCCAGCCGCCACGCGCCTTCCTCGCTAACAACTACCGACATCGCACTAAGAGCGCCTCCCTTCTCTGGTCATGTCTCTATTGAAATTCGACACACGTGCACGACGAGATCGAGTCGGCCACGATGTACGTGGCTGCCTAGATATCAACAGAACAGTTCGACATGTCGCAACACCAACTCCGCCCACGAACCGCCGTAGACTCAAGCGAGGATAGTATCCGCTGCAAAACACTATGGCATCTCTGAGCTCTGCTTATATCGTGGCTGTCTTCCGCAGCGCCGAGCCCTTCCAAAAGCTTGATTTACTCTGCAATCAATATCCTTGCGAAAACATTCAAAAGTTGATCGCTTACAGGCACCGGTAGTCTTCGTTTTTGCCTCTGGAGCCCTCAATATGGGTCCCACTTTACCACGAGGTCAGCACTTGAGTGGCGCTTATACGCAGCTCAACATGCCACGCCTGCATCGCGAGCGTAACCATTCCAAGATTTGGAATCCAGGCTAAGGCGGTCCCCCATCGTCCATATCGTGTTGTTTAAGCGACCACTAGGAGCTCCGTTCCACGGCATTATCAGTCCGATGGCAGGTATAGCCGTTAGAACGTGCGTCAAGTCCTTGGCCCTGTCCATACGGCGCCACTCGCAGCCCCGGACTTAAGTCCACTTCCAACCACCCCAAATCTAGTCTCAATTCGATTCTTGAGACTGACTATGCCCCTAATACCCCACACCACTATCCCCCCAAACAAGCGACGAAATGCCATGGGCGAAACGAGGCGATTGGCCAGACAGGGTCCTTCCCCGCGCCCCCACATATTGGTTCATGCCCGAATCCGGGGTAGGACCCGCCCGCATGCGTGAAGATCGTCGGCAGATATTAATTGCACATTGTCACGGGGTGTGTACTGCACCTGGGTATTTGGATATGAAGACATACAAGGACTGAATTTCATAGCTATTGTTGTACACCTCGTCTCTTCTCGGGTGGGAGCATACAAAGCTCTTCCGACATCGCGCATCGAGTCCATCATCGCCCACGCCTTCATTGAAGTCAGTGGTTGCTCGTTTGGAGATCATTATCTCCCGTCCATCTCCCAGGAATACATGCGATCTGTCTTCAGACGGTCGCTAATTCATCACTATGATCGAAGCATCAACAGGCAAAGGCCTTCTGGAGAACTGGAAATGTCTCCTGGCCTGCACCCTCGTATCAATGAGCCCATTCCAGTATGGCATTGATTTCGGTGCCATTGGTGGTTTGCAAGCCATGCCCGGCTTCCTAGAGGTACATACACATAAACCCTACATCGACAAAGCCGTCATTGACGAGAATCGCAGGTCTTCGGTCATCCAGATCCTTCGAGCCCAATTGGCTACAACATCTCCCCCGGACGGCAGCAGCTTATTTCCTCGTTGATGATTCTGGGCGCTTTCATCAGCTCTTCCAGTGCCGGATTCTTTGCAAGTTATCTCGGAAGACGCCACTGTCTCTGGATGGCATCGATCCTATGTTGCGCCTCGAACGTTATTATGATGGCCACAACGAATCTGTCGGGCATCTACGCCGGTCGCTTCTTGATCGGTGTGGCGAACGGCTGGTACATGACCTTCTCACAGCTCTACATCCAGGTAGGTCTTCTTCGTATCCTTCGTCCCTTCTACCTCAAATTCCACAATACTGATGTGCTAGGAATCAACACCCGCCCGCTACCGCGGGCTCATGATCTCCGTCTTCCAATCCTGGACTTCTCTCGGCTCCCTAATCGGTACCGTAATCGACAACGCCACGCACTCCCTCCCGGGTAAGGACTGCTACCTGATCCCGCTCGGTGTCATCTACGCTATCCCGGTCTTTATGTCTATCGGTCTCTTCTTCATCCCCGAGTCGCCCCGTTGGCTGCTCTACAAGGAGCGCAACGAGCAGGCACACAAGGCCCTGACGTGGATGCGGCCGGTCCCAGAGGGCATCCAGGAGGAGATAGATGACATCCAGGCAGCAATTCTGGCGGAGAAGGAGATGGCAAGGGGGGTGGGCATTGTGGATATTTTGAGGAATCCGGTGGACCGGAGGAGGTTGTTCTTGAGCGTGGCGGCTGTGAGTATTCAAGCGGCTAGTGGGGCCATGTTTATGATTGGTATGTTGTATTTTCCTTCATTTAGATATCGTGGAGATAATTGCTGACGAAAGCACAGCATACGGCACATACTTCTTCGAAATCGCCAAAGTCGGAAACGCCTTCCAGAACGCCTGCATCCTTACCGCAACCGGTGTTGCCGTCATCATACTCAACAGCTGCGTCATCTCCAAGATCGGACGCCGTCGCGTCTTCCTCATGACCGGCATGAGCATCTGCGGTGTCTCGCAGTTCGCGATCGCGGCTGTGTGGCACGTCAACCCTGGGACTGTCAGCACCGGAAGGGTACGTCACAATCAACTTCTTCCTTTGTGCTTCTATTCCCTGGTCTAACCGAGTACTGATAACGAACAGGCTATCGTCGGTCTATCCGTCATCTACATCTGCGGCTACAACGGCATGGTAGCTACATATGCGTGGCTCGCGGGAGGAGAAATCCCCTCGCAACGCCTACGCTCATACACCTTCGGCATCGCAGCCGCCGTCGGTTTCGCAGGCGCCTGGCTTGCCACTTTCACAGCGCCCTACTTCATCAATCCTGACGCGCTTAACTGGGGTCCGGAATACGGTACGTCCATCCCACCCCTTTGCCGCCCTTTCTCATCCCATTTTGTGAGTTTGCATGCTGACTGAGATGTGAATAGGCTGGATATGGGGCCCCTCCTGCTTCATCACCGTCATCTGGATCTACTTCTACCTCCCGGAGATCAAGAACCGCACGCTCGAGGAAATCGACGAGATGTTCGAAGCGAAGCTGCCCGCGCGCAAGTTCAGGAAGTATGTTTGTGTGGGAAGGCACGTAAGTGATGAGAAGGTTGTCGATGAGAAAAATAGTGTTGAGGTGAGGGAGGTGGAGAAGGATGTTGGGGCTACGACTACGGAGCGTGTTGGCTGATGGCCTGGTGCCTTCTGGTGAGGGTGGGTTTGGGAGGTGGGCGGGCAGTGCGGAACTGAAGGGGACACCCGAGATTGATGGGCGGACTGCGTATCGAATACCTCTGTAGTAATAATTGAGTTTTACTGATCGATCTTTGTCCGTTGTTGTGAGGATGCGCGACCTTGAAGCTAGCTAACACGTGAATGGCCCAGAAGGGTGAGGGTGCGATCCACTTCCGCGCCTCCGGTTCTCACAATTTAATTGAAACTGATTGTGGTATCTACTCTACATCATACATGACCTCCACATTAACAGTCGTTCATAAGCCCCTATATACAAAGAATGAAAGAAACGGAGTCTCTGCGAGACAAATTGGGAGCTGTAAGCAGATGCTGTGCCAAGGAGCGTCGGCGGTGGGGTACCTCGATATCGTAACGAGTTCGTAAAGGGAGCGTGATGTGTTCGAAGGGGTATAAAAGGCCGTAAAGAAAGGCCGCAAAGATGGTCATCATTGGAGGACAAACGGTAGCGTTCATTTCGATGCGTGGTATTAAGGAGCTCTGGACTGTGGGCGAGGACGTAGAGGGCGATAAGGCAAGGGGGACAAGGTGAGGACGAGTGGCTTGTGGTTGGGAAAGGCCCGTTTGGTTCGGCTAAGAGTCTGGCGTTTCAAGTATGATGAAGTGCAGCAATCAGAGATCGGCAAACACTGTTTCGCAAAACACGAGGTGTGCTGAACTACCAACGTCACTTCCCGCTGTCTGCTCCTGGCGGTAAGATTGGCGCATCGAGTTCTGACGAAGGTGTTTCAAGTCCCAGGCATTATGGGGAACGGTGTGATCGGTAGCGGCTTCTGAAAGACAGGCGTGCGTGAAGCGCGCCGTTGGTGCCGCGAGTGCCTAGAACTTCGAAACGCAGGCGAGAGAGGACCAAACGCAGCTATGTGTTCTGGTAGCCTAGGGAGTCTCGGGATGACAGGGCTGAAAGGCGACATGCGCAAGGGATGAAGCTGATGTCCCGGGTGTGCTGAGACTCTTGGAGAATTCCTGACTGGCCCGTTGCTTCCCCGGCCGCTGCTGGATAGCACGTCCAGCTCGTTCTCAATCCCCAGATTCGACCGGCTGCTGCCCTGGCTGCCAGTTCGAGAATGTCCGTACCGGGGAGTGTATGCTTGGCTGCTGTTGCTCCCAGTGCGCGAGTGATAAGACCTCTTTGCCATTCCTGGAACGAATGTGACGCTGCTAACGGTTGGGTATCGCGTGTGCTTCGGTCGCTCTTCGTCGCGGGTTTCTACGTTCATGTACGGCGCGGTGCTGCGGAAGTATGATGGCAGCATTGCAGAGAGCAGTGGACGCAAGGACGGGAGACAAGCGCAGAGTATGCCGATGTTGACCTCAATAGCGGAAAACATCGCAGCGTTGGGATTATCGTAGGTTGGGTCGGGAGAATTCGCGATACGAACGAGAGACTGGAGACGTATGATGGATGAAAGACAGACACTGCGATGCGTTAGCGTATGTATATCGAAAGTGAATACAGCAACACTCACAAGCCTCCAAGAGCGAAGACGACAAGAAGCACTTTCTTCAGCCTGACCGGAATGTCGAGGCCGCGGATCATTGGAAGAGGCATGAAAAGAATGGCAACGTCTTGCGCAATGTTGACACCAGCATTGACGAACCAGACTTTAGCTTGGTCAAGGCATGTCCCACGTGCGATACTCTTGTCCCAGAAGAAGTCGACGGGAGAGCACAGAAAGATACTGCCGAAAAGGGTCCAGGTGCCCCATATTGCAACTATCGCTAGCATGACGAAGCATGCAATACGAAAGCGACGGCCCGAGAAGATCCGCAGATATTGGAACAAGATCGATATCTTGGTGGTCGTCAGGGCGACGTTGTAAAGCCATATGCTAGCCCAAAATGCCTTTTTACTGTTAGCGAAGCGAAGCTTTGGAAGATGGACAACATCGACATACCTTTTGCGAAGTGGTCTTTTGCTCCGAGTTGAGCTGCCATATATGCGCCCCCAGCCCGTTCTGTACTTGAATCGCGATCGCAACAGTGTGGCCTATTGAAAAAGTCTGATCAGATGGTTAGACAGTCAGTCGGCAAGAGCAGAGCCGTCTAAATAGACTTACCATCGCAAGCATAATCCAACCATCTTCGAAGCCGGCTTTTCGTACAAGCACCCCCCGCATGAACAATCGCAGAAAAAGGGTCAGTCCAGAAAGAAGTGTAAAGACGAGAACCACGGCATTCACCACGTTTCCCGCCGAGTCCATCCCCATGCCACGCATTGTGTATCTAAAGGTAAACCAGATGCCAGCACCAGATGTAAGAAGATCATAAAAGAGAGTTTTCCCCGCCCCTCACCATCGGCGAGTTGGGAAAGCCATAGGAAGAGGGCGCAAGGGGATAGAAAGAAAACGGCCAGCCAGGACGAAGAAGAAGCGAGGCAACGAGGGTGAGCAACGGGGAGAATCGTTCCAGCAGAGATACCCACCAGACTGGAACATTCCCGTCACCCTACCTACCATTGGACTATGCACAGTCTTTGGATCCCCCTGCAGGAACGGGAGTCGCGACCCGCCTCTGCGAGGACTGGATCTGTGAGAAACCTCCCTGCCCAGACGTCGTGCCTGTATGATTGTCATCAAGCGACGTGACGGCTGCTGCACGAGGCACAGAAAACCCAAGGCACCGCTACGTTTCATTGGTGGGCGGGGAGAAACGATAGCCTTTACCAGAAACAGACGACACTCCGCGTCTAAGATGTTTTGTGTGTCGCACCTGTCACGAGCTCGTGGCCGCACTGCTCAACGGGTGTCGCTGCTCTCCAGGCCGCCTCCGCGACCTGGCGGGCGGTGAATTATGGCGGAACAATACGTCGCAGCCGCGAGGGCGTCAATTTCGGTGACGCGGCGGTGAGGGATGAAGGGCAGAGCGAAGATTGGAGAGGTGGGGGAAAAGCTGCAGTTTTAGCGTGCCAAATGCGGAAAGGGCGACACCCGAATGGGACTGGTGCTGCGAACCTCCTGTTCACGCATGCCCTCTCCTCTTCTTCATCACATTGCCCAGCCATCCACAATGCCGCGGAGCCGTCGTCTGCTCCAGCAGCAACCCGTAAGAGGCAAGTTGAGATCCAGGTTCGCAGATCTCGCAGGTGGCTGGCGGCAACCTCAGACATGTCTGAGGACGCAAAGGCGGGCCACATATCACACCCCATCTGAAACACCAGCAAGGGCCACACCGCAGGCAACGAACACCAACGATCACACCATCTGCCTCAGGCTTTGAACCACGAATCGTGATGGTGGTATAACACTTTATAACTCTATCTCAGTTGCTATCTAACAAACCGCATATCTTAACTACCAGACTGATCCTTCGCCGCGCAGGTAGAGGAACCCTCAGAGACGCTCGACTCATTGAAGAGAGCAGTTTCATCGCCCGAGGGCCTATATCGTATCTTGCGCAAGATGACAGTATTCGGCCCTTTCGATCCCGTCCGCTGACATCCGCGAAACGCTCAGCTTGAGACGCGCTGAAAGAGCTGTGGAACCATTCAGCTTGCGGGTATCCCTCCGCTTTCGCACTGGCCATCGTCAGCTGCGGAGGTACTTTCTCTTACCAATGCCATTGAATCTGCTTCAGGCCGATACTCGAACAGCGCGACGAAGTTCGGCTCCCCGCAAAGCGCATTCATGGTGAAGCAAAGCTTGCAAAAACCATCACAACCACGAAACCATACCAAGGACGTTGGCAATGTAGCTTGGTTATTTTCGTTGATCACCCTAAAACATCAGAGAAACACAAATACCAGCATTATTAGCCAAGAGGATCCTTACACGACATGATGGGTTCTTTATGCGAACTCACTTTCGAGCCTTTGCGAGCCTTTGGAAGGACAGCTGTCCTTGTCACTCTACGACCGCGGTCCATGCTCATGCGTAGTGTACGCGAGTATCTCGGCATCACAGTGTTTGACTAGGCCTGCGTAAGACATCGCACAAGGCCTTGAAGTCAGGAGTGAAAGGTTTGCATCATTCGTTTTTCGTAAAGATCATACGTCAACATATGCGTACACGGCTATGCTGCTAATCTATCTCAACCACTAGGCAACGGATACCGCGTATGCCTCGATACCACCGTCTTTCAGCTGCATCTTGCTATGCCCTTCTTATCTACAACTCCAGGTTCTCCTCAGTATATTGCTCTAGCCTTTCCTTGAACTCCTCAACAGTCATCTCCTCACCCTTCCAGAACCCTTCTGCGTCATTGCCATTGCTCGGCTTCTTCGGCGGAATCAACACATCAGATACAACCTGAATGACACCATCGCTAGCAACGCCATCATGGACCGTCACTCGGGAGAAGCCATTGATCCTAATCGACACAAAGGGTCCGTATCTCGTAACATCAACCGCAAGGGACTTGTCATCCAACGCAGTCGGCAAGTCGACGTGGAAGTAGGGAGGGCGAGTTGCCTCCACCAAGTCCTCTGAGGTGGCATCGTAGAAAGCGTCCGAGTAAAGAGTCTGATCGACGACAATGTGGTACTTCAAGAGAGCCTTGAGGTACTTGACTCCATACTTGCTGAACAGAAAAGCGTTGATACGAGGACCAAGCTTCTTGAACGCGAAATTCGAGGGTGCGAAGAAGGTTCCGCCGGAATGAGGATAGTCGGTGCTGTTAATCTTGTCGAAGAGGCCAGTCTTGTCGAGGCCGAGCTCAAGCGTGCTGAACTCGCCGGGTAGCAGGTCGATGATGGAGGCGACGTTAGGAGGGGGGATGAGGATGGAATCGACACCGTGGATGACGCCATTAGTACCGAAAATGTTGGCTGCGACAATCTTGCTGTAGAAGTTGATCGCTGGGCCCTTGAGTGTAACACGGACGGTCAAGCGCTGCTTGTGGCCGAGGAGCTCGGGCTCGTAGAGGGTCGGAATGGTGTACGAGTGTAGGACGCGACCGGCAGGGTAGAAGTCCCCGCTGACGTGGTAGAGAAGCGCATTCTTGATGTGCTCCTTGGAAGGCTTGTGGTGGGGAGGGAGCTTCTCGAAAGCGGAGTCGATGGGTGCGAAGACGGTGTAATTCGCCTTCGTGCCGTTCAGCGTCTCAACCAGGTCGGGATATTCGTCGATGAGCTTGGCGAGGTGAGTGGTGTAATTGCTCTTGCTGATAAGCTCGTACACGGTAAGGTTCGGCTTCCCGTGATGGGGTGGATGGTGCGGCTTGCCGTGGTGGGGAGGCCCATGATGCGGTGGGCCATGGTGAGGCGGGTGGTGAGGGTGGTCATGATCCTCCTCGATGTCTACATAGGAGTCTTCGAAGGTCGAACCCTCCAGCCAGGACTCCACATCGCAACCCGCTTTGTGGATCTTGTGATACACGTCCTCGCCTGCATTCTTCACACCTTCAATTGCCTTGGCAAAGGCATCCCCTAGGACATCTGGGCTCTGCTCAATCACATCTTGTACCTGCGCTCTGTCGAAAGTCTCCTTGACTTTATCGATGACCTGGCGTTCGGTCTTCTCGATCCTCTCGAAGACGTCGGCCTCAGTGATGACGAAGGCGGATGCGACCGGAAGAAGCGGTAGTACGCGGCTGAACCTCATCTTCGCTCTGATTCAAAAGGACAGAAACGATGAATAGGTAGCAGAAAGATGAAAAGGTGGGATTAAGGTCTTTGTAGGTAGTATGTCGAGTCGATGATGCCACCACTATTACAGCGTTGTGGCGATGCACTGAAACGAATCAACCAGCTCTCTGACACGGACGAAAATGCAAAATACGAAGGACGAAAGGCGTGCTCGTGGGGCTTTCTACTAGAGAACTGGACAATGAACAGCTGGAGGGCAGATGAGGATTCGCATTCAATTCAACGGGACTCTCTCGAGGCCGCGCAACACTGCCAATCCTTCAGGCTACAGCGCGTCGTCAGCTCGCTCGAATGATCGTGCATGACGCAAGAGGGGTAGCTTTAGCGGCCCCGCGACAAAGCTCCCCATCGTCCAATGCAGCAGTTGGACCAAGCTAGATGATATGAAATGGGGTTTTAGAGTGAACCGAGACATTTTCAAGTGCGATGGTACCTTGATAAATGAAGGGTAACAGGTCTCTCCCGATGTGCACAGGAAACGTCACGTGATGGCCATCGGTGTCTGAAAAAGTAGATCGCCGCGCGCTCGGATTCCGTCATCAAACGCCAACACCCTTGCACAAGCAAAAGCAGCAAGCTGCTCCTAAAACCTCATTCTATCGGATGACTGAGAATTTTCGCATGACAAAAAACCCGCACTCTCCTGATATCACACGTTGTAAACCCGCTGCATAGCTAACCTAAAAGCTCAAGCTTCGCAATCACGTAACGGCGCAGCTCAATTCACGCAGCTGTGGCATCTGTCATCGCCTCATTGGCTTTGGCGACCGGCCTGGCCCACAATGACACTATTTGCGTTCCAAACAAGCTCTCACAAGCATTTGACAAGCTTTGAACCCCTGTCTGCATGCTTAGGAGACCATGGAAATGCATTCTATTGCATTTCGTGGCGCTGACGTTGCTGCTGGCTACCCGGCATTGCGTCACCTCGATGCGTTTTACATACTTCGCGAAGTCCCCGCAGCTTCCCCCAAGCTTTTTAACATTTCATCCTTACAATCGATACCAAAAACAACCAGAACTTTGAACGCCCCCAACCACAATGGCAGGACTCGCTCGACATGTCAATCCTGAGGAGCTCATCGAGACGCTTCGTGACCATCCAACACACAGGGGGCGCAGCCACTCATCCCGTGCGGTTTCGCATACGACGCCTTATTCGAGCCGCTACGCGAGTGCGACAGAGCTCTCCAAGTTCAAGATCCCTCAGGATGGTGCGCCGGCGGATGTTGTGCACCAGCTGCTCAAGGATGAACTCGACCTGGATGGAGTAAGCATTCTTAGTTACCTCGCATTTACCCCTACTAATAGTAACAGCGCCCAAGCTTGAATCTGGCATCCTTCGTTGGAACGTTTATGGAGCGCGAGGCTGAGCAGCTCATGGTTGAGAATCTGTCGAAAAATTTGAGCGATGCAGACGAGTACCCGGCCATGATGGATATGCACGCACGATGCATCTCGATTCTGGCACATTTATGGGGCGTCCAGAAGGGTGAGAAGGCCATTGGCTCTGCCACCACTGGCTCTAGTGAGGCTATCCATCTCGGCGGTCTGGCGATGAAGCGGCGCTGGCAAGAGAAGAGGCAGGCGGAGGGCAAGGACGCATCGAAGCCGAATATCCTGATGGGTGCCAATGCCCAAGTAGCGCTCGAAAAGTTCGCTCGCTATTTTGAGGTTGAAGCCCGCATCTTGCCGGTATCGGAGAAGTCAAACTACCGTCTCGACCCGGAGTTGGTAAAGGAGAACATCGACGAGAATACGATCGGTGTCTTCGTCATCCTAGGTTCCACCTACACTGGCCACTATGAACCTGTTGAGGAAATCAGCAACATTCTCGACGAGTACGAGAAAAAAACCGGCATATCCATCCCGATCCATGTGGATGTAAGTAAACTCCTTCTCTCCTCCTCGTCATATGTGACTGACCTCGTAGGCTGCCTCTGGAGGATTCATTGCTCCCTTCACCCATGCCAAAGCCGGCCAAAAATGGAACTTTGAGCTCCCGCGCGTGAAATCCATCAATGTCAGCGGCCACAAATTCGGTCTCGTATATGCTGGCGTCGGTTGGATCATATGGAGAGACGAAAGCTACCTCCCCAAGCATCTCATCTTCGAGCTCCATTACCTCGGCGGTACCGAGGAGTCGTTTACGCTGAACTTCTCTCGTCCAGGAGCACAGATCATCGCTCAATATTACAACTTGATCCATTTAGGTTTCAACGGATATCGCGGCATCATGGAAAACACACTCGCAAACGCTCGACTCCTGAGCCGCGCATTGGAGACTACAGGATGGTATAAATGCGTCAGCGATATCCACCGAAAGAAGGGAGACAACAAATACGAGAAGGGCAAGCCGCAGTACGAAGATGGAGACACTAGTGCAGATTACAATGCCGGACTGCCAGTAGTCGCCTTCACGTTCACCGATGATGTTAAGAAAAACTTCCCGCTGATCAAGCAAGTTTCCGTTAGCAACCTACTGAGGGCCAAGCAATACATTATCCCGAGTAAGCACAACCCCCTGTTCGGCCCACTTAGCTAACAAGAATAGACTACCCGCTACCGCCAAATGAGGATAAGACAGAGATCCTGAGAGTGGTCGTTCGTGAAAGCTTGTCACTGGACATGATTGACCGGCTGGTCACCGACATTTGCTCCATTACCGAGAGTTTGATGAGTAGTGATCAGGCCGACCTGCTTGGATGGCAGCCGACACCGAGTATTGAGGTACGAAACCCCGGTCCGAATGCTGTGTCTGAACACGACACCATAGTCGCTTCGAACTTCCATTCTGAGAAGCCGCTCCATGCACCTCGCTTCAAAGAAACACGCTGACTCACCTGCAGAAGCAATACTCCTCCCACGGCCTACAGGCCAAGAATCAGCATATAGCTCGTACGCCGATGCACAAGGGCATCCATCGATCTGTATGTTAAAGGCACGGTCGAAACGAGAAATGTGCGGGGCAAGGGTCTCGGTGGTGGCGTTAACCGGGGAGAGCGAGATGCGCTCGATGTAGAACGCATGCATATGTACCTGAGCACCTGAGTTGTTCCACCGATTGCCATACCTCGTCCACCCGCGCCAAAATCAAGAGCAACGAGCAACTTTCCCGATGGCGGTTTCTAGTATTGACAGGGGTGTCCCTTTCGGCATGGCGGGCGGAACTAAATCTAGATCTTTCGCCATTACCGAGATCAACGCTAGCCATATGTAGCTTAGTCGGATCAATAAACCTCGCGATCTTCAAATGTCCATGACAGCACCACCATCGAAAGAAACCTTTTGCCAACGTCGCCGACCGCATCGCCAATCTACCCTGCTATCCGCCCGCGAACCCAATGATGTGCGCAGGCTAACATCCCTGCATGCGTCATGCCCCCAGTCACGCTGCTGCTGAATCTGATCTCCACAAACCCAACATCGCAACAATAGGACTAGCTGCCCGCCCCGAAGGCTTGACGGATGACATGCTTTGGTTTCTTTAGTATGCGCTGTCCGCCCTCGAACCTTCGGTGCTTGTGCTAGAATACGCTCGTCCTGGTCATGACGTCTGGTGTCTATTAGACCTTCTTTACCCTTTGCCTCTTGACTAGTGCCAACTGCACCACAAAACCCCGACCATGTATCCCCTTTTGAGCGCATCTTCATGAAGTTGACATCCTTGATGTTGCGTCGTTGCGTGAGCTGGCCCTTGTGCAACTCGTCCTTTTGTTCGGGCTGCCTGGAACGCGAAGTCGGTCTCGCACAGAAAAATAATTCCAGTATGTGCGCGGCCGCTGCGAGGCCGCGCGTGCTTATCTACATCCTCCGGCATGATGTTCGCCTCTCAGATAATCCCATCTTCCTTGCGGCGTCCGCTCTGTGGTCACGAAAGAGAAGCAGCATTGACGCAGCGGACGTCCGGCCCCGCGAAGACTCTCTCGTTTCAAAAGAAGACGCTCCAGCATTCACTCACCTTCTCCCTGTTTATATCTTTCCTGCACACCAAGTGGAAGTTTCTGGATTCGTGCCGGCTAGTTCCGGGCGATGTCCCTACCCCGAGGCACGGAGTCGAGTTGCCGGAGTTTGGCGCACGGGACCCCATCGTGCCAAATTCGTGGCGCAAGGAGTATGGGATCTGAAAAAGAGGCTCGGGAACCTGGATTGCGACTCGGGGATGGAAGTAAGAGTTGGAATGGTTGGGGATGTGGTGGAGCACATGCTCGACTGGTACGAGAAAGACGAGGGTGATGGGGGCCACAGAGCAGACGTTGCAGGTATTTGGATGACCGGCGAGGAGGGTACCGAAGAGAAGGTTGACGAGGCCGAAGTAGAACGTCTCGCCGAGGAGAGGGGTGTCGAATTCAAGGTATGGGACGACGAGAAATATTACATTGACGAGTGTGTTCATCCTTTAGCTACGCACCCAGGTCCCTTCTATACCATATGAGCTGACATCTTGCAGTCGCGACCTACCTTTCGACAATATCTCTGACCTACCCAACGTTTACACTACATATCGCAAGTCGCTTGAGCCTCTTCGCTTGCGTCCACGGGAACCCCTATCGCCGATCAAGCAATTGCCGCCACTCCCACCAGATATACCTCCGCAGAAAGAGCCTTTTGAAATCCCTGATACCCTGGATGGCCTAACCAAAGCACTTCTCTCCCCGCTAGAAGCAGACCCGACATTCGGTCTCCCATCACCACCTTGTTGGCCTACGAATGTATCCTCTGCACACCCGTTTAGTGGAGGAGAATCTGCAGCTCAGGACCGCCTCGCGCAACTCATCTCTGGTGGTGCGATGAGCTCGTACAAGGAAACCCGGAACGGCATGCTCGGGCTAGACTTCAGCACAAAGCTATCCGCGTATCTCGCACAGGGCCACCTAACTGCAAGGCAGGTGCATGCGGCAATGGTCGACTTTGAGGAAGGGCGGGGGCCTGGGAAAGAAATCGCTGGCTACGGGAAAGGCGAGAATGACGGTACGGCTGGTGTAAGATTCGAGCTCCTTTGGCGTGATTACATGCGGTTGTGCGCGAGGAAATTCGGATCAAGAATGTTTGGCATTCAGGGCATACAACAACCTCCGACGTCGTCTCGGAAAGGCGCTGAGGACCCTACACCACATGACGATCACCGACCACCCCGCAAGCGATGGAAGATGCTCGATCGAAGCGGCGGCGCAAAAGACTTTCCAGAAATGACCAGAGAAGTCTTCACCCGCTTCAGATCTGGACGTACGGGCATCGGCCTTATCGATGCCGCGAATCGTGAACTCTTCCTCACTGGCTACACGTCCAACCGTGCCCGGCAAAATGTCGCTTCCTTCCTATCCTCACGCCTCGGTATCGATTGGCGTGTGGGTGCAGAGTGGTACGAGTTCCTCCTCACCGACTACGACATGCCCAACAACTGGGGCAACTGGCAATACGTCGCAGGCGTCGGCAACGACCCTCGCCAAGGCCGCGTCTTCAATCCCGTCAAGCAAGCTCTCGACTATGATGCTCAGGGCGAGTACATAAAAGCCTGGGTGCCGGAGCTCAGAGGCATTTCGTTGGCACGAAGCGTTGGGCCGAATAATGACGAGGTGGATCAACAGAAATTGATGGGATTATACCAGGCATGGAGATTGGATGAGGCTGAGAAGGAAAGATTGGGGCTTAAAGGGGTGGAGTGGGTTGAGCAGCCGTTAGTCAGGATTCCCTTTTCGGTGGGTAGGGGACGAGGACGTACTGAAGGTAAGGGTGGGGGACGTGGTAGGGGACGGGGCAGTAAAGGGAGGGGGTTCAAGAGGATGGGAAATGAGGAGAAGGCGGGGTGGAGACAGAGTGATGGTGCTGCGAATGGCGTTGTGTAGGTATCTGGTGTTGTAGATTGATTAATTTGAGACGTCCTTTGCATATCTGAATCTTGGTTAACTAACCCCACAGGCGGCGTTATTGGTCTGCACAATGCGTCTACCCATATGATTTCGATCCTTCCCCCTGAACAATACGCATCGCCAACAAGACGTTGTGTACAGACACTCTTCTCCGACAGACAAACCTCATATAAGCAAACATGCTTCTTCCACCACCGTCCCCCAGTCTCCAAATGTGCCGGATCACAATCGAGCCCATTTTCCGATCGAACGCCGTGAACGCAGCAGCTACCACCAACCCATGACTCAACCCTCCACCCGCCCAACCACTACCACCCTCACCACAGCCATGCAGCAACCCCCCCGCACAGCCCCCATCCCCGCGGGCGTCTTCGTCGACCCCCTCTGCGCCCTCTCCCTTTCCACCAGCTCTCCCACCACATCTCCAGACTCCTTCGTGGACCACTATGCAGTCCTCGGCCTGGATCCCTGGGCCACCACAGAAGAAATCAAAGTCGCTCATCGCAGTCTGCGCGGTGAGTACTTCCGCACGGACGCAAGTAAGTATCTTGCGCTGCAGACGGCGTATGCGGTGCTGGTGAATTGGGAGGCGAGGAGGGATTATGACAAGGAGTTAAGGGAGAGGTTGGGGTTGCCTGCTCCGCCGCCGAGTGCAACCGCACCTGCTTCCATACAGGCCTGTCCTCCTTGGCCGCTAGCGGTTTTCAAAAAACGCGTCGAAAAGACGGGTTCTACGGGACTACCGATCCCGGACGCTTCCGTTTGTGATTTTGTGGATGAAGAGGAAGTGCGCGAGAAGGAGTTGGAAGACAACAGCGCAAACGACCCCAATTACACGCTCAAGCACTACCGACCCGTTCGTGAGCCCTTTCTTGGGTCTGAGCCCTATATAAGCTTTGTTCCTATCTTGGGAGCATATGAAGGTAGGGTGAGGCATGCGCGCTTGAAATGTGCGCGACCACGGTACGTGGGTGTGATGGCGAGGAATGCCTTCCCACAATAGGGGATGTGTCGGGTCTCATCCGCATGATGCAGATCAATAGCAGGGGATTCTGGCGTTGAGCAGTCTCAGATTTTTATGTAATAGTATTGAATTGAAAGATGTATGCGAAAGTTTCAAGGTTGTGCGTTATGGTGGTGACATCTGTGATGGGCCGTTTGGCATCATGCATGTGAGGTTCCTATCGCAAATATACCGTGTCAACGCATGCGTCTGTATATTGTAACTTGTCGTTTCGTTGAATATACCTTCGTGGTGTGTGGCATACCTTTGAAGTTCGTGCGAGAATGGGTCGATGCAGGATGGGTGGGAGTTCAGCCCCTTAGTCCGCTCGCTTCCGCACCCAATCGGTGCATGCAAAATTTTTCAACAACCCACCACGCCTTATCTTTCCGTGCTATGCCAAATTGAAAGGTCGAAAAGACAAGGCCGCACTGGTTCGTGGTGTGCACTTTTTTTGTATTTTATATATTTTACTGCACTTCGAAATTTACAATTCGAGGAACACAGCGTCCTACGGCTCGGTGGTGTAGTTGGTTATCACGTCAGTCTAACATGGAAAAAATGGACACTGAAGGTCCCGAGTTCAAGCCTCGGCTGAGTCAGCATTGGATGGTTTCTTTTCTTTTTGTTTTTTATGCTTTTCTTTTCATCTGGGGGGATGATGGTTGATGGGGCGTTGTAGATATTTTTGGGCTGCTGGTGGCTGGTGTTGTGGGCAGAAACATCAAACGCTACTTACCTACCCTATAGACAGAGCTTTGATTCTCGGTAATTCTCTATTTAGTTGCTAGAGTCAGAAGGATAAGCATTTCTCTCCAATCCAGTGCCTTAGAGAGGCGATCTTTCCTTGCATGTCAACCTCTGCGTTGTCGCCACCGTCCATAAATACAACTGACATACCCCAGCAATATTCTCCCAATACGCCGATTCAGCATCGAACTCTTGAAGACGTCTCAAAAGCCTATCGGTAGCGGCACCTTCAACTCAGCGCTTCGAGAGAGATACCGCAGAACAGGTATACTTCCCTACAATACAACTTACTCTTTCGCCGAATAGGCATCATCGCTACACGCCACGAACATGGGACAAATATGGCCAAGGAAGATATTGGATCATCTTCCGGCATCGTGGTCCATCGTGCATTATATTCTTGCTAATGAGCCCCAGCTCGCGCGACTTACTCCCACGTTCCCCTCAAAAGTAAATTGCCGGCCCCACCCCATCAAAGAACACCTCGTCCAACAAACTCAACAACACCCTCTGCCCAACCCACTGCTCCTCCACCGACGCCCTAATCAAACTCGGTGGTAACACAAACCCATAATCCCCCGTATCCCGCAACTCAATCGTATATGAAAAGTCTGCCTTCCCAACCTCATACACATGATCCGGCGCCGCCCCCGTCGTAGTGTACAACGTTGCCCCGCTCGGCCCAAACGTAAATGTGGTCCGCGCGCTTGAGCTATCGCGGATCGCTTCGCTCACAAGCCCGGCGGCGTTAGTCCATTTGCCCAGCTCGGGCGCGTACAGGGTTTCGTTGTAGCCGTAGGGGGAGAGAATGTACTGCCCGTAGCTATGCCAATCGATGAAGAGCTTTATGCCCGGGCCGTCACGTAGTTTGTCGACGAAAGCAGAAAGTCCCTGATTTTCGGGGGTGTCGGAGGGGGCCTCGCCTTTGTAGGTTTGTGAGCATGGATTTGTAGATGCGCCTCTGTTGTTTGCATCCCAGCCAAAGGCCCAGTTGCGATTTATGTCACGCCCATAACATGTACTGTTTCCTGGTCCGGGTTGGCGGTTTTTGCGCCACAGGCGTTCGGTCGTTTGACTGTAGACGAAGCCTATGCGTGTTAGGGCCAGCGGAAGTGGGATTGATAGGGAGACATACCATCAGGGTTGACAAATGGCAGGATGTAGAAGTCGTAATTGTTGAGGAAGGCTTGCGTGATGTTGTCTCCCGCTTTGTAGCCCGAGATTAATTGCAGTGTGAGGTATTCCACTACTGGAGCTGCAATCCACTCACGGGCATGCACGGTGCCGTGGTAAAGGACGGCGGGTTTTCCGGGGCCCCCGGCACCCCACAAGTGCAGGCCGTAAATATCCCTCCCTTCGTACGACGTGCCTGACGAAATCCACTCTGATTGATTCGGAAATGAAGCGTGCAGCTCCTTGAAGTACTCAATGTGCTCTTCGTAGGGATGATACGAGCCGAACCAAGCATCATTGGAGTCGTTGGCTTGTCGTTTCCAATGCGACTTTACTTGCGATTCTGCCACGATTGAAGCACCTAGATCTTCGTGCAGACATTTGGTGTCTAGACCGAGAGTTTCGAAGGCAGGGACTTGGTCCGGAGAGAGGACGAGGTCGATGTTGCGGGTAAGGTCATGATTCCAGGTTGAGTATGTGAAGGAGGAGAGTTTTTCTCTTATAGCGAGGAGATTCTTGCCGGTTTTTACGCGGTAAACTCGATAGCCATCGTAGGAGATAGGGCTAACGCTGGGAACAACACTGCTCGCGACGAGCGATAGCAATGCGAAGGTGGGGAGTAAGAACCTCATCTTTCCAAGGGGCATTTCAAGTGGCGACGCGATCTCACTCTCCCACGGCGGCTTTTCTCCATCTTATATAGCCGTTGCTGCCTGTCATCGACATTCTTGGCATTGGTAACGCCATCATCGACGACGCAGGTACCTTGCGATACTCATCTCAGCCTTCTACAAGAGGAGAGGGACAAGGGTGCGGTGCGAGGGCCCGTGGCTCAGCGTACGATGTGGGCATCTCGAGCTTCCTGTTTAGGGGCTAGCGCGTTCATGGCATTTCTTGGGGGAGGAGGGAATAGCGGGTAATTTCGTCATCTTCGTGATTGAGGGGGAAGATTGCGACACTGTGTACCTGTGAGCATGCGGCGGGAACGGGAATGGATTAGGGTGCGTGGGCTGGCGGATGTGGTGTTTGAAAAGGCATTCTATTGAGCTGCGACGTGCGACATGCGTATCGGTCCTATTCGATATCGAACGACGCCTATCTCTGCGAGAGGCTACGAGGATTCTCGATCTGGAAGATAATCAATTAACTCAATTCGCATGATTAAATACCCTGGATCGTTCGAACGAAGAATGAGTTTTGCAAGAGTTGCTCCGGGCAGGACGCGATTGCCAGGATGCAGCTATTGGTCAGTCACAAAATCGATTGCCCTTGAGCCGCTACCTGACAGTAGACATCAGATGCATTGTGGGATGTGCAAGTAGAAGCCGGGGCTGTGAGGAAAGTGCAACTCTGTGCACGGGCCAAGCGGGGGCCGTCGTCCCAGCCATTCCGCCGAAGCTTTTACGCATAACTGCATTGAGACGCCGTCGCTCCACAACGTCCTCTTGAACCCTACCCGAGGACTACTTCGTGCAGAAGGCTCCAAGGGAGGTTTTGAAACGCCTGTAAGCGCAGGAATGAGACGAAGGATGAGATTTGCATTCGCACAGCCACGATCGCTTGCTATGCAAAAAGACGGTCCCTAAAGGCAACTACAATCCATCACTGACGGATAGCCATCCTCCCCCGCACACATTCTATTAACTCTTTGCTTTCATAGAGGAGGTTGTGACTTCTCGAACTGCTTCCCGAAGCATTCCTCTTGTCCGCCATGAGTATCGGTCTTCTCGACTTGCCCCTCACCATCAGGCAGCAAATCTACGAAGAACTTCTTCTTCCTCCCATCACACAAAAGGAAGACGGAAAATTGTCTCAAGAAGATGCAACCGTCGACATTTTCTACACCAACCGCCAAGTATACGCCGAAAGCAGCGACGTCTTCTACGCGAAAAACATCTTCATTGTGATCAGCTCGAACACAGACACATTGTTCGAACAAGGCACCTACGAAAAGACTCCAGTCTTTCGAAAAGTTAGGGACCCTCGCAAGATCACACAATGTCCTCGGTTCGCAATGACAATGGAATTTCTGGGCATCAGTCAACTCCTTGCTGCACACGGTACACCACAATTTATCGTCACGGCGCAGGCACTACCGCTTTTCGCAACCGCTCTCAATGGCAAGTATAAGCACGGAATTGGTTGCGGGATGGTGCAAATGCAAGTCCAACAAACCTTTCGCTATACGACGGAACGGTTTTCCGAGCTCGTCTTTGGGCGCTTCCTCTCGGCAGAACGTCTTCCTAGGTTTGTCGCCTTGAAGGTCGACGGCACGATCGACGATGACTATATTTACGCCATCATGAGCCTCTGTGCCAATGACGAAACTTCAAGCTGCAGCCACTTTTCACTTGGCTTGCGTTGCTACAAAGATCGGGTTTGGTACCGGATGCAGAAGGAGTATGATCCTGACGGCCAGAGTATGAGGGAAGAGATACCAGACGGGCAGACCCACGAATTGCCGCGCCTGATGCTCCGAATGCTTGAAATTTCCTGGAGCTGCCACGACTATCGCCAAAGCCATCTAGGGCACAAGTGCGATGGAATTCTGGCCGACGGGCCGTATCGATTTGGGGAGGCGGCCGACCTGTACAATGTTCTCGCACTCAGCTACATGCTCGCGGCCAAACGAGCCAAAGAGTACCCGGAGCAGGCAAAGCACGCTTACCTACAAGCTCGAAAAGCTGCTGAAGATGGCATCAAATACCTCTGTAGGGATGATCGGGTGGCATTCCCGGACGTAATCGACGGCCCTGACGATGAGCGGAGGTTGTCCCAAATCGAACGTCTCAACCGTGCAAGATCATTGTTGTCGCTCAAGGCCGCAAAAGCTTGTTCCAAACTCGGCGATCGCAAGGCAGCGACAGCCTACACCGTGGATGTCATCGTTGATGCACCTTATTTCAATCCAGGGGTCAAAGAGAGACTGCTGAGGCTGTCGTGGAAAGACTGGCCTGATTTACCGGACGACTCGCCGTACATCGGTCCAGCAATTTTGTGGAAAATGCGGGACTCGTACAGTACTAGAAGTCATTGACGAGCGCTCTTACACGTCTCTCACAACACCACGTCATCGGTGCACGACTCGACTCATGGACACGTTGTCGGCGCGTCGGAAGAGTGGTTTCTCGTCACTCGTGAGTCGTCATACACATGGTTCGCGTACCCCTGAGGGCGATACTACAGCGGCTGTCCCACCCATCGTGAACCGAGGAGCGCAAATGAGCACGGTCATGCGCAACCATGAACGCCCGCAGAACCGGTTATGTGCGGAGATGAACGCAATGCGTTTGCCAAGCTGTCGCCCTCTATTCACTTTAGCACCGAACAGTATCGACGCTTGCGAGATGACGCGCTGTCAAAGGAGTTCCTCAGGACGTTTTCTTATGCGTTTAGGCAAACTCTGCGATGGCGAACGCGAGCCTTGGGAACGGAAAAAGACGGTACGTCCAGTGAGGACATTGGTGGAAACTTTACTGCATGATGTCAAGGCTGCTTTTCTTTCACGATGTGCTTCAGGACCTGCATGATCGCCGACCGGGATGTTGCGTTGTAGCGCGAACGGCAACACGGGCGCACATCGCGCTCACCATCATCAACTTTATACAGCCAATACACCTCTTTCAAGCTTTCATAGGCCCAATATTTCTCTCCGGTACTCTTTCTTCGCACGGTCTAATTTTCAAAATCGATCATTCCCGTCCAGCCACCCATCAGCATAGTGGCGCTTCCGCCTCGGCTTCGCGAACCTCAGACACCAACCCGAAACGTCAATGCATCGTCGAATCTAGCCGTGGCGCGATCACCAAACCCACCTTCAGACACGTCCGAGATACATCCCTCCATCCCGTCTCCAACTCCAGCTCATCCCATTGGCTCGTCGCACACAAGCTTCGCGCCCATGAAAAGCTTGATTCACCCTTCCACCAGTTCTAGACTACGGCAGGGGTAGTCCAGGGACATTACCAGGAGCTCAGGAGCCTCGAGCGCGGCAGAGGCACCTGTCAGTGGTCTCAGAAGCGCTTTCGCGCGAGCAAAGGACGACGAGGGAGGACGTGCTTGACATGGTGGACGCTGTCGTGGACCGGTGCCTCGGGTCGCTGCATATCACAGTGAGGATGGCGGCCGGTATAAGTACGCTACCGTCTACCCTCTCGTTCTGCATCCAAGTTGACATTCACTTTGCTTCTTCTCGCCTTCCATTCTTTCCTTTCCTGCCTTGGGCATTTCTACATTCTTTCAGAGTCTGGTCACTCCTTATTCCACTCAATCAGTCTTTACTTTTCCATACCCATTTGCCCATTCCTAACAGCAATATTCATATCAACTACCAGCCTACTACCCGCTAAAATGAAAACCACCCTCATCCTCCCCACCCTCTTCGTCCTCGCCCTCGGCACTCCCATCACCACCAAGCGCCAAAACAACCTTCAAACCTTCACCGGCGCCCTCGGCGGCATCGCCGCGACCCCCATCCAGGACTCCGGCAACCCAGACCGCCCGTTCCAGGTCAAGGGTGACACCTTTGTGAACGTTGCCGCCGCAGTGCAGAGGTCGTGCGATCAGCAGTTCAACGCTTGTGCCAATGCTGCGAACGGGGGCGATGCGACGTTGAGCGTGGGCGCTTGCTCGGACCAGAAGAGTATGTGTGACCTGTTCAGATGGGGTTAGGGTGACGACTAATTGATGAGTAGCTCAGTGCGATGCCAACGGACAGAGCATTACGGGTGCTGGTGCTCAGGCTGCGGGGAATGCGAATGGCAATGCGAACGGCAATGCGAACAGCAACGCAAACGGAAATGGCAATGCCAACGCCGCTGCCGGGAACGCAAGCGCCAACAACGGCACCGCAAACGCTGCGACTGGATGCAACGGCGCGAGGAAGCGGAGGTCCAGCGCCAAGAAGAACAAGGCGAAGAGGAACTAAGATGATTTACGCTGGTCTATCGCCCTTATTGGGCCTTTACGAGCATGTTACAGGGTTATAAGGGGGTGGGAGAGCGGGGTGTAGTGATGACGACTTGGTCATGTGGAGGAAGAGAGAGAGAGGAGGAGAAATTCTTGTTTAAAGTTATGTTCAGGTCGATGTGCCAAAATACATATATTCTTCATTTGATTTGTTTGGTGTGCGTTTTTGTGTTGTGTTTCGGGTTTGTGGTTCTTTAGGTTGTGTGTGCGTTGATGGTAGGAATGCACGCTGTGAACCTTAGAATGGTGGAGGAGTTCGCGTTTCCACAGCTGACAGACCCTCTACGTCGTTAGCTGCACGAAGCGATGGTACATTCAACAACTTTGTTTAGTGGTTGAAGTCTTTCACCGTAAATTGAGGTGGATAGATTGAAGATTAATTGCGGGATCACTCCAAGATACCACAATGACGTGTCGGTAAAGAAATGAGAAGAAAGATTCCGGCAATCCCTCCCATTGACGTCGCTGCCATTCACTCATGGATACCTCTGGACTCGAGAGGTATTCCTTTACTAAGCCTACTAACCTTTCCTAAAGGCAACAGACGAGGTATCTCCGAGCCCAGCGCCCCTTGTGTACCCATTCGAGTGATAACAGTCCGACGAACTCATACACGAAACCCCGCTTCCGGACCGCCGCTTACTGAAACCACTCGTACCCCTGGTCATTGTAGCAGTGATACTCGGCGTCGATCGGCGTCCTAATCGCATCCTTGAACAACTTATTCGCCTTACCCTCAAACCCCTTCGACTGAACCATCTTCTTGGTATGCTCGCAGCCACCGAACTGCTCGTTGGTCTTGCCATTGAGCTGAATTCGCACCGTCATCCACGCCTTGTGGTTGATGCTGACCAGGCCCCACCCGGGTATATGGCAATATCGGACATTCTTCTCGCTCTTGAAATCCCTAGTCGAGCAGTTTTCGCCTTGGCGATATGCACGGCGAAGAGCCAGGGTGCCAGTTCCATCTAGAAACATGGTTAGCGTGAGTCGCCAGTTTGGGGGAGGAGAGGAAAGACGCTTACAAGGGCTTCTCGCATCCCGGCATAGCCGTACGGCCAGTAGGCCATGGGTACCCACACTTTCAAGTACGCTCCTCCATGCGCATGCCAGTCTCCTTTCCATGCGTTGCCGATATCTCGAATTTTTCCTTCTTTTTTGTTGTCACAAACGTGCCCGAATGTTCCTCCCGGACACAACTTGTTGACCTCGTCCCAGATGTTCTGCATGAGTTCGCCCACGTCTTTTTGGCCTACGTGCTGCCTTCTGCCTCCCCAGCGCATGTGTACCTTGTGCGAAGATACGTCGCGGGCGGCAAGGCGACCAGTGTCGGTTGCTGAGGTAGTTGCAAGGGGGCCTTCTGTCATGTTGAAGTTCACTTCGGTAGATGGGTCGGAGAAGATGCTGGCCAAGGCGGTGGTGGTGTTGTCGTCGGGGGTCGGGCTGGCCCTCTTCTTGCCGCTATCAGTACATTCAGTCGGAGTTTTGGCCGACTCGAACCCGAGCATATCCCCCAGGCGTTTGAAGATGCCACGGTTCTGCACCACAGTTTGGGAATTGTCGCACGCGATCTCAGGTTGGGACCTATCACGACCAAAAAGCTTTAATATGACCTGATCTGATCTTGTAAGTCCACGTGGAGAGAAGAAAGAGTATGCACTGGTACATACCGGGAGGGCCGTCAGCCGTCACGGTGTCAGCTGCAACGCCGAAACCCAAGGCGGCAAGTACGCCAACGAAAACGGTGAGCGCGAACTTCATCGGAGGCTATGAAGCGATGGCCGTATATGAGGAAAGTGGAGTCGACTAAGAGGGGTGGGTGCGAGCGAAGTGCAGCAGTAGTCGAAGGCGCGAGCGGTCAGTACCAAAGCAGCGAGTGCTCATCCGCAGTCGAAATTGAGGCGCGGAAGAAGTAGCGTTAAGTGCGAGGCGCGTGCATATGATGTTATGTGCTGAGCGGTCCTTCAAGGTACTTGGGCCTGACGTTATCGGGGTGGGAAAGGAAGGTGTGGAGACAGTAGTTGTCCTCGATATTCGAGGACTCATAGTCAACGTCTGTGGAATCCCCTAGTGGACATAGATAACCGCGTGACATCAAGAGCTGCGTAGATAGGTTCTGAACCGCAGAGATTGGGCCAGCATGTCTTCAAGACGAAGCCACTCTGGGGCGGTGGACCCCGCCGTACCAGGAAAGCGGCCGGCCGTCTAATAGGGCAATGCAAACCTATGCATTGAGACTACGTAAGGGGAGTAGGGAAATAGCCAACCTATGAATTTTCAAGGAAGATAGAAAAATTCACAGCTGATGGACGTCCGAGCCCCAGAGCAACGGCGCATGCAGTGCGGATGTGGGAGAGAAACAGCGCTAACCCCCAAAGCGATCTAGCGCGTGTCCCAGAACATTGCAGGACCCGACCGAACGGGTACTTGAAACCGGGGTGCCACTGTAGCGGAGTTGAGCCAAATATCTGGACGTGATGTCATACATCTTGAGCCCTTTCACAGACTCGAAGTCAGGAGCCTAGATCTAGTACCATCTCCCCCAGTTGATGAGCATGCCCGCAACGCCGGACGCCTGTTCCGAGAAGAACGCGAATTAGTATAACCTACTACATCCTAGTACTGGTATCGATAATCCACTTGGTTATCTTCACCGCCATGCTCCTGCCTCTTTCGAGCCAGCTTACGATTATGCAACCACAACAGCCCCAAGAATCCCAAGCAGAACGCCGCGCCCATGATCGTCAGTCCAAGCCCCGTGCGGAACCCCGTTGGATAGAATGGGGCCTCCGTCTTAATGAACACGTTCGCTGCGACAAAGTTCGCACAATTTCCCAGCCCTAGTATCATCGCCGTCCCAGCAGCCGTGCTCGCCCTGCCACGGAGATTATTTGCCATCCACGACGTCGTCATGGCCATCTGGATGAAGGTGCCACCGCTCATCGCAAAGAGCGAAAAGTAGCGGATTCCAGGAGCGAGGCCACGGTTGTTGCTGTACACCATCTGGATGATCCAGCCAATCATGGCGAAGCTGATGCCAAAGAGAATGAAGGGAAAGCGCCAGCCAATCCGCCCCGACACCCAGCAGCCAAAGACCTGGAAGACGATGCCAGTGAGCCACACGGGGATCGTGAGTAGCTGGGCGATGGCGGCTTTATAACCCATCTCGGTGAGGATGGTGGGGATGAAGGCTGACATTGAGGCGGCCGTCATGTCGCAGCAGAAGAACATCAAGGTGCTGAAAATGTTAGCGACGATCGATTAAAGCAGTCGCAGAGACGTACGGAAACCAGATCTTGTAGTCTGTAAAGACCTTGAGCCAGTTCACAGACTTTAGGTCGAGTTTTTGGTCGCCCTTGTCGCGCTTCAGCTTAGCTAGAAGATGGGCCTTCTCTGCTGGGTTGAGTATCTTGGTCTTCTCGGGGAAGTCTGGCACAAGCATGAAGACAAGAAAGGAGATGGCAACCGTGCAGAGGCCCTCGAGAATGAAGATCCACCGCCAGCCTTCTTTCCCTTGGATGCCGTTCATGTTGCGAATCGCAAAAGCCAGAAGGCCGCTGACGGCCGGACCAAGGACGCCAAAGGTAAAGAAGCAAGCAAAGCGGAGAGA
Organism: Lentithecium fluviatile CBS 122367; assembly: GCA_010405425.1. Classification (NCBI taxonomy): domain Eukaryota; kingdom Fungi; phylum Ascomycota; class Dothideomycetes; order Pleosporales; family Lentitheciaceae; genus Lentithecium; species Lentithecium fluviatile. The sequence continues at coordinate 507,207 of MU005572.1, forward strand.
CTGCTCCTTCCGGGTGTAGTACTCTCCAATCAGGAATGCAGCGCCCGCTGGAAGTGTTGCTTCGAAGATGCCCATCAAGAAGCGCAACGCCAACAGACCACCATATGATGCAGTGAGTCCCTGACACGTCGCAATGATGCCTAGGGTAAGCATGTTGATCCCAAGGAAGACATTCGGCCTGACGCGCGGCAAGCTCATGATCAAGTTGCTCGGAATCTCGACCAGTACAAACGGAATAAAGAAGATCCAGATGCAGTTGTTGTAGCCGTTCTTTGGCATATTGAGGCCCTTCTCGAGTCCCTCAATCCTGGCGTTGGCGACTGCGAGACGTTAATCGAGAGTTTCCAAGTGTGGGATTGGAACGTACTGTTTGTGCGGTCCAGGAAGAGAATGGTGTAGGTGCAGCCCAAAATTGGGATCAGGCGCAGGTCCATTTTGAGAACATAGTTGGACTTTGGCAGCTCCAGTTCTTCAATATCCTCACTCCCCCTCGCATGCGTCTCCGAAACGACCTTTTCGTCTCCCATCTTGGTTGGATAGCGCGATGCCTTTGCTTGATGTGAGTGCAAGGACGGGTGCAAGACGTTGCGTTCAACTGTTAGATAGTGCGGCGCGACGGTGTGCGATTGAGCGGCTACCGGAAGGATAACGTGAAGGGACCGAGCGATAGTTTCACTCTGGAATCTTCCCGTGGCGATGGTTCATATACCCGAGTAAACGTGCGACAGCGCCGGCAGTCAAGGGTCGGCAGGCCGAGTGACCGGGGTGCGCAGGACTGCCACCGAATGCGTATATATTTGACGTGGTGAAGTATCCACGTATGAGCGGCCGTTGTCGCTGGTGGCAACGGCTAGGGCGATGTGTGTTGACTCCCAGTGGAGTGAGGGTCGGCCCTTCCCCGCCAGATTCACACTCGAAAGTGAAGGAGCGAGGCGGTGGGCTGCCAACAGGGTCTGCCATCGCAGAGGCCTAGGAAGGCGATGTGCGCTAGCTCGCAGGACTAGAGCCGAGCTAGACCACGCAGCCTGTTGTAGTCCATCGTCGCTTTGCGCTCACAGCTCGCCGATAGACGCGTGATTGGGCGCTTTGACGGCGTCTCTCGCGGTAGGTGGTACGCGAGGACCGATAGTCTGCAACCTGGTATTCGTCGGACGGGCTTCTGGATGCAGAGGCGCGCTGCACACTTCGTGTTGTGGACGGCAGCCGTCAAGCCCAAGCGAGGAAGCTGCGGAAGGCACGGCAGCCACCGGGCCGGCCAACCACGGCGCTGGAATTTGAGATGGCACGTGCGTCGTTACGTGATGCCGCCGTCGGGAAGTGCCGATCCACTTGCTTGAACACATCCAGATATCAACACTCGTAATTAGATGGTGGCCGCCTGGTCTCGCATCTACATTTGAAGAGCTCTTTGCAACCCTCAAATGTTCGGCCTCGGAGGGTTGTGAACGGCCGGCTACTGGCTGCAGCTGAGCCCGCCTCGACGCCGCAGCCGCACAGCTACCGTGGGGTGTACGCTCAGCCTGTTGGAGCCGTTCTCGATAGCTCTCCGGTGTCCATGTGTAGGATGGAATATGGGCTCGTTCTTCGGATAGGGCGCTTTCCGTTGCCCTCATCTTCGACAATTCGGACTCACCACCTCGCGTGGCGCAACTAGTCTCCTTTCCGTCGCTGTCGCCAAGGCCGACACGCTTCAAAGATCGCAAGGTCGCGACTGCTGCAGCATCCCAACGATGGGTTGGTTTTGGTTCATCAAATTTGTCTACAGTCTATTTCGACAAGATCCGTGGCGCGCTCTTCATCCGTTGGCCGACGAATCCCCAGCGCCGCGCGCCGCCGACTTAAGCCTATGGGATCGATGCGTCCTTTATCTTCAACACGTCCTTCTGCGGATTGCCTTGGTTACATGGGAGTTCACGTATCGGAAAGAGCTATCCTGCAAAGTCTGCTATGGCCTGAGATATCGACCGGAATTTTCATGGGCGCCTCCGCCCACCGGCTACGTCTGCGACACTAGTGCTGGTGCCAATGTGAAGAGGATGGAGAAAGACCGGGACGGCCAATTTCGAGTGCACTTCCACAAGAACCATCGGCCGCCACATCCAACCCTCGAAGACTGGCTGAAGGCAACCGTGGGTGGCTGCTATACGTGTGCGATTGTCCTCAACGCCGTCACGGAAATGGTGCCAGACTTGCTCGACGACCTAGAAGACAAGTATATGATAGCTACGCCAACGCGGACGACGGACGGGAAAAGTAACGGTCCAGTGCAGGTGCTTCTCACAGACGCTAAGATCCAGGAGGAACTGAGACGTGAGACACGATACGAAATCTTTCAACTCCCGGGTAGGTTGTACCTCGTCTGGAATGCAAGTCGCAGTCGATTCAGGAGCCGTCGCTTACTCTCTCTAGATGTTCCGGTGTGTTGGCCTACTATTGGCACGGCTCAACTAGTGTCTGAGTCCAATCTCTCGAGCGAGGCGATCGATCGCATTTGGGGGTGGTTCGCCGAGTGTAGCCAAAAGCATCAAAATTGCTCCTTCAGCTCCGTCGTACCAGATACTCCTATGACCATGCCACGAAGGGTCATCGACGTCGGACAACCTAGCCATTCATTCCAGGATCGGTTGGACAATAACAATTTTCCCTGGGACCGCTATCCACATATTGTCCTGGAAGACAAACCTCAGCAAGGAGACTATGTTGCCCTCAGCTATTGCTGGGGTGAGAAGAGGAACGAATGGCTGACAACTACAAAGGCAAACCTCCTCGAGATGAAGAAAGGCATTTCTTTGGCTCGAGCACCAAAGACAATCAGGGATGCCGTATATATAACTCAGTTGCTCCGCGTGAGATACCTATGGATCGACGCTCTTTGCATCCTTCAAGATGATGAGGATGAGTGGCTTGCAGAAGGCGGTAAAATGGCCGACATCTACTCTGCCGCAGCATTGGTGATATCTGCTGCAAGCACTGCAGATTGCACTGATGGATTTCTGGAAGCGCACCTTTTCGGATCCCCGACGTGGCAGACTATTGTTCCTCACCTCAACGAAAAAGAGAAAAGCAAAGCCATGGTCAATATAGAATCGCACCTCTTCAGCACTCCTCGTTGGGAGACGTCGCAATGGGAGGAGCTGCCGCCGCTCTGGGTGCGGAGAGGTACCAACAGGTCTCATGCAGAGGCCAATATAACGTTGCCGATTACTCAAAGAGCATGGATCTCTCAGGAACTGCTGTTTTCGCGGCGGATACTGTATTTCACACGCTACGAGATGGCATTCCAGTGTTACAATGGCATGCGCTGCGAGTGTGGCTCTACCGAAAACACCGCTCTCACGCTGAAGACCTTTCTGGTAAAAGGATCTATAGAAGAACAGCTTTTGCGAAACATCAAAAAAACCGACGACGCCGACGAGCTATTTAGGACTTGGCGAATCATCACTTCAATCCATTCTCTAAAAAGAACGCATAGCGAGAGGGACAAGCTCCTGACCCTGTCAAGCATCGCAAAAATATTCGCACAGTACGTTGCCATCGTGAGCCCGCAGAGGACGCAATATCTGGCCGGAATATGGTACGGCGATCTTGTCCGGAGCCTTTGCTGGCTAGCGTACGCCAAGCCCTTCATCAATCCAATGGACCTCGACACCTCCGCAATAGACCGGGCTCCACTTGACCCTCTTCACGTGGATCTTTTGTCTGAAGACACAATTGCGCGAGCCAACCACACTCATCACCGGCGGGCGTCCTTACTGCCGAGCGATTACATCACGCGTCCAGAAGCCGAACGCACGCTAAAAGACGCAGAAGAAATCGGACCAGAGGCAGTTGGGCTCGTTCACCGTAGTAGTTGGCCTCTAGCTCCTAATTACGTTGAGCCGTGGCGCTGCGTCGACCTTACCCAAATGCTAAATTATCCCTACGAAAAGTCGCGGCCATCAACTTACATCGCACCCACTTGGTCTTGGGCTTCTGTACAGCTTCCGATCTGCTATCCTATGGAGTCCGAACAAGCCTTGTTCAGACAGGACCCGCCCTCTGAGGCCACTTTTTTGCCCGCAATAGATGTTCTCGAGGCTGAGTGCGGTACTTCTGCTATCAACCCAACGGGCCCCGTCACGTCAGGCTATATAAAGGTTACAGGAATGCTCGCACCGGTGCAAATCCGCGTAGTAGACAACATCCCTCTCAATATGCATGACGCCTTAGGACTTCCCAACAGCCAGGGTCCAATATCACAGTTGCGTCCGGGCAACGTCTTCCTAGTGCTTCGGTCCGCGGAAGGCCACATCGGATTCGCGCGTACAGACATTGCTATGGAAGCCAATGGGAAGGCTTCGTTGGAAGACCACAAATGCTGGTTGCGATCAGCGAAAAGTGGAATAAGGTGCCTCGATGCAGAATGCACATGCCGAGCCAACTTTCGGCAGCAGGACTACTACTTGTTGGAGGTTGGCACTATGCGCCGGCATATCTTGTCTGGGAGTGGCTGGGTTGTACTCAGTACATGCTATCTGGTGCTTAAGAGCTTGGTTGGGGAAGGCGCGCACGGCGATGTGGAGACCTTTGAAAGGATTGGTGTTGTTTTTAATACACGCCTAGGCTCAGAGCTTTCTAGAATTTCCGTCTTCGAAAACGCTACGAGTAGGACAGTTCACATTCAGTAGGACAGCCATAAACCAGCTTTTTGACGAATTTCTCATTTTTAGGGAGTCTTTTGGTATGCAGGCGAAACTTTCTTGACACGGGTTCAAGTAACTGACGCAATTCAGCACAACTTTTAAGCCAGCGCTCTCTCTCTTGGCCTGACCTTACATATCACCCTTTTAAATTCTCGCATTGGCTATCTCGACCTGTCAGGATCGTCGCTCTAACCCTGACCGCAATAAACTACCGTTGTTTACATAAGCACTAGCACCTGCTTAATGCGTTCAACAATCCCCGCAGACTGGAAGAACGTTGCAACTGCGGGGAAGGTGATGACATCTGACTCGTTCCCCACAAGGAAGTGATCCGGCGCATGCAACATGCCATAATGGGCATCTCGCGGTATCCTATTGATCGGCGGATATTCTCACTTCACCCCGCGCGAATGCCTACGTTTCTACAAACACTAATCGAAAATGGTCTGGACAACTGTTTTCACTCTACTTATCGCCAGTCAGGCTGTAGCAGACCAGGTCGACTACACACAATACGTAAACCCGTTCATCGGCTCTGAAGGACCCATCCCCGGCTATGCGTACGGCGGCGGCGACATCTTTGTTGGTGCTGCGGTGCCTTTCGGTGTCGTGAAGCTGGGCATCGACACTCAAGAGGACAACTTGACGCTCGCCACCATTAACGGCGGGTATACGCCTAAAGGTCTTGTCACCGGTGTATCCATGTTGCACGTCTCAGGCACTGGAGGCTGTCCGAAGTACGGCATCATATCGCAGATGCCGCTTCCGAGTGTCGCCGCGCCGGTCAATCTGCTGGACAATATAACATACTGGCAGAAGAGGGTGGGGGAGGATGTTGCGAGCGTGGGATGGTTTTCGACGGAGCTCGAAGATGGAATCAAGATCTCGCTAACAGGCTCAAGGCATGCGGGAACTATGCGGTACGATTTCCCAGGAGAAGAGAAGCATGTATTGGTCGATGTGTCACATTTTCTTCCTGATCCTGCCGGTGGCTTTTGCACGCAGTATTATCTTGATGGCTCGATAGAAATCTCGGATGACGGAAAGGCGTATGCAGGGCATGGGACCTATGCTGGCGGTTTCAACTTCGGCGCTCCCTACACGGTCTACTTTTGCGGAGAGTTCGAGGCGGCCCCAGACGAAGCGCGAACCTTTACCGGACTGAACACTTCGCGCATCATGGACGGATCCATCCCACAGCCAGTATTCAGCGAAAACAGCGCAGCCGCAGGACCCAACGGTGATCGAGTTGGTGCTTTGTTCAGCTGGACGGGTTTGAATGGCTCTGTGGTCCAGTCGAAAGTCGGGGTATCGTTCATCTCAATAGAGAAGGCTTGCGCATTCAAAGGCTCGGAGATCCCCTCTTGGAAACAAGATGATGGTGTGCGCGCTGCTCGAGATGAGTGGAATACCGATGTGCTCAGCAGGATACGCGTCGACACGGGCGAGTCAGCGAACATGAAGAACCTGATATTGTTGTACTCATCGCTATATTTCATGCACCTCATGCCTTCGGATCGAACAGGAGAGAATCCGCTCTGGGAATCAGATGAGCCGTCTTGGGATGACTTCTACTGTATATGTAAGTGGTGAAGGTCCTACTTACTGCCACCATTGCTAAGAGTAAACAGGGGATACGTTCCGCAACACATTCAGCCTGTCTCATTTGATCCAGCCTGAAGCATATGAAAGGCAGATCCGAGCTCTTATCGATATATGGCGCCATCAAGGCTACCTCCCCGATGGAAGATCCGGTAACGACAATGGTCTGACGCAAGGTGGAAGTAACGCGGACAATGTGCTCGCTGACGCCTACATCAAAGGGCTACGCGGAGCTATCAACTGGGCCGATGGGTATGCGGCTATGGTCAAAGACGCAGAGGTGTCCACGAATGGCAGCAACAAGGAAGGACGCGGCGCTTTGGATGATTGGCTCAATTATGGCTATCTTACTGAAGCAAGCGAGCGATCGATTTCCAGAACGGTCGAATATGCGCCGAACGATTTTGCGCTTAGTCAAGTAGCGAAAGGCGTCCAGCCCGAGGACGTCGAAAAGTACCTCAAGCGATCGGCAGGCTGGCAGCTCCTGTGGGATCACACAGTACCGAGCGTCAACACTACGCCCACATTCACAGGCTTCTTAACCCCAAAGTCGGCAGATGGGATGTTTAACACAACGGACTACAACCCCGCAACGTGTGGCGTATGTTCCTGGCCTTCCGTCACATACGAAGGCACGCCGTTCGAATACTCGTTCGTCATTCCACACGATTTGCAGACGCTCATCGAGTTCATGGGCGGCGAAGAAGCATTTGAATCACGTCTCGATTATATCTTTAAGCCTAATACCAGCCAAACGAATCTAGGAGCGAACGGACTCGGTATCACGACTATCATGAACATCGGCAATGAGCCTGACTTCGCCACACCCTACCTGTACAACTACATCAACAAGCAATGGAAGAGCGTGAACCAGTCGCGTGCGCTAGCTCAACAGTTGTAGGTCCAAGCCTCCTCTTCTTCGTTCGATGACTTGCATCTGATATACATGCTAGTTTCAAAAACGCACCCTTCGGAGTCCCAGGAAACTCTGACTCAGGGGCTCTCAACTCCTGGCTCATATGGCAGATGCTGGGTCTCTACCCCATCGTCACGCAGCCCATCTACCTCCTCGCCTCACCATGGTTCCCAGACATCAACATGACTGTGAATGGTAACCGCACACTCCGCGTTACCGCCAAAGGCCTTGACGAGGATAGCTATTTCGTGCAGGGCGTCAAAATAAATGGAGAGCAGTGGGAGAAGAATTGGTTCGAGCACGAGGATGTTATGGTGGAAGGTGGCACCATCGAATTTAGCTTGGGCAAAGAGGCGATGGTTTGGGAGACGGGAGAGGTGCCGTCGAGTCCGGGACATTTGATTTTAGATGGATCCATGGCGCAGTGATTTTCGGGGCTTAATACCAGGAGTTTGACAGCTGCGGTTGCGTGTATAAGTAAATTTGGATTCCAGGAAGTGTACCATCCAGTCAACCGGTGTGCTCCAAAATCCCATTTACTCTGAACGAATAGAATATTCCATTTCCGCCCTGCACATACGATCATATAAATCCCGCCTCTTCCATTTCCCTTGCATCAGAACTCTACACACACAGTCACCCCTTGCCCTCTCAAATCGTCACACCAACTTTCCCAACAAACGCAGCAAGTAAAACCAAAAATGCCACCTTTCATCACAAACCCCAGCCACCGCGCCCTCCGTATCACCATCCCAGCCGAACTCCCATCACCAGGCCGCTCCAATCTCCAAGCCTCTCTACCAAAGTCTACAGCTGCTAATAGCGTTATTACCCCTCACGCACGCAATGTCTACGAAACCAATGACCAGCACATATTCATTCGGCATGTCGTGGGACCGCACAGTTCCCGCACCACAGCGCTACAGACCTCGCGCTCCTACAATACCGATGCAGAGTCCACATCCCCAACCTCACCCTCAATCCACTCATCACCCACCAACTCTGACAACTCCGACGAATCCACCCCTCTCCTCCCCCACCGACACCAGCCCCGCAGCAATGGCATCAACATCACCATCTACAGCTCCGCAACACCGTGCATGCGTTTCGAAGCACACCCTCCAAGGGAAGTTAGGCCGAATTGTTATAGCAAGTTTGAGGGGAAGTGGGACGGATTTATGGAGACGTTTTGCGGGTGTTGTAGAGTGAGGAGAGAGAGGAGTGGGATTGCGAGGGTGGGTGGGAATGGGGGGGAGTGGGAGTGGGATGGAGACGAGGATGAGGATGCGGTCGAGATTGATGATGGGGGAGATGGGAATGTGGAGAGCGCGTGAGGTTTCCGTGTATTGCGTTTTCACGTTGGGATTTTTGGGTGTTGCAGCTCCACGAACTACGGACGCCAACCAGACTTCCCAATCCCCCAAGCGTGTAAACCGGTAGCATCTGCCGTGGATAGGCGGTGGGGCGTTCTCCGGTTGAGTACGAAATTGCACATCTTTCGTTCCAATTAGGCCAGCATTTTGTTGAGAAGCCCTCCCTGGCCTGGGCACTGGCAATACTGGGTTCAGCTCTTCGTGTATCTAGTGTGGGCTTGTGTAACGATTGTGAAGGAATAATTCGTGTATTGTACAGTCATTACGAAATTTCCTGTATTCATTCAGCATTCCACGAGAAATATTAATTTCCCATCGCGAACCGTGACTTTCATGTGGAATCGTAGTGGTTGCGTGGTTCCGTTCGGTCGTTACCACCGATGAAGCCTATGGTAGTCTTAGGCGAACCGTAAAAGCAGCAGCACACAATAAAATTTCCACTTCCACCTCTACCATAAAGTTCTCTCATCCCCGCGCCATCCTCCCAGCTTCACTTCCCACACCATTTGAATACCTTCAGCCCCTCGCATCTCCGCAACCTCAAAGCAACACCGCACCATGGTCCGCATACGCCCCTATTTCCCTGAGCCTAAGGCCACGCCCGCTCCACTACCCTGCTTCTTCTTTCCACGCCACCAACCAGACCCTCTCCATCGCGTCAAAGACTACTTCCTCGGTATGATCTGCTACGCGGTACCCCCGCCAGCACAACAGAACGCCCCCGAAATGCCACCAATATTCGACATTACTCTCGACCCCTACTTCAAGTACATGCGTGTCGCGGTGCTTATTGCAGCGGCGTATCGCATGGGCCGTTACTACCTAGAACAGCAAAAGAGAATAACGGCGGACGTGAAGAAAGTACAGTGCGAGGCGTACAAGGAATGCGAGGAGTGCGAAGAGTACAGACTGTGCACGGAGTGCGAGAGGATGATGCGAGAAGAGCTTAAGGACCAAATTATCGAAGCGGCTAAGGCCGCTCTGGCGGCCGCCCTTTTTGTTCTCATTTCGTGGCCGGACTCTTTCTATCTAGATATGACCGGCGTTTGGGGCTTTATTGTTCCGTGTATTGCGCTTGTTGCTTCCGCTTGGTACGATGGGGAGAAGGTGGTGAAGGAGACGGTTGAGGAGGTAGAGGAGGCAAATGAGGAGGCCGAGCCCAAGAAGTTTCAGGAGTACGAGGCGGACTGGGAGGAGGAAATCGAGACCAGAAAGTTTCTAGAGTACGATGCTGACACGGAGGAGGAGATGGAGCCGTTCACGGCTCGGGAGTGCGATGCTGAAACGGATGAAGAGAAGTACGGGGTGGCTGGAGTCGACTATGACGTTGAGGGCGATTTCGAGATCGTAGAGTACGAGGCGGATCTATGATATGGCGGTTTTATCTTATCGGGCTGGGTGCAGTAGGATGGATGACAGTCTTTTGCGATGGACGAGGTTTCCGGGGTTGGTGCATTCGAACTTTTATTTTCCTAACAATCCTCTTCTTCCTTAGTGCACTACTAGATCTGTCAGAACTCTTGCGGCAGCGATATTGGATTGGGTTGTAACTACTTTCCCTAGGATGGGATGCAGTCGGGAGTCACTCCTGCTACGGTTGGATATGTGCGGAAGCTGTATCGGGCGAACTCATCCTGGTTTCATTTTCACAATCAATATTTGTAATGCAATTGAATCAAATTATTGTGCAATGCTAACAAGCCACCGGAGTCCAGGTAATACTATGTATTACCATCAGCAGAACTTACTCTCTTTCTCCAACCACATCCTAAAATCCATCAAAAACGGATACTCCTTCTTCAAAGCCGCGACATCAGCCCCGAACCCCTTCTCCTTAAACCACACAAACATATCCCCCAACTGCTCCTGAAGCACAACCTTAATAACACTGCCCACAAAGCCAAAAGTCTCAGGCATATCACTGCCAGTCTGCTTCTTGAAAATGGCAGCCGCCTCCGTCTGCGTCAACTCGTCGCCAGCAAGGGAAATCGCCTGTCCACGATACTTCTCCGGATTCTCGAAAGCAAGTGCTGCAACCCTGCCAACATCCGTCGAAGACACAAATTGGACTTTCTTGTCGCCGACCTGCTTCCACATAGTCGCAAACGCCTTGCCAATGAAATCCGGCGTCAAATTCTCGTAAAACGCCACAGGTCGGATAATCGTCCACGACATCCCCAACGCACGCGTCGCAGTCGCCTCTTTCAAATTTTTCTCAATATTAAATTTGCTCTTGAAATGTGCAACGTTCGTAGTATCCCAATCCGACCGCTTAACACCACCACGCTCCGCGGACGTATATACAAAGTACTTGACGCCCGCGGCAGCCGCAGCATCCACGAGCGCTTTTCCTCGGCGCTCTTCGACGGTGGCGTTGGGCAGGGGAAGTTGGACGCTAAAGACGCCCCAGGGATCTTGGATTTGCTTGAGAATGGCGGGACAGTCGTCGAGATCGCCTTGTATGATTGAGACGTTTGGGCTTTGGGCGAGGGCTTGGGCGGATTTGGTATTTTTGTCGCGTGTTAGGGCGTATATGTGGAAGGGCGAGCCGTTGGGGCGGGAGATGAGCGCGTTCAGGAGGGCGCCGCCTTGTTTGCCTGTTGCGCCGGTAATGAGGACTTTGCGGAGAGTGGACATGGCTGGTGTAAGATGGAAGAGCGTAATTTATAGGAACTCTGGGCAATGTGAGAAAGTATTCAGGCTTCTGCAGAATGCGATGAATTGTTCCAGCGACTTATCACTAACACCTTTATACATAGGTCTCGCTCTACGAAAACCGCCTCCCTCACGATGTATTCCACCGAAGCCGCATCAGATAATCCAAAGGTTCAGGCTGGTTGTGGTCTAGCGTACGCCTGCTTCAAGGAATGTGGCGCGCAGGGTGCCCGCGGAGTGCATTAAGCTAGGGCTGACGGTATCATTGGTCGTTGGGTCACCTATGCCATTGTGACCGCGTCATAGATCTTTCTGTCCTGCCCTGTCCCTGTTCGTGAGCATTCAACGAAAGCCTTAATGAACCAATAGTGATAGTCGTGTCTGATCAAAAACGCCAATCAATCAGTGTGACTTCCCGCAATGCCAGGATGGATTTCGGACTAAAATATTCGGATCGATGAAATAATGGCTACTCTCTTTGATTGCCGGACTCTGTGCAGCCGGACCACTTGGTTGTTAAAAGTAACGAGAGAGTCATCAGTCAAACATGTGATTTATCACATTTCAATCTCGACTATCCCAAGGTTCAGATTCACAGCATCTTGGCCAGTGAGATACGCCCGACGCTCGTTTTCACGCATCACATACTGCGAATAGGCTCCCGAGTCTAGCCCCAGCATCTCAAAAACACGTCGTTCCATATTGGGAGCGAGCGTCGGTTTATAACGAGAGGTGTCGTTTCCATTCCATTTACGATCGTGGTAACCAAAACTGCGAGCATTGTATCGAGATAGAAGATCACATGGACCTCGTTGTTCTCGATGAAGGAGTGAGTGTAATCACTATCGTAATCACTATCGTCACTGTCTTCTGCGTCCCACTTTTGATCAAGTATGTGAGATCGAATGCTCAACTTCGTGTACGGTAGTCTGGCAAAGGAACCCCCAGCCACATATTCTTGAGCGTTTTCAGGTGTAGAAGCACTCGCCATGAGAGCCACTGTCAAGAGATAGTCGTTTCGATCGAGTTGTTCTGCGGCGACGAAGACCACTGCTAAGACGGGAAGAATAAATTTGAAATCGTGTATATTCACCATACCAACATTTCCATTGAGGATCTCCATGACGGGCGTAACAAAATCCGATATCCAAACAGCCCGGGGTTGTTTGGCAAAGCTTGTATGGCTCAATTGACTGCGCGGTATGCGTCGCAATAGACATCGAATGATGCTCGTGTATATATGTACCTTGTCGACGATGACCCACGTACTCAATCTTGTGGCGATTATGGAGCATGAGTTTAATTTCGCTAAATATCTACGGACGGAGTGTAATGTAGCGAAAGTTGAGCCGCTGGTCGTCATATGCATCGATAACAGGTATAGTTGCATACAGAACTGAAAAACGCGCGACTTGCACTATCAGGACGTCCCCTGGGAGAGTCTGATCCAGAGATATGATATCGACGAAGAGATATCGATACCGTTCGACTTAGCATATCGGATGGCACATGCTACATTCAGGGATGGATCCTGAAAAGCATCGTATTCAAAATCCCATCTCCAGCTCAGGATTGCGATTTGTGATGCGTCGTTCTGGTAGCTGCACCAAACGGGTGGGCAACGAGCGAATCCGGGCTCCATCTCCAAGAGTAGCCAGATTGACTTCGACGACATTTATCGCGAGGTACTCCTCCACGGTCGGAGCGCACTCGCGGTGTTCATGCACTGGGCGGCCTCGTCGGGAGATCAACGGCGTCGTTTCCGAGATGTGACGGTGAGGAAATACACTTGGTATTACCAACGGACAGACAAAGATGAGTTCCACGATGACTTCCATGATTAAGGCCACAACTACAAATAAAAACACCTGCATGAACAGGATGACTGCCAGCTATGTGCAGATGAGCGTGATTCCAAGAGCGAAGTACGAATCATCTCGTGTGATCAGGCCCATAACGAACATCCCGAATACCGCCACATATGTGAACGCCAGTCCGGTCATCGATGCGAGCATTAGATCGTAAAGCGGGCTGGTCGACATTTTGATGCTCGCCACTAAGCCGCACTTGCGATCCCGTCTTCAGGTAAGTTCGGGATTCATCTAGAGAGATCTCTGCGGGGCAAGCCTTCATCGCACGATATATCCGAATATGCAGGAGCGTGGTAAGTAAATGTGCAGTATCGCTTCGCCCCGGGCGGTAATATGAAATGAATCGTATGTCCTTTAAGTCATCCGATGGGTATGCAGCTTCTGCGTCCCTGTTTTGGTTTAGGCAGCGATTAGGCTATCGGTCGTTTGCGAATATCCTGCTACAACCTATAACTAGGGGTAGATACCCCTATTTCATTAATTGCGGAGCGAGGAACGAGCGTAGCAATATACAATCGGTCTCGCTGAACAGAATATCCCTGTCGCATCCCTGTCGATTTCCTCTTTAGGCGATTTTTGCTTATGTTATAAGAAATTCGCATAAACTTCGGCAGGCAATAT
>MU005572.1:527994-722494 GCA_010405425.1 Lentithecium fluviatile CBS 122367
CTATAATAGCTTAAGACATCTAGATAAGAAGAGAAAAGGAGAGAAGCGAGGATCTGGCTATATATACGGTGCCCTAGTCTGTGCGCAAGCGAATGTGGCACGGTGGCTAGCCAGGGGCAAGCACCGTGACACTAATAGGCTTACTACTACGCGCCTAGAGCAGTTTATTAGCTATATCTCCTGCCTTATATAGCTGTAGCAGGAATCCTCGCGAATTAAGGTTAAGAGTATATTAAATAATTATCTACTCTTTAGTTGTAGTAAGGTTTTAGTAATTAAGGTAGGTATTAGCTTGCGCGGCGGCGCCTTTATATCTATACTAGAGTGTTAATTAGGGGACGTTAAACGCGTTCGCAGCGCGTTATAGGCTTTAAAATTAGTAGTTTTTAAATACCTAGATAGTAAGCTTAATCCTGCCTTCTTATTTAGTGTTATTCTGTTATAGATGTAGAGCTATTACGTGTCGTAGTAGTAGTGTTCGCTGCTAAGAAAAAGTGGCCAACTTGGTGGTTTGGCCAACTCGCTGGTCAGATACGTTATAGCAATTTAGCTTGTTTTAGGAGCTAGAATCCAGGTATCTTAATAACGGCTAAGCTCGCAAGATCGGTCGACTATCTTGTGAGTCGGTGGGCAGTTGTTTCAGTCTTTTCGTCAGTTAGTTGTCATCTGCTCAAGATCGGAAGTTTTATCTATTTAATGGGCTAGGATGAAAGCCCTGTGGAACTTGGATTCTGCTGAGAGACCCGAATTGGCTGCAAAGAATATTAGAAGTAATTAACTGCAGTCGCAAAAGTGAAGTGCGTGTCCATTTCTGAGATCGTCATCAGGAATAGGACCTAATACCATCATCTCTCATGGACAAAGTCAAAGCAAACGTGTTCTTCAGGTTCCCAACTCAGAGAAGCGATGAGGAGACGATCGATGCTGAGACTAACTAATTGACCTGTGCTTCTAAGAAATCTAGGTCCATACCATGGCCGTTGTCCTTCTTCTAAGGGTCTTGCTTGACCCGCTCGGGGTGCAGACCGCGCAAGCCATAGAAGATGGTGAGATGCTCGGTCGATTCGTCGGCTTCCAAAAAGACTAGATATGCTATCGGTAAGTGGTATAAGGACTTGCGCACTGGCGTTCAGAAGCTAAAATTCCGGGGAGCAAGGCATTCTCAGCTCAGCCTCAAGCCACCGAACCCCAGTACTACTCTGGACGCTCGTAAGAGAAATCGCTTCGCTGAAAGATCTGAGCTACACATTCTTGTGGCCGGAGTAACTCGGTCGAGCGCTCATCGCCGATGATTGTGGCCGCTTCCACAGAGTGCCGGTAGTCGAAAATTCGAACCCATTGACTAACAGATGTTCGAATGTAGATAAAAAGCTCCATTCTGAACTGCACGTTCAAAGAAATATGAAGGCGCCGTCAAGATTGGGCACTTCGTCCGCGATAATGTGCTCACTGCAAGGTACGCCAAATTTCGGCCCAGGAGAAAGGGCAAGTGGAGTCCCTCATTACCGACTCCTCGTCGAAAGTTGCGGGAGAATGTCGTATTGCGAAAGAACGCTCAGGAGTCGGCAGTCTTATGTGACAACTCCTGTACACGAGGAGAGCCTCGTGAGGCAGAGACTGGTACCGGTACGCTCTAGGCCGTCGCATGGTGGCACGGTCTTCGGCAATCACGAAGCTGCAATGCGCAGCTCAGAGCAGACTGTATTATGAGAGCTGCGACAGGAAGGTAATATTGTTAACAGCACCGGGCTCTTCAGCACGGTCTCCGCGCATGGTGGACAAGATGTAAAGGGATGTCGCGAGCGGGAGCGCGATTTCCCGTCATCGCTTGCGAATGCACCATCGCGCTTTGGGACTTAGCGCGTAAATCGCACATCCTCTCCGGGCGCCGGCGTCGCCTCAACGCTTTCTACAATACGAACCATCTCTATATCGACAACAAAGTTATGTAATGCTATCCTTCGCTACGAGTTGTGCTCGTCGCCCCGGCGGCAGAAGCTAAACAGTTCGATATCCATACCCCTGACCACGCGGCAGTCAGCCCATCACCCGAACGAATGGATCGCACCGCACCACGCGCGAGCCAATATTTGGGAAAAAATCCAGTATGTATCGAGAGGCGATATCTGTCTATTCTTAGGATGTGCTGACGACATGTGGTGCGTGATAAGTCTGCTATTGCAGTTCTGTCCAGAACGCTCACCACTCAGCCCTACAAGAACTCTTGTGATAGAGTCTGCGTCTTAACCGGAGCGGGATATAGCCAAACATGCTGACGTTGAGCAGGGATAGACCAGGAAACGATACTCCGCTATGTAACCTGTGGAATAAGGTTCGAGCTACCGGTTGATTCAAGCTTCGGTTACGCAGGGACGTGGCATGCGTGGCTGCCACTCTTTTGTTGGCTATAACATGTCGTGATAAAGATGTTCCGAAACAAGAGCGCCTCCTTATGCAGGAGATGTGGATGTGAAAGCGAAGTATGGTCATTCTTCGATGCTGTTGGTTGAAAGTTCCTTCTCGTTAAATGCGAGTAGCCGGATCCTTGCTCAAGGCATTCACAAAACTCCTAGCGTCTTGTCCACTAGGATGATGTGCACCTTGCGTAGATCGGCTATCCGTAGGCCGAACATGCCTGGACCCTCCCGAGAACCACACTCTTCAGGTCATCGGGGGCAAGAGGTGGGTCTTATGGAAGGACGAGCACGGCGGGGTTGTCACCTGTTGTTGGGTACATGCGGCCATTCTCTTCGACGTACAACAGTCCATTGGTTCAAAAGGGGACAATCGGTTGTGGAGTAAGCCGACCGTGCCTCTACTATTGCTCGTCGGCCAGGTCACTGAGTATGGCCCTTGCTCGGATGTCGTTGAGAATACGAACATCATGGCCAACGAGCAAATTCCTGGAAAAGCCAGCTAATCGCGACGTTTGTGTACCCGGAAGCTTCATGCTTCGAAAGGATTCTGCCTGGACGCAACATGTGAAGGCCATTTTGTGTGCATGCAATGCATGCGAAGCCCACCGCCGGACATGACTGCCCCACTACACCTCCTGTGGTGACATTCAAGTCATCAGCACACTCCGCTAGACCCTTCGACCGGTCCTTTGCTGAACAATTGTCCCGATGTTTTACTACAATAGGGTTCCCGGGTCGTCTCGGCTATCTTACGTTGCGGGGAAATACCAGGATGTTGTGCCAAACAAGACCAATCTGTGAGGGGACTGGCCCTGACAGGTGAACCGGACGCGCGCAAGCGCCCACGTGTGAAGACCTCCGCAATGCTGTGTTACTCGATATGCTGCGTGAAGAGGTGCCGGTGAACGCCGTATTGCAGGTCGCTTGGCGAATACGAAATAGCCGAAATTTGAACAACTGAGACACCGACGAGAACATCCACTCGATGGGTTGGCAAGTTCTCCAGAAAGAGGAGGTCGAATGTCAAAAATGGGGCCATGACTGGCTAAAAGATGTACCCATGGTCACCTAACGGTTCGCGCCCATGCAAGTATGCTGCCTTCCGCTATTGCCGAATTGCGGGGATCAATGCTACGCTGGCGAAGGATTGCGGAGAAGGCGTTTTTGCATTGGTGGCCGGGCGCATTGACATGAGGAATTAGGAGAACGGTAGCTTAATTCGACCTCGGACTTTGTCGCGGGCTACCTGGACCTGTCGCAGGCGCCAGATTTCATTGCCGTTTCGGTGCAAGCCTCGCCGATCCTTGCGTGGCAACGACGCCATGTTCACACAGAGCAGGTCAGTGGTGTTCTCGGCCTGGAATATCATAGCAGGACACATTAATTACTCCTTGCGACCGGCCATTATATAACCCCTCCCATACCTAGCGCGATTTCATGTAAATTTTCCTAGCACCGCGTCACAGTCCCTTGCTAATAAATGATGCTCTCCAGTCTTTGCACTCGCATCAGACTTCCTATCACGCAATGATGCCGTCTTGTCTTCGGAATATCCTTTTCCTTCTGGACCTGTTCGTCATCTCCGGAACTGCTCTACAACTCAACTACTCGGGAGAGGCAGTAACGACGCGATTTTGGGATTGCTGCAAACCGTCGTGTGCCTGGAAAGACAAAGCCGCATTTTCACGACCCGTTCTTTCGTGCACTGCCGACGACAAATCTACCGAAATCGACGCCGGCACTGGATGTAATGGCGGCACTGGCTTTCAGTGTTCGAACCAACAACCGTGGTCGGTGAACGACACATTTTCCTATGGATTCGCCGGAGTCTACATCAAACCCGAGCTCACCGGCGGCAAGATTGAGGATGCATGGTGTTGCGCCTGCTATCAATTGGACTTCACCAGCGAGCCGCTTCGAGGAAAATCCATGATCATTCAGGCTTCAAATACAGCCTACGATGTCAAGACTGACAATCGCTTCTCATTAGCGGTAAGTGTTTTACCCTCTCCTCATGTTTTCGCATCGCTAATCCACTCCAGGTACCCGGGGGAAATACAACCTCACATGATGGTTGCGCCCGGCAGTATGGTGTCGACCAGTCAGTTTTCGGTGCCGAAAACGCAGGCATCAGCGCCAGCGACGATTGCGACAAGCTGCCTGAAGCGCTCAAGGCAGGTTGTAAATGGCGGTTTGACTGGTTCAAAGATGCGTCGTATCCAAGGTATGTCTCGTCGATGTCCTACCGCCTCGCAACCGAACTGTGGTCTAACGTCGCGCAGCGCAAACTTCAAACGCGTGGCTTGTCCCTCAGCTCTCACCGATCTGACGCAGTGCACTCGCAACGACGATAAAGAAGTTTTGACGGGTCAAGACTCACCGGCGTCTACCTTCTCACCATCCACAAAATTCGCCGCCCTGGCCATTGGCCTCGCGAGCCTGTTTTCGGTATAGCGGCATTGATGATGCTGCTAGCGACTCACGATCGACACGCATTCCAATCTTCCGTCTTTTCACCCACACCTTTTGCGCTTTAGCAATATCAGGTGATGCATCCGACCCGCCTCCCTCATGCATGGATACCCTACCGATAACACTCTCTTGTTAACACCCTCCGGCCTCCACCACTCCCGACAAAAACCGCGCGGTAACACACGCTCCGCGCAAAACGAAATTACCACCTATTACCTCGCATGCGTGCGCGGAGCAAATCCCTCCTCGCCGACTATGAAGAAAAACATTGTCTCGATTTCTTGTTCTTTGTATCACGCTCATCAAAAGGCAATTGAGCTGTGATTGTGTACGTTATGTTATTTCTCTTCCGCACCTGGCAAGCCTTGCAGGCTGGGAATACGATTGGCGTTCCGATGGCGTTCGTGTCGTCTTTAATGGGCTTTTCTGGTCCCTGTCATTTGCATTGGAGGGTTGTCTCTTCCGCTCCGCTTTGAGCTGGGCTTGTTGGGCAGCATTTTAATCTTCGGCGGTATGATGATTCACCTTCGTTTCTGGTGTGTGGTGGTTGGCGGTCGTGTGTTGAAGTTTGATGATCGGTGGGACCAAAGGGCTTATGAAGGAGACTGAGAGGACGGGTGAAACAGCTCTGGAGTTTCAAAGCATCACTATTCCCCCACGATCACTCTATTGCGCAACGCTTTGCCGTGCCTCTCTTTCGCATCCATAGTTGCAGGAAGGACTTCATGGCCATGTTCATGTGGGCTGCAAAAAGGATCGCGCATGACCACCGTCCGACCTCGGGACACTACAACCATTCCCACTTCCTAAGAAAAAGCCAAGCAGCCATTTTCCCATCCATTAAGCACGCAGCAGCAATAATAAGCAGGGGCGGATTGCAGCTCCCGCCTAAATGAAAAAAATTGGTTGCTTGGGTACGCGACCCACTCCCACTTTATCCAAATCAACCGCGGGGTAAGTTGCAGCGACCATCACGAGCGGTGCTTTGCCGAGAATTCTCACCCCTCATTTTTTGTCCGAGTTCCTGTTTCTTTCTGGGATTGGAGACGGAGAAAGCAAGATTGATGGCTGACTTGAATGTTGGCTGCTTATCAGTAGTGTATGGTACATGCAAAGGCAAGTGTAGTCGATAGATCGCCCGATCAGATACGATGGCGACAGCATCTAGCTATCAAGTGGCTAACGGGACGTTAACCCTACTGGGCGATGACATGTAAGTTTTAGCGGCCGCGCTTCCAGTACCCCGGACTTACACGAATGTCACGCGCATACGCGAGGCCAATGCCGTTCCTCACAGACCAGTCCAGTCACACCCGCTCCGACCCCTTTGTGCCCTTTCACTTATCCTGGGGCCTGGATTTCGGACGACTCAGGGACTTCCTCCCGGAAGTCGCGTGTTGCTCACTTCGGCATGAGCGAGGACCCTATGATAACATTTGAATGCTGGGCTATACCAAAAGGGTAGGCTTAACCGAAGAGAGGCGTTTTGCCGTTGGCGAAATGAATCTGAGGACAGGTATTTTGACTCGAGATCAGCAAATTTTGTCTTCTAGAACCGAACAGCGACGAGCATTACCTCCGTGGCAAAAGCGACCGGTACTCTGTAGCCAGACAAGCATTGCCTCTCGCTCATCTTACCGATCAAGCAATCCAAGACTCCCTCGCCGAGCGCCTGATCATTACCCCCACCACAACGACTCTGCTCCAGCCCCAATAATATATCGTGGGTTCGGAAGGCACGGAATCCCTCTTTGTGGTTACCCCAGATTCTTAGCCGGCAACCTGGTGCTCACTCATGGTCCGAGCGTTCGTACTGTGCGGCGGACGGGCCTGAGCGCCGGCGCGGGGCATGTAGTGGTCTGTGGACTGGTGGAAACGTCCTGCGCTGGCATGCGGACTCGGAAACGCTGGAGAATGGGTCCGGGGAAGTCGTGGCCGAGGACGTCATGGTCATGGTGGGTTCCTGTATGGCGACGTGTGGTGCGTGGGGAAGTGTCGTGCCTGGCAAACTGTCTTGTTGTGCGACAAGGCGTCTTTTAGCGCTCTCTGTGCAAGGGTTGCTGAGAAATGGGCTAGAGACAGTGGCACATAGCTGGAGAAAATACAGTGTGTAGAATGTCAACGGCGTTTCGTAAATTTCAAATGCTATGCTATGCCAAATATCATGGGTATCTCATAATCTCATCTTCGTCTTCATCTTCATCCTGCACCTCCCTTAAAACACAAGGAGATAATGGTGTAATCGGACTCAGTGTAGGGCTTGATACCCTCCTCGGACTCGACATCAAGCTTGACTCGCTAAATCGCCACTCCATCTCCTTATGGCTCTCCACAAGCGTCGGCGCACTCCCCAAGCTCCCAATACTCCTCACAGTCTCTAGTACGTCGCCCTTCTCGCAACAATCGGCCTTTTCGTACCGGTCAAGGCTGTTGCGTCGTGACTGCTTGCGGGACCTGGACCTGTACGAGCGGTCTTTTTTGTTGAAGTCCGCAGGGACGATGCGTGCAGGAATGTTGGGATCACGAATGTCTTTTGAGCGGGCGAGCGAGGAGGAGAAGTCGTCGTCGATGCAAGGCATGATCTTGCGGGCGATTCGGTTCCGTCGTGCCACGCGAGTGAAGGTAGATGAATTTGACGAACTCCATTGCCAATCATTCCGAAACTCCCGCTCCATCGGGACCGCCTTTGTTTTGAAGTTGAAGACCCAGCGTGTTACTAGGCCGCGCAGGATGGGGATGTTGGCTACGATGATAGCGACGTTATTTTCGATGTGGTTGATACAATAATCGATCGGGTAGGTCCAATCTGTCTTGAAGGAGACGAAGAGGCGGTCGCGGTACGAAAGGTAGATTTTGGCGGCGCCGATTGCGGTGACACTGCAGAAGGGTGAGCGAGAGAATTGGGTATATAGCAGGCTGCTTCCACTTACGCTAAGCTGGAGGTGAACACCGCCAGCACCACCAGTCTCGACCGTAGCCTTGCGCTCATCATTCTACGGACAATGATGAACGGTATCGGAAAGATGAGAAGGTCAGTGAGAAGGTTGGCGCAAGTGACCCAGATCAGCATCTCGCCCATGCGATGCCGCCCCATGCAGTGCAGCCCTCCAAAAGTCCTCGGTTTCCATGTATTTCCTGTCTGCGGAGGGCAAATGAAGATGTATAGACACCATGGAATGAATGCGCTTCCGATTGTAAAGATGAGTAGGCCGTAAAGAAACTTCTTCAACCACTCAATGACTGAGCCGGCTCGAAGGAGGAGTAGGATGATGGACGCTTTAACGAGTGGCAGGATAGGAATATTCAGTAGGTTGAATGCCATAACGACCTGCAATGAGTTAGACTTTGAACCGGGTATCGCGATGTGGAGACGGACCGAATAGTAATCATCGTAGTCGGGCTCGATCTCGTTTGGTGGGACATCCACAATATGTATGCCTACGTGCCACATCTTGACATCTAGAACACTGTTAGAGTTTCGTGAAAAAGAACTGGAACAGTAGACTGACGCTTGTAAGAGGGCCCTATCAAGGCTAACGAGAGCAACGTTGGAAAGATGATCAACCAGTCATCTACAAAACCTCGTCAACATTGCGCGATGGACAACGGATAGCCTGCCCACTCACCCCATCCAAGCCGAAGATTCAGCTTCCGTCTTGTGTATATCCTCAAAGCGACAAAAACCGAGGCCAGCACCGGTGTGGCGTAAATCACGGCCAGGCATGTTTCTTGAAGCGGATACCTGGGCATTTCGACGACGAGGTGTCCTTCTGGAAGGAATCGCGAAATCCACAAACGCGCGGCATCGTGGGTGGGCTTTCTCATATAGTAAGCTTGCTGCACCACACTTCGTGTGGCTATTAATCCCGGACCCACTTTGTCCGGCTGTCCGTGTCTGGTTTTCCCCCCGCAATATACAAGGGGGGCCGAATTAAACGGCGGCTGCATATTGATCATCCCCAGTCGACGAGTTAAACGGCACGGATTCACGTGGGTCTGGTGACACACTATAATTTCTGGGTAGTATACTGGCCATCTGAATAAAGATTCCCCTCTGCCCTATAGTAGGACTTGGAAAAATGCGACAAGGAAATCCAGCCTCATGGGAATGTCTTCCGGAACGGTCACACGTAGATGATGCGGATTCGTGGCTGACGTGGCGGCACGCAGTCAGCGACTGCCCGTATCCAGTTCTGTAAGAGAATCGGATGTGGAAGAATGCGAGTAGTGCAGCGTCGCGCAGACCACACCAAAAGGACGCTGAGACGCTCGTGGCGACGGGGTCATTTCGCGAGCGTACACTGGCAGAATTCGTGTCACGTATGTACCTATCCCATGGGGGAATTTCGCTGGGGCTTGCTGCACGTATTGCAGCGTGTGGTATTATTGTTTTTGCCGATCCCTGCACTGTGACTTTGAATGCGGCTGCCACGGCCGCAGGGAAGAATTGGAAGACGCTGGCGAGGAAATGACAGGATACTGACAGAAGCAGCGTCGCATTACCATCTCTTGGGCAACATTGAGCCCAGCGCAAGGTCAGAAGCAGTGATCTAGCGATGGTCAGGACATCCTGGCCGAGGTCGCGGGAGATGTTTTCTGATCTTAGATCATCCACCGACTCTTCACGACTAGGAATTCGAGTTCATGAAGGGAATTCGGACGGAAGGGCCGAGCACAGTGTTCCAGCATATGAGAAGGGTACCAGTCCAGGCCCATGCCATTCAGCAGCCGGCGCAAAAGCCGATGCTGCATTTTCATATAGACAGCATCGCGGCAGCGGCGACTCCACGAATTCGGCCGGGGCGCGATATCGCCTGCGACCGTTGCGAGGTACAGACACTTCGGTTAACTTCGACACGTCCGGTTCGGCGGCCCCGCACATCTCCCCAAGCCTTTCATCTACTCTCGACCCGGCAAACCGCAGAGTGGAGTCGGTGATGCCTTGCAATTATGTGCATCTCCACTTGAAGTGCCTGATGAGGAGGTTCTGAAACTTGGGGGAGATTGGACTGGAGCATGGTGTGGTTGTACGATACCGCGACTTGTGTACGGTGCCGAAACGGAGAGGGTGTCGACGGCATGTAAGGTGGGCACAAGACGGTGAAGATGATGACGAAGTCGTGAATTGCAAGTCCAAGAGGGAGAGACAAAAGACATCTGGCGGGAGAACGAAAGCTGCATGGCGCTAAGCCTCTTCTGGTCTTACACGTGATGCCCACCAGCTTCCAGTTCTATGCACTTGTGGCACTTGGGGCACTTAGGGCACTTGGAAGAAAATGCCTGACGTAAACTTTGGTCGCAAAATTCTAGATGCGACTCTAGTTGCATTGACTTGAATAGATCATTTCGTCCGGATGTCTGAACACTGTCCCATCTCAAGCCTCTTCAATTTTACACCTCATGGCTTGCCAAGACCGTGCCTTCGGATGATCCGTATCCGCATTGCTTCAACCCTCTACTACTTTCACACTCCCCACTCTGCTCACAATCACCGTCTACTACAGCTTCATAGTTTTCGCTTGCTGAGTCCGCCTTCAATCTCCCGTACCGGTAGCGCACCGGTCCCAGCCGGTTAGAGACGTCATTGTACCCCACCCGGCACGAGAGCCCACAGTGTCGCGAGCATCAAGACTGTGGCTTGCTGAGGACGCTTTGCGATGTCTCCTAGCACCGCTAATAACTGCTATAGATGCATCGTTGGTCGGTGACACGTTGAGCTTGATGTTCCAGATGCCGCCTGCCCGCATATGGTCATTGAACTTACCAGAGCTCGACATGTCAACCACCCAGCAACTTAGTCGTCTGAGCGGAGCCTCTGCAGGCATGGCATTCATGTACCTTGGTACGTTCACAATTGCGGTTTCGTTATCCCAATCAGCTACCGCCGTGGATATCGGGTCACTGGACACTCGCGCGATGAATCTGACCGTCCGATGTATTTCCAGGCTGTTCAACTATCCCCGTGTAGCCTGCTCGTCTAGCATAGGACCGGGAAGACTCTAGACGATATCTTTGAGGCGACAAATTCTCTGCGCCCTGTCGCAGCACCGCCAGTGTTGTGTGGACTGAACCTCGAACAAGGACCTCTTCTGCAGCTCCAGAGAGTTGGTTCTCCCGCCATTCCGCGGATCCACTGTGCTACGAATCTAGGTCTCAGCTAAGGTTGAAGGCTACTTGGTCTACTTACCGGGCGTTTCGGCTCGACAAGTCAGTACTGGAATCTTTTACTGTAGGCTCGTTCTTTGCGTAAGAACGCCTTTGGATTTGTTCTGCGCATTGCACATCTGCATGAACAAAAGGGCGCCGGCTGTCCGTCTGCTCACCACGATCAGATCTGTCTGCACGATAGAATCACGATGACAAACGTCTGTTTGCGAAGGACCAACACTTCGGAATACCCGCACATCGCTGATCCAACGTCGGGATTGCTTCGAACGCCTCTCGGTGATTGTTGACCATCGGTTCTTCAACACGGCTGAGACAGTGTTGAGCCTGGCCAGATACATTACGCGCCCCGCATCGGATATATGTTCAATGGAAATCGAAGTAGCGTCGCTGAATAATTTCTATGTCTGGTGTCCAAAGATCCCCAACCGGCTGCACGGTGTAGCGATTTGATGTGATCTGGAGCGTTGCCCATGACTGGGACGGAAATGCGCCAGCCAATCGATATCTGATGGCTGGCAAATCTGCAGGGCGCGGCTGCTTGCAGAACACTGAGCGCGTAGGTCTCAATACTCTCGCTACTCACACACGTCTCTCTTGCGCATGCTTTACGCATTCTTGCAGCATACTGAACCGATTCTGAACTTCTGGCGCAGATGAGATTGTGATTTGACAGATCCTGATTCCAGACTTCTATAAGAAAGGTTTCGGCAGCGGAGTGGGACGTGCAATCGCCTGCTTATCGATACGGCCAGATGTCACTCATACACTGGTGGATTTGGCCACGAGCTGTCAGACGCCGGACGGCTGACAGTGGCAGTTGATTGGCGTCGGCGCCAATCTGTCCCGCACACGATTCCACGGTACAGCTGGGCGTCGCCTGTGGGTGCCGCGCACGCTCTGAAATCTACCAATTAGTTCCCCTAGACTCTCAACGAGTAGCGGGTCTGCAACGGTATCGAGGAAGCCGAATCGAGACGCGGACGTCGACCTGTCATCGCTTCGTGAGTAGTGGATAGCATTTTCTAGCGCGATTATGGTTTTTTCATGCTGCATACATGGTCGACTGGCTTGCAGAAGAAAGAAATGATAGCGCGCGCTCGCTACTGCAGACGAAGCCAGCGCAGGTACACGTGGGCGCGAGAAGTTCCCCCGCGCTGTACCTGCGCTGGCCAGAAAACCAACCTGTCGCCGGAAGTCCGGGTGTGAACATGATGGCCACAGGGGTCGCACTCCTGCATTGTGCAGACACCAGTAAGTCATACATCTGCGTGGGCTGGCTGGGTCCCAAAGTCCTGAAATGGGTCCTCGACTAAACAGACTGGTTGTTTAAAAACGAAGATTTTGAGCGACTTTGAGTGGTCCATGTTGTTTCGGCACGACAAACACAAAGGCATCCTGCAGGGGAGCGCAGTAGCGATGCGCCAAGTCGTTTGAAGATCAGCCACCGGCGATCCGCTTGCATGTGGTTTCGACCGCCGGGGTGCCTGGATCCCGGTGCTGAGAATGAGCGGCTCGAAACCATCTCCACAGTTTCTCGTCAAACAAAATGTGCCATTGGCTGATTACTTGGTTTTTTCTGTTGTATTTTGCGCCGGCATCCCACCACAGCGTTTGGCAAGCCACTGAGACCAAACTTACCAGATGCCCGTAGGAGTCAGCCGCTAGGCGGACTTCCCCTAGCTAATTTAACTCCGTATCTCGACTGCATTCGGCATGCGTCAGGACTTTTTTGGCGCTCAGCAAGTGGAATCCCACCCGAATCTAGAGGAGTAGCATTCGTGGACGGCCCACCATGGGGCGCTCGCAGTACCCCCGGTAGGCAGGTAGGTGGAAAGCCGCAATCTCGCGCGAGTATACAAATACTGGGCCTCCCCACCCTTCCCTTTTCATCGTGTCACTCACGTCGGCTTCCGGTACAGGAATACCATCCATTCTTTCAGTTTTTTGTCATTCATTGTCTAGAGTCCGAGACTCGATTACCTTCGCTCAAAACACAGCTCATTCCTTTGCTGATACTATCTTTCAAACTTCAACCTGACTATCGGAGTCGTGTTGGTATCATTCAAAATGCTGAACCTCTTCGCACTCACGGCCGGTTTGGCCGCCACGGCCTCTGCCTTCGACTGCCATGGTCCCTACTTCAGCTTCTACAACCGTGCCGGTCCCGCCATGTCCTTCCAGAGGCTTGATCCCGCTCTTTTCCCGGGCCAACAGAGCCCTCATCTTCACTCTTTCGACGGTGGAAACGGCCTGGCCGCAGACATGACTTTCGAGACCACTCAAGAATCGACCTGCACCACTGCTCGCATCAAGCCCGACAAGAGCTTGTACTGGCGCCCGACCCTCTTCTGGAACGGCAACAACACCGGCTTTTACAAGGTCCCGGACAAGTTCCTCAAGATCTACTACAAGTTCGGCGACTCTGGCAATGCCAAGGCCAACGTCTCCGAGTTTCCTGAGAACTTCCAGATGATTGCTGGTGACCCATTCAAGCGCGCGGACGGGGACAACCCGGCTGGCATCAAGTGGGCCTGCCTCGGGGATAACTACTCCAGGATCGATGCCAAGGGCTTCCCTAAGGGATTCACTTCTTGCAAGGAGGGCCTCACCTCCGAGATTACCTTCCCATCTTGCTGGAACGGAAAGGAGATTGACCCCAAGAGCCCTTCGGCGCACATGACATGGCCTACCAACTCTGGCAATGGCCTCGATGCCTGCCCTGATGGCTTCAAGGTCGCTCGCTTCCCCACCATCTTCATCGAGTTCTGGTATGATGTTTCCGGCTTCGATGGACAGTACAGCGCCGATGATGTCCCGTGGTCGCTTGCCAACGGTGACCCCACCGGCTTCGGGTTCCACGCCGATTTCCGCAACGGATGGGAGAAGGGCGTTCTTGCTAAGGCCACCGCTGATGACGGCTACTGCAACTGTGGTTGTGGCTGCGGCAACGACCAGATGAAGGAGTGCTTCGGTGCTGACAACGTCAACGACGACAACGATGCAGAGTTCAAGTCCTGCACTGCGAAGCAAGCTTTCGGTGAAGACAAGACCCTGGGTATCGACAAGCTCCCCGGTTGCAACCCTCTTCAAGCTGGCCCCGAAAAAGCTACCCAGGCGACTGGCCCTGACTGCACTGCTGCCGCTGCTGCCCCATCGTCTGGTGCCAGCAAGACTTCTGCTGCCGATGCCTCTACTACTGATGCGTCCGTTTCCGAGTCGGGTACTGAGCCCGCTGCTACGACCGCGAAGGCTACATCGACTGGCAAGGCTTCCGAAGCCGATGCGGAATCAACAGACGTCCCTACTATTAGCCAAACCCTGAAGAACAAGGGCAAGACCACCGTCGGCAAAGCTGGTGATGGTGATGTCGCTACCACTGCGACGAAGACAAAGGAGTATGTTACCTCTTCTCCCAACAGCGAAACTACCATACTGACTCTTTCTCCAGAAGCGAAGGCTACAACACCGCCCTCCCCTCCTTGTCGCTCGCCTCCACCACCGCTTCCCCCGCCAACACTGCTGGCGGCGAAGACGACATCTGCCCCGAGCCCACAACCATCACCATCACTCCTACCGTCTACGTAACCGCTGGTGCCGTTGGTCCCAACGCGACCTCCTGCGATGCCGGAACTGTCTACGCGACCGTCACCGACACCACAACCGTCACCATCTCAGCTGCCAGCTACATGGTGCGCCACAAGAGGCACGGCGACTTGCACCACAAGCACTAGATGCGTGCTTCCGCATCGAAACAACATCCTGGGCATGGATAGGCGCTATACGGAGGTTTGGTTTGGGGGCTTTTCGCTGGAACAATTGAAACGAACATATACGATGTACTTATATTACATCGCCTGACGCAGCGTTTTGCTTTGCGGGATGAGTTTTAGGCCCTGGCGCCTTACGCTTCGCTTCGATCCTGGATGGTTTTGGTTGCATTGGCTTCTGCCCTTGAGTTTAGAAAACTTTGCTTTTATTCGAGTGTATATATAGCTTGGCTTTGTTGGATTGCGATCCCATACATATGCTTCATATGACAAAAGACCTTCGTATGGATTTGCTTCTTCGGCGAGTGCTTTGTGGACATGATATGATGTGAAACACAATACGTCGTTTGCTAGGGGTCCTAAGCGTTGTAGGATTCCTTCACTAGCCATGCCATACTTTGTTAGGATATACGAAAGGGAATCTCTGATTCTCAATTACACGAACCCTGCACTTTGACTCCTTAGCGCAGAGAGCAGATGTGCGTGAATTTCTACCCCAACCCCAAGCCTACGCCCAAATAGCAATAATAGAGCTGAAGACCTCAACTCCATCTACTTGTCCAAAGCCTCCTTCCAGACCAAGAAAAAGCCAGGGCAGCAACACTCGTAATTACTCTCGTTGTAGACACACGTACCGATAAGATTAGGGTTGGAAATTAAGGTTCGTTCTTACCATCCTTCGGATCCTCTGTGCAAGGCGAAGGATGACGGAGAATGTCGGATGTTGGGATCAGGGCGACGGGTAGAAGGGGTGCAAGGGCCTGTTCGTTCGTTTCGTGTTCTTTGTCGCCGTGCGGCGCGGAAGGTAAGCGGTGTGGAGATTGGAAGCAGGTGGAGCCGACATGTGAGAGGAGAATTTCGGGGGTTGGGCGTTTCAAGGTATAGTCAAGGCGCACTGTGGCTACTTTGTCGGCTCGGGTCATATTTGCGATAAGATAAGCATGTTGGAACGATGTGCCATGTGGCGTGCGGCGTGAGTAGAAGGAAAAAAGGAGGAAAATGGTGGAGGGGTTGGGATCGGGTTCGGTCCCGAAAGGGCTTAGCGGTGTTTCAGAAGGCTAGGTGTCGCGAAGGACTGGGCTGCATGTCGGCCGAAACATCTCACACAACGCATTGCCTTTTCCAAGCGACCAGCTTCAGTTAGTGAGGACCGCCTTCCGTCGTTTCTTGCCAGTTCTTAAGACATGCCCTTATCTTTCACCGGACTGCAGATGTTCAATAAATGCTCTGCGGCGTTGGCGGGCTTGTTGAGAAGTAACATTGGTCAACGAGTCCGACCCACGACTCGACGCCTTTTCAGTGGGTATGGTATGGCGATGTCTCCGAGCCGGCGATAGTTACCAGGGAATGAAAGATCTTGGATGCATTCGTAAGGATCAGTATCGCCTGCGAAAGGTCCCGCCTACCTCGGCGACGCTTCGTGTGCGCATGCTAGCGGACACCCGACACCACGATGGCTCACGCAAAGCAAACAAGACCCCTCTCCTACCTAATCAGTCTCAATAACCACATCTTCTTACCGAATGAGGAAGTAGATAAAGCGAGTTGATGTACGGTCGCTGAATCGTTCCTATCCACCAAATATCATCTCAGCACATCCGCTCTGTGACCAGCAAATTAACCTCCTCCGCACTATATTGCAATTTTGAAGATACCTCCCGAAAATCTTGGGATGCGCCGCTTATGTTGATTAGTGGGTGCAATGGCACACGTGAGGTGTAGTAGTGCGAACTCATCCGATCCAATGACGTTGGTCGAATGGCAGGCTGGCGCGAAAAGAGCTAGTATTGTTATTCTAGGAGGATGAGATATTATGACAGTCATTTCCTGAGTTAGTCGGGTGGATTAAGGGCAGTTTAAGAAAGCGACGAAGCGACAAAGCAGGTCTACTGACATATTGTGACAGCGCAAACAGTTGAAATCACCAACTCAGCATATCATCGGCGGACCGGAAGATATCCGACCTCACCGAAGCAGCTGCCTCGTCACCATAACACGCGCGTGTCAGACTCGATCCTCTAACCGAGCCTGGCACAAATGCAACAAGGTCGTACCCACCGTGTGCTAGTCCAACCGGCACGAACGCGTATCACGCTCGCTTCTTTGTGCGCGTATACTTGAACAGGACAATGATAGGATTGGAAACGGGAACCGCGCATCTCCCACTTATGATGAGTCTCTAGTTGGTTGCCGACGTGACGTTAAGCGTTCGTTGCCGATACTCCTTCAACCGCCCGTTGCGAATGGGCGTGGATACTCCAGGGGCAGTGGTACAAGGTAAAATTGAATCACATCACGCTACCTTTCGAAGCGAAAGTTCAGGATTGCAAGGATGGCTACAAGAAGAGTTAGAGCATCGTTCATATTTTTCGAAATGCTCTCGGCGGAAGGAGCTTGGGATTTCACAAAATGCCTTCTACACATGTCCGTCTGCTTGTCATCCTTTCATATCTCCCTCTCATTACTGGCAAGTCCCTCCGACAAAGCGTCCAGGACTCCCAGAACAACATAACATGCACCTGCCGCAAAACGAAAGTTGCCATCCTCGGAGTAGGCGTGGCAGGCATCATGGCTGCAGTGAGTACTTTCAACACGTTTATACGATTAGAACACATCACCAGACGTTGCTTCTGCCATTATTCCCTTCGGCATCTCCCAAGATACTCGAAAAAACAAGATTGACATCCCATAGAAAGAGCTCACTGCCAACAACATAACCGACTTCCTCATCGTCGAAACCAACGACCGCATCGGCGGCCGCATCCGGTCCCACTCCTTCGGCCACAACCCCAAAACGGGCCTCCCATACACCATCGAACTAGGCGCGAACTGGGTCCGTAGACCCATTCACCTGGCACCACCTACATTGCTAATGTACACAGGTCCACGGCACGCATGTGCCCAGCGCCAATACCCCTGAAAATCCTGTGTGGGCCCTAGCCCAAGCCGCAAACCTCTCCTCAGCCCCCACAAATTTCTCCAGCATTCGTTACTACAACGACTCCGGGCCCATCGAATCGTCTCAGCTCGATGCTCTACTTCGCGACGTAGATCGGTTAAGTGAAGCCCTAGCTGGTGCGGGGCGGGACGCAGGACGAATGAATTCAGAAGCGATCAAAGACCAAAGTCTACGTGAAGGGCTAAGGAAGCATGGCTGGGATCCAAAGGGTGATCCGATAAAGCAGGCGCTCGAGTGGTATGAGGTGGATTATGAGCTTGGACAGAGTGCTGTGAGCCACTCCCAACTTGTGGACTTCGGCTTACAAACTAACGGAGTGTAGGAGGAGTCGTCACAACTCTATAGCATGGCGGCTTTCGTAAGCCCCCCCTATCCCCTCAAACACAGCGTCCTTACTTGCAGACAGAACTCAACCCAAAGTTCCTCCCCTACCTCCAACGCCTTCATAACCTCCCAGTCCCCCCACGGCTTCAGCACCATTCTCACCCACCTCGCCGCAACCTTCCTCTCCACAACCTCCTCCCCCTCCCACTCCTCCACTAGACACACGGTAAACGACACACGTCTCCTCCTCTCGCACCGCGTCACGCATATCGACTCATCCCCCACCTCCGTCACTATATACTCAAAATCCACCACAGGCTCAACATCCTGCATCGAAGCCAAACAAGTAATCACAACATTCAGCCTCGGCGTACTGCAACACCGCAGTTGTAGCTCCTCCTCCTCCTCCTCAGGCCTAGTTTTCACACCACCCCTGCCAGATTGGAAGACAGACGGTATAGACACCATGCAAACATCCCACTACACAAAAATCTTCCTCCAATGGCCTCCCACCCAAATCTTCTGGCCCCCTTCCCCACAATTCCACCTCTACGCCTCTTCCTCCACCTCCGCCTCTGCCTTCTCCCCCACCATCATCCAATCCCTCGCCCACCCCACCATCTTCCCCAACAGCGGCATCCTCCTCCTTACTGTCGTCGGCCGCGCCGCCCTACAAATCGAATCGCAACCCGACGCCCTCACGCTCGCGCAGATTCTGGAAGTGCTAGGACGTATGTTCCCCGGCGCGGCGCCGATTCCCTCGCCAAGTTATTTTTACTATCCGAGATGGAGTCGGACGAGTTGGGCGTATGGGGCTTTTAGTAATGTGCCGCTGGGCATGGCGAGGGGGATGAGGAGGGATTTGGGGCGAGAGGTGGGGAGGATGTGGTTTGCGGGGGAGTATACGAGTCTTGAGCGGTTTGGGTATTTGCAGGGGGCGGCGGAGGAGGGGAGGAGGGTTGGTAAGGAAGTCGCGGGGAGGGTACTTGGCGGGGACGAGTGTGAGGATGTGCAGAGAGAAATGACGTAAGGCCGTTCGTACTGCAGGATAGAGGCTGGTGAGAAAAACTGGAGCGTGAATGTAGCTTCGAGAGGTCTCTTATACCGGCGGAAGAAGATGTTGGTGTCCTCCCTCCTAAGAAGCCAAATCCTTGACCATATGCACAATCCGAATCCCCTCTCCATTAGGACAAACAACACGATCCTTCTTCCCACTCCTTACATACCCACACTTCTCGTAAAGCGCGACACCCGACAACGTGGCCCCCATTTCTAGTCTATCGAAGCCGCCTTCCCTTGCCTTGGCCTCGCAATAGCGCATCATCATCTACAGTCAATCCATCAATCAGTTCATCATCCCCGCGCTCATTCAGGCAATACCTAGGACACGGGAGAGAAACATACCGTACCCAACCCCCTCCTCGCCCACCCAGGATGCGTAAAAATAGCCCTAACACTCGCCCTCTCCACCCTCGAATCCCTCTTCTCGGGCATCCGTCCCGGCGCCGTATCAGCTCCATAAAGCGTGCGTCTGAAACTCCAACCGCCGCATGCGCAAACCGTCTTCGGGTCTGCGACGGGATGGAGGATGAAATACGTTTGGTCCTATATCACCACCACACACAAACATCAACTCTCTTCGCTTCCGCTTTTACTGCTGGACGGGGGGAATTCGAAGGATGGGTGGAGAAAGGGAGGGGAGGGGGTAAGCGATACACGTACATGCAACAGCAGCGTATCCGGCCCAAACAACCACCCGATACTCCCATCCAGCTCCGCTTGAGTATAGTGATCTTTGCCTAGCGCACGCAGCGACTCTTCAATCATCTTTTGCAGGGCAGGCACGTCGTCCATAGTCGCGTTTCGAAAAGTAAAGTTGTGGGTAGCTTCCTGGGCTTTAGCGTCGGCGATGGGATCGTCGTGGACGGCGCCATTAGGAGCGGAAGTATCGGTGATCATTTTGGGGGTAGTGTTGGTGGGCTTCTGAATTGGACGAGGTGTGTATTTCAGAGCAATGTGAAAAATCGGGAGATTCGGGTTTGAATGGGTGGATGGGCGACTTAGGCGTCGTTGTTGTACATACAGA
Organism: Lentithecium fluviatile CBS 122367; assembly: GCA_010405425.1. NCBI lineage: Eukaryota > Fungi > Ascomycota > Dothideomycetes > Pleosporales > Lentitheciaceae > Lentithecium > Lentithecium fluviatile. Next base: position 548,188 of record MU005572.1, read on the forward strand.
AGAAGCGATATCGGACCAATCAGATACTGCTCCGCCAAGCTGAATGCAGTATAGCATTCCCGACACTTCTACTCCTTGGCGGGTTTCCCTTCCCGACGGGAAATTGTTTTTGGTATCCCATCGCCTGCTACTCGAAGGAAATGTCGATAATCGATAACAACTGGTGTACCTGTCATATCATCATGTTATCGGAATGCTCCTGGGCTTGATTGAACGAAACGGTGATTGTCGCGTAGGTACAGGAATGAGGCAGTTAGCCAACATTCTTCCTGCTTTGATACCAACACATCACATCACTCCCAAAAGCATAATAAACAATTGAAAACGAATAATTCCAATTCACGTTCAGCTGCACTACCTAAAGCTACACCGCCCTGCAGGAAGAAGAGGAACACCCCTTTTATACTCGTACAATTTTGTAAACGCAAGAGTGGAAAAGAGACTAACCAGAGACGAGTCGTTTGGGAGCAATAGATCGTAGTGTCTGAGCCGTCTATCGATGCTAGATTCGTCGGCAGATGCAGACATCCAACGAGTTCGATTGTGCCGTGGAAGAGGCCGCGCCCCAAAGCCGCTAGAGGACACCGCGCAAAGTATAGACATGAACGCATTGACAAAAATTTTGGTTGATAAAAGTTTCGAAAAAGGAGGTCGAGAGAGTCATGTTGCCCACAATGATACCTTTACAAGGTGACGGTATGAGTCGGCATCGCAATTGTGAATCCAGGAAAAGAGCAGTCGGAAATGCTGTGCCGACACCGCTATCGGCGGCTTAGTCATAGAAAAGTAATCGGTTTGGTTTGCAATCATTCACCGACAGCCAAAGCGACGGTACAACTCAAGGCGAGAGATCCGATCATGGGGCGAGGTAAACAGTTGAGAGATCCGGTCGAGCAAACACGCATGGAGAAGTAATTTCGAGTCCTGTGGAGAGCTCATCATGATGTGGGACGAACACAGCATGCATATCGATCGGCGAGGAGAGGTCGAAGAAAGTTCGGTCGGAGTCATGCCACACGAGAGTCAGATCCATAGCATCGGTCATGCAAGCAAGCATCAATCGACGAGGGTTCAGCAACCTGGCATCACTCATACGTGCACACTTCAGGCACCTAGGCACCGGGTGGTTGTTGGCCCTGGGCTTGGCCGGGTTGCTGTCCCTGCTGCTGGAATGAGGAATACCACATCGCGAGGTAGTTCTGGTAGCCACCATAGATGGCGTACGGGTCAGCCGCTGCGGCATCTCCTTGCTGGGCTTGCTGAGGAGGTGCACTGGATTGGGCGGCGGGCTGGCCGTAACTCGACTGCTGCTGGTGTGAGTAGCTGTTATCACCGTAATTGTTCCCGTGATCTCGTCCGCCTCCGCGACGACTGCCGTTCTTCTCCTTCTGCACGAAATTAGTACGTGTTTGTGCAAACAGACGCCAGGTGCACTTACCACTTGGTTCACCTTCTCGTCGATGGCTCGTTTGGCGTCCTCGATGGCTTGGCGGGAGCCGACTAGGCCGATCTCACGCTCGATATCTGCACCAGAAGCCTGCGACACGTTGATCTTGCATCCAGTAGTCGCTTGCATGTCCTTGATGGTCTCTCCTCCTAAAGCAGGGTTAGTGTCAGATAACGGAAGAGCACAGTATCCATCCTACCTTTGCCGATGATCATACCAACGGCGTCTGAGGGTACCATGATGGTATCATTGATCCTCTCGCCACCACCTCCGCCCGGGCCACCACCATAGGGATTGGAGTTGTCACGCCTCTGCTGTTGCGGCTGGTGGCCCGACGCACCACCCTCGTTTGCAGTCCGGGTGTCACTATCGACGATCTCCATGATGAGTTCCTTGGCATGGGCAGCAGCGGCAGGGGTTCCGATGAGATTCACCGGGCGCAGACCGTTCACGCTCTTGTTCTCACCGACGATGTTGACATGGCAACCACTTCGCTCTTGGAGGTCACGGATGGTTTCACCGCCACGGCCAATGATGAGACCCACAGTTCGATCAGGCACCATGATCTGCGACGACTGCTCGCCGTCGCGCAGTGAGGGCTGTTCTTGTTGGCCAGCCTTAGCACTCTGGTTGGCGTTGCGACCAGTCTCACGGGCAGGGTTACCACCATTCTCCTCAATGATGCGATTGATCTCGCGCTTCGCGGTGATGCGAGCGCCTGGGCTGCCCGTGATACGGCATTCACGCGAAGGACCGCTGTTCGGACCGTTGATGAACTGGATCCTAGTGCCTGATTCCTGTTCGATGCGACGCAGGCTCTCGCCCTGGCGCCCTATCACAAGACCAACAAGTGACGAATCAATCAGGATCACTTCCGAGTTGTCATTGGGAGCGGGAGATCGAGAACGGCCGCCACCATAGGCGCGGGGTGGAGGAGAGAATTGATTGCGTCTAGGAGAGCCGGAGCGCTCCCGGCCGTAGCCACTACCTCCCCGGCGTTCCTCGCGATACGGATTGTAGCTATCACGCATGTTATCACGGCGCGGCGGCGATCGCGAGCGCGACCGTTCATGCTCGCGGAAGTCACGGCCCCGCAGACGCGGATCTTCCGAGTACGCTGCAGGCGTGTAAGTCGATACGGGTGTCACATAACTCTGCATGTCAAAGCTACCTGGACGCGGGTCGTGCTTGAGACCCTTTTGCGCCGCCACGGCACGCGCATTTGCGAGCGCGTCTTGTATGCTGACAGAGCCGGAGCTGATGGGCTTGATGCTGGACAAGTCCATACTGCCAGATTGTGTGGGCTGGGGGAGGCCATAGCCAGGCATAGCGGGCGGCGTGGCAGTCGGGTGTGCGCTGGGGTACACCGGCGGGCCTGGAGGCAGTATGCCCTGGTGTGGGGGAGGCGCTCCTTGGGGTGTCTGCAAGGGCGTCCTGGCAGGGTTTGCCGCCGCTGCGACTGTTAGCAAGATACTGTGGGTGCGCGCGAGCGAGCTACGCACCGAGGGCCGCAAGAATTGCGTTGATGTCTGGGGTTGGCTGGGCAGCCATTGCGTCCACGAGTGTAGAGACGCGGGTGTAGAGAGCAATATGAAGTGTATTGGTATGGAGAGATATGTGCGCGTGGCGAGGGTTGACTGAGTCGTCTCGGGGCTGTGCGGGACTGTCTCAGTCTTTGTCGTTGCGAGAAGAATGAGGGTTGTGACAAAGACTAAGAACAGGATGGGGAGGCGCGCTAAGAAATTCGGGTCCGCGCGTTGCGTCACGTGCCGAACCAGCCACTCGTGTTCAGACTTCCCATGCGCGTATGCCTTCTCCTCTCACCACAATGTTAGACCTCAACTTTGCGGGTGGCTGGGACTCAAGAGGGCAAACCCAAGAGAACAAAACGGATTGGTTGAGCCGCAGCAAGTGTTGAGTAAACGCCTCATCCCTAACGCTTCAAATGTTATATACCCACGTGAAAGAGTCACGACACCCGCCACAGGACTTCAATGCAAAATGCAGATTCCATTCGGATCTATCATGACTATTCACTAAAAACTACAGCCCCCTATAAGACTCAGACCTTCCCGAGCCACGAGTCACTCCAGAAAGAAATAAAGGCCTCTCAAGTTTTGACCCCTCAACCGTGAAATACCACACGCGCCAGCACAAACCTGCAAACGCGCCACGGGATGCAAATTATCCTAGAAAACGGCAAGAAAGAGCACAAAGAAAAGCGGCAACACCTTGGAGTGAACTTCTCCGAGTAGGCCATGGGTATATGATGTGAATTGAGCCGTGAGCAGAGCATCGCTGATAGGAAGGAGTGAGAGAATGCCTCATCTTCGGTGGAAGAGGCCCGTGGATGAATATGCACAGGGCGAAGTGAATTATGGGGCGATCGACGCGGGAGAAGAGATCTTAGCTGTGGTAGGCACCACGGTCGTGATTCGCGGAATGCAGTAGACTCGGAATGCCAGTAGGGTTGTTGTGTCGTCCGGATCGACATTGGCTGTGGCTACCGAGCCATCATCTGGGTGATGTTGTGCCACTTCTGCTTGAGCTGTTCGTGTTCCTCGTTGATCTGTGTACCATGTCAGCGCGCATCATGATGTCTAGAGCGGGAAGCTTACAGTTGCCCATTGCATCTTTGTTGCGACAAGCTCCTTCTCCATCTCAGCCATGTTCTCCTCCAATGCCCTGTTCTCATTGTGCACAACAATGTTTTTCTGCATGACTGTCTCCATCTCGTTCTTCAGTCGTGCCTCCACCTCTGCCGCCTGGCTATCAACAATCTTCTGAAGCTCCTCGACCTTCGTCTTGAGTGTCTCATTCTCCTCTGCTAGCGTCTCATTTTCGACCTTGGTCTTGATGAGCTCTGAAGCAACCTGGACGTGCTCGGTGTCGGACTGCTCTGCGCGATGCTCGAGCACCTTTACTCTCTTCTCCAGCAGCATAGATTTCTCTCTCAGACCCAGGAGCTCCGTTTCCCGCTCCTTCTCAGTCCGTTGCTGCTCTTTCCATTCGGCCGTGTATTGCTGAAGTATCTCCGGCGTCACCTTGACGGACACCGCATCCTGGACGAGCATGTCGGCGCGATACACTTCCTTGTCGACACCGCCGGCGGATCCGAAGAAGCCGCTTTCGAGAATGGAGGATGCCGAAGGCGCCTTGTCGATGTAGACGTCGAACAATCTCTCTTTGAGGAATGTTGTGAGCGTGGCCATGTCCTTCATGCCCAGCAAGGTTTCTGCGTTCTTCTGCATCAGCACAATGCCGAACTTCAAAATCGCTCCCTCAAGTCCCTCGCTGAGAATAAGATCGTATATTCTGAGAACGAGCTGAAGTGGGAATCGGTACGCGAACAGCGTGAGGAACCACTGGGTGGCGTAAAGCTGTGGTTTAACCTCTCGTCGATGGAGATGGCAATATAGAGCGGGTTCAAGGTCTTCTAGGAGACGCTCAAACTGGTAAAGATGCAAGTGTAGCCCAGGCATGTCCTGAACAAAGAGATCACGGAGACCGTACTTGTTCATGAGCGTCACAAAGAGGCCAAATGCTTCTTCTTCGGGCATCTACATAACGCTCAGTTTCATGCTTGAGAGTAATAATTAGGTTGACTTACGTTGAATAACAATGGCATGGCAATGAAGTTCATCCCTTGGGCGTACCCGACGGCCTCATCGTACAGAGCGTATGCTTTGCAGATGCCAAAAAGCCCGTCCTGGAGTCCAGCGGACATGAGATACTTGGAGTAGCTGGTTCTGGCACCTAGATCGCGCTTAATAGTCTTCTCGAGCTTCTGAATGGCTGCATGCTCTTGCTTGGCCCTCTCTTTCTTTTCCGCGGCCAGCTTCGCTTGCAGCTTGGCAACATCCTCGGTGTTGTCGACACCGAGCGGAGGCGAGTGCATAGCATTGGTACTACCGGTTGTGGTCGCTGGAGTTGAGTAGTCGGAATGAATCGAGGACGACGACGAAGCCACGGAATCCTTTTCTCTCATAGTAATGTTGAGGCCGCTAAGAAGTGGACTCCGGGTAGGGGCCATCTCCTTGTCCGTTCCGCGGGCTACAAGCTCTCTGTATACACCCTCTAGCTCTTCATTTTTGCTTTGAGCAAGGACCTGCCAGATGACGCCGCGGATCGCCTGAGGAATGCCGCTCGCAATGGCTCTGTTGAGTTCCTCGGAGCTCGTGCGGGCGACGGCAGCTGGTCCTTCGTTGACAACGGCTTGCCACAGGTCCCAATCAACGGGCTCTGCAGTCTCAGCCGGGCCTGCTGCAAAGCCGGCGGCCGTTCCGGGGGCCAAATTGACATTGATGGTGGATTGCTTCAGGATTGATCCCGGTCTCGGGCTGTTTGGTGCAGAAACGGCCGCATGCTCCTCTTCAATGCCAGGGCTTAGAATTCCAAGACCCAAGCTTTTACGTGTCGCCTCGCCGTTCTCGTCCTCTAGTGTGATTCCTGCCTCTTCTCGCATCCGAAGAAACTTGAAACGGTCCCGTAGGCTGCCTTGGCTTGACCGATTTGCGTTGGGCGATCCCATGTCATCGATCTTGCTGAGGGTCATCTCGGGGGTGCTCCCGAGGCTTCCAATCGTGGCCATCGATGCATTGGTGTTTCTTCGTGGTGATGACTGCAGAGGCGGTGAGTCGGGTTGCTTCTTGCTGGACGCATTTCGGGACAGCCATGAAAATGGGCTCGTTAGTTTTCTGGTCGGCGCCGCCGGTGGAGGTAGAGAGTCGCGCTTCTCCAAGCCAACCGGCGGGGTGGGCGGAGGAGGGAACTTGACAGGCGACATCCTGCCGGAGAAACCCTGCAACCCGCTGCCCGAGCTGCGAGGTGGCAGCTTTGGGGTCTCGCCTGACCTTGCGCCTTCTGTCGATTGTCAGCCCACGGATCAATTGATACAAGTCCAAGCGTGTGAAGCAAAGCTGCCAGCACACGGCTAGCCAACGCCGGAATGCGCGAGTGCCAACACCACCATGGCAACTGCTGCAAACGGGGAAAACCGTACCTTCTTCCAGGGAAACCTCGTCCATGTCTACCGACGCTACAGAAATGCGATGTGTTGTAAGTAGAGGCGATTTTGCCATTGGTACGTGCGCATCTGCGGCCGGTTCCTCTGCTGCCTCCGGGTGGCCATTCGGCTCATGTGCACCGTCCTTGTTTGGGATTTCTGGCACGGTTTCTGGCACGGGAGAATCTGCGCGGTGGCTCTGGGCGGATCCAGAGGACTCGCGGCGGATGAGTGACCGTGAGCGCGAGCGGTCGGCGTGTGAGGACGGGCGGGGGGTCATGTCGGGGGCATCTTCGAACGTCTCCTGCACACCGTGTCTCGTCAGTACATGTCCAGCAGGAGCGAATGATGCAAATGGGTGTACAATGCGACGCACCCCTCTGTCGGAGCTGTTGGCGCTCTGCGGCCGTGATCGCGGCGATCTGGTGTCCATGGGTACGGCGTCGGCACGCTGCTAGCAGCTGCTGGGAATGCGAACTTGAACTTGGATGCGAATGCTGAATCGAAGGAAAGCCGCAGTCGATGCAGCACGTTCAGGCAGAAGTCCAGCTGAGTTTGGCGGAGCAAAAGGAGGGCGGAGTGAGCAACGGTTATGTGGGCCTCGTCATCTGCGGTGATGTGAATGGGGCGGGTCGGCGGTCGCGGTCGGGGGTTGCTGAGGGGACAATTGGTGAAGTGATCGAGGCCAGGACCCTGCAGGCTAAGCCGGGGAGCGGCAGCCACTGACAGCCACCACGACGCTTGACGGCGCTCGAAATAGGGCGCCGCGTGATTCTTCACGAGTCTCAGAGCCCGAGGCGCGCGGATGCTGGGGAGCGAAGAGCGCTGGAGTGAATGACTGAGCCGCGCTATGAGCTGGAGCACCGCGTTGTACTGTGCACTTTGCACGCCTCTGCAATTCTTGAAGATGCAATGTTTCACAACTTGAAACGGGCCAAGATAGCCGCAATCTATGGCTGAGGAGGGCCGCACCGCCATCAAAAGAAATCCTCCGTCCCCAACTTAACATTGCCGTCGTCACGCGACTCACTTTCCTCGCCACAGCACTTGAAGATATATCACGATGCAGCCATCTCGCCATGGCGAGCCTGCCATCTGTCCACTGCCCGCCTGCGAGGAAGGCACTGCCTGTCACGCACCGCGACGCAGCAAGGGCGGCATTCACCCATCCCTTCCGCGATAAGCCAGCGCTGTCGGCTGTTCGGGAGGTCTCCAGGGCTTCTGCAGCGTGCTACTGTCGCTTCCTTGCGCGAAACATGAATTTCCTCATGCGTACGCCCGAGATGCCACCAACGTACGGAGTGCCTCGTACATGCTACAGCATTGCCTTCGGTACGGCATCTGACAGCAGCACCGCCGTCGCCGAGGGTGAGCAAGCATCAGCACGGGCATGCACAGTCTTGACGACGACAACCACCTCCTTGGATGTCGGAATGAGGGCCCAGGATCTTCCCGTTGCGCAATAACAGCCCATCTATATCCATGCGGGCGATCGCTGTTTCGTCTCCAGGCCACGCAATTGGCACCCACCCTGTTCGCGTCTCTTCAACGAAACATCGCAACAAAGTCGTCCACATATTTTTGTATTATTGCCGAAGGATGAGACACCGCCGCGCTCCAGTGAGCCGCATCAAACCCCGCGGTGGCCGACCACTGGGCAGTGGGTCGACCCCTGCAGCGTTAGCGCACATGGCTGCCAAATGCTCGTGGCTCGTGCGCCAGTCGTTCCTGGGTTGAACTCTTCTTCCAAACACCCCTCGCGAGGTTAACGCGACAGCATGCCATCTGCACGCAGGATCTCCTCAGGTCAAAGAAAGAGGCCATGATGTTTGGCTGCACTCTTCCCAGATCGAAGAAAGACCTCACAATGTTTGAATGCGCGCGAACCAGTCATGATCTCTTTGTACTAACCAACAGGACTAATATTAACAGTCAGTCTTTGTCTATCAGAACTACCCTTCCCTTGTTCCCTTTCTATAGCCTCGTTTTGGTTTCTTTCTTACTTCCAGCCCTTTTTGTGTTCAGGTTCATTTGACTGCTCTCGATTTTTGGCATACGTTCTATCCGGGCCGGTCCCATTTCACATCTTCCCCCCGATCCCCAAAATCCCCAGTCGCACCCCATCTCTGAGAAACGCCACAGAATTCATCCTGCAAAGCAAATCGAAATAATCATCAGCACCAAAATGGGCATCTACGACCGTCAACCCCCCACCCCCGACCTCACCTCCATCGAGCTCCGCTCAGCCTTCCGCTCCCCCTCACCCGCGCCAACCTACCGCTCCACAAACCGCGAAACCTTCTGGCCCACGCCCAAGAATGGCAACAACCCGTATAGCACCTTCACCAACACCAACAGCTCGTCCTCCTCAACATCCTTCATCTGGCATGACGAAAAGGCAGCCCTCGAAGCCCCCTACATCCACCCAAAACCCGAACCCCACGACCCAAACCACCCACACTACGCCACGCCCTCTCGCCCCCTCCCCGCTCCTCTCCCTCACCCTCCCTCCTCTCACCCCAAGCGCTCATCTCGCCGGCGCATCCTCCCCTGGCTCCTAGCAACCCTCTTCTTCCTCAGCACCCTCTACTTCATCTCCCTCCTCCTAGGCTCAAAATTTCTGTCCATAATCCGCCCCATCAACACGCAAACCCATACCATCAATCTAGTCATCAACGGGAACATGGCGGCGCCGGGCCAGACGCCGACGTTGCTGGTAAGCACGGTTATAACGCCGGTGCCGACGGGGGAGGGTCAGGATAATACGGGGAAGCCGGAGAATGATCTGCAGAGTAGTCAGGGACTGTCGGGGACGCCTGCTACGCCGACGCCAACACCGACGACATTGGTGACAAGTACCGTGAGCAAGAAAAATTAGGGAGAGAGAGAGTTGTTCAAGAGGTCGGAAGACATAAAAGACGAAGCCCCTGAAGATTGAGGTAGAATTTGCACGCGAAATTGCCGTCGAGCCACATCTCGTCTAATAAACATTCGCCCATTCATATGTGTCCCATAAATCCTCCTAATCCTCCCACGTAAGCCCTGAAAACTTATCCACGAGCAGGTCCTTCAACGCCCCATCATCTTCCGCCCACTGCGCAAGCGTAAGCGCCTTCTCTGCCCACTCCTGGCACTTCTCATCATTCTCCTGAATATAATAATCCACTGCGTGGTTGAAGGTCGTAGTAGCCAGCCACTCAAGCTCGGTCGCGGGGTAGTGGTTCCTCTCCTTCTCATTGTCAGCCATCGGTGCGCTGTACTCAATTAGAGGTTTGGTGAGCGGAGACGTCGGAGGCGGCGTGTGAGGAGTCGTGTCAGAGCGTGACGCCTGTTCGAGGGGCTTAATGATAATGTTTGATGGGAGGAAACGAGGGCAACTTACGCCTTGTCGGGCAGATGCAATTTGCGTGGCTTGATCGACGCACTTTAGACTGATGTTCTCGTCAAATGTAAGGGCTAGCTGGTATAAGCAGCGTATCCAGCGCGAGAGCTTGACAATGTCGTTGTTTGTTTGGCGCCATGTCATGTTGATGATCTTCTGGAGAACCAACAGTACCTCTGCATTCTTCATTAGTGCTCAGCTCAGCGGGAATCTCTTCGAACAACTTACTGTTCTGGTACTTCGCGTCTAGATGCGCCTTTACAACGCACGAATGAATGACGAGAACGAGATCCGCGAGGGTCTCGTAGTGTTCGGGATTCTTGAATTTCCAACACTCATCGAACAAATCATCTATCTCATCCCATCGCTCAAGCTTCAAGGCCGCTTCGAGCTCGAGCTTCACGACCTGAAAATGCTTCGCGATGATGTCGGCTTGCGCTGATTCTCCGAGTTTGTCCACATTCTCGCTCGCGGTGCTCCGAAACTCTTTGCCGTGCTTTCGTGCTTGCAAGTAGTATTGGAGCTATGCAGTTCAGTACCTATACATACACAGAACCGAGTTCTTCAGCACTCACATAATCCTGAACGTTGTCCTCCGCTCGAGCCAACGTCGTGAACGCACACGTCGCAATGAAATGGCAAAACATCAAGCGAAGCGAAAGATCACCGTCACATTCAGACTGCCCGTTCTCTTTCAGCAGCTTGATGAACTGCTCTTATGTCAGCTTGGAAGATGAATACGGTTTGACACGCACCTCAATGCAAACATTCAACAGCCTGACCAGATTCTGCGGCTGCATCTCGGCGCAGTACTTGACCGACAGATTGTACGTGTTTTTTGAAAACCACTCGAACTCTGCCACGTTGAATTGGTCTCGCGTCTCATTGCGTGGTCTCTGTCTAGATTCCTTTGCTTTGCGACACGCTTTCGTTGTTAGCTAGGGTTTCCCGGAGTAGAACAACGCGCCCACCTCCTTCAAAGTCTTTACAGAGTTGTTCCAGAATTTCAGCGTCCAAGGCTCCGTCCTTGACCAGTTCAGCCATCAGAAGTTTCGCCGTCAACCTACGGTACATTAGGAAGGTGACGCAAACATATCGTGGATACTTACCGCACAAGGGCCGGGTAATGCACATCTGTAGGAGCGGCATGATCGTACTTGTCCACAATTTTGTTTAACGCTTCGATGGCCGCTCTCCTATTCCCGGAGTTCTGAGCATCTAGTGCGCAAGCGTAAGGTAGGGTAGCATCTTTTGACGACTGCCGACACACAAGATCTAGACATTCCGCCACTGGATCGATTAGCTTATTGCCAACGGGTTCATGGTCGGACCTACCAAAGTCTAAATCGCCACTGTGTAGCCCCACTTTATACATGAGATAGCGAGTAATGCGGTCGTCCCGGCCAGTGTCGGACATCTTGGAGAAGAACTCTCGAGCGGCCGCGGGGTCATGCCGTGCTAGTGCGCACAGGATCATCTTTCTGTGCGGCATTAGCATTCGGCTTCAGCGTAGGGGCGACTGGAATACCTCGCGATCTTCGATTTGTTGACATCGCCAGCCTTTTCGAAAAGTGTGTGAAGACATATTCGGCACCATGCTTCGGTGGCTGTATACTGCTCTTGACTGTATGTCTCGTCTACCTTCTTCCATAAGAGCTGTGAAAACGGGTTATCGGTTGAATTTCTGACTAGCAGTAGTGTGCACTCACGGTCTGCGCAGCATGGGTTGCCTGGGCTGAGAACGGGCCTTTCATGTTTCGCGTAACAGAGTCGAACAGCTCCTGCAGCTGATCTAGGGTATCCTCTGCAACGTGTGTGGTACAGGAGATCCAGACCCTAGTGATGACCGCCTTCTCGACCCAGGCTTCCTTCTCGTCGCGGAATAACCGCAGCTCAATTAGTTCGTCGATAAGCTTGCAGGATGTATGGCTGCTGTAAATGGTCAGAACTGCGAGTCGTTCGCCCCGAACTGCTTACGTACCTATGGTCCTTGAGCTTGTGTATGTGATGCATGATTCTGCAACCAGTCAGCACAGTCTCTCGGCAGCTGGAAGGCACCAGACGTTTTGAAATTCTTTTCATTCAGCATGACCGATCTGATCATGCGGTGTAGGACTGAATGCCGTCAGCGACTAGACGACTTAAGAAAATGACCAACGCACCTGCGTAAATCTGATCTGCATCGATAGCGCTCTCCGTTGTTAGTAGTTCAAGTTTGAGTAGTGAAACCGCCATCTTCTCCTCGTAGTCCTTCTAGACGTAAGCGACTAGTGCGGATGGGCTCTGAGAAGATACTCACTGCCTCCATCAGCTGAACCAAATGCCACGCCTTGCTTCGTACTTCCGCATCTCCTATCTTCATGTATGCCTGCGCTATTCCCGGTCAGTACATTCCGGGCATGTAAGCGCACATTACGAACCAATGCTTTGCATGATGCTCAATCGCAGTTCTCCAGCTTCGGAACTAAGCAGCTCGACATCCTGCTCGCCCAGCACATCGTATGCTCGCTCAAGCCATCGCACAGCCACCTCATACTTCCGCTTTGCCAGAAAGGTTTTGCCCATGTCATAGAATAGGTCGGCGAGGTTTTCAGCGGTAGCGGGTGTGAGGGATTGGGTCATCTGCTTGCACTTTGTGAACATGTGCTCAGCGGTGTCCATCCGATCTTGACGCCAAGCCTACCAAACAAATGTTAGCATTAATATTCTTTGCTAGAGTGCATGTCATCGGAAACAGCGATAGGTCTCTCTAGACAAAGAGCACACTCACCAAAGTCGTCCGAATAGCGAAATACTCCACACGCAAGCGATCCCCAACCTCTACCTCCTCCGCCTCGTCAACCACGACCCCCTTGCTCAACGCTTCCTGATAATCAGCAGCTCGCTCAAGCACTTTAGTCGCGCTACCTAGCTCATTGCTCTCGATGCACACCTTCGCCGCCTTCAGTGCAACTTTTATCAGCCGAATGCAAGTCTTGCGCTCCCTGCCCTTCGTCGCTTGACCGCCCGCCGAATCGAGCAGCAAGAATGAGAAAACGCGAAGCAAACAAATTGCACGACTCCTCTGCGTAGCATCCTCCTTCGATCTCCCATTTGTCTGTGGTTCGTTGCGTCGCAAGCGCGTGGACAGATTCCATAGTTCCGTCCCGAGTCGGTCGAGCTCTTCTCGTTTCGCCGTCACCGTGGAGGAAGCTTGAAGCGGCAATGCTCGAGCCTGTTTTTCGAGGTCGTCGGCTAGGCTCGTATCGCTGGAAGCATTGAATCGATTCGCGAGCGTTGCGGCGAAGGCTGTGAAGTGTAAATGCACTGGTGGGAAGGTGCGACGGGTGCGACTCACCGAGGACAGTCTTGACTTTCTTGTCACGCTCTGCACGCGCTGTAGTAGCAGGAGGCGCCATACCTGAGCGGTGTGAAGGTGAAGTGAGTGGTAGTGGAGAGGATGAGAAGATGTAGGTGGGGATGGCCGCTCGGGGTCGCGACTCCCTCTTACGACTGACGTGGCCAAGGTAACCACGCGGCCAGGGACATGAAGACGAGGACAAGACCGTACAATGAAGTCAAAATGTAGTATAGCATACATAGGAACGCAGTGGTATCTATGTAGCGCGAGCCATTGCAAAAGGTCAACACAGAGGAAGGAGAAAACAGAGACAATCCCAAACCACGCGATCCAAAAGCTTTTACCCATGCAACAATTACCAGTCTTGACGGAGAGCAACTGTCTACATCCAGCCGTACGTAAGGATACACCCTGTGTCGTTTAAAAGACTAGTGAAGAGCGCACGCTCCGATATGAATGCCCGAGTTTTACATTACCGCGTGAGTCATGATTTCGCACCCAAGTACTAGTACAGATACCGCCCGTATGCATGTTGGTTGTCACACTGGTATCGAAGACGATCAAGTTGTAGGGGGAGGTGCCGTATTAGGCTCCAGGATGGGCAAGAAGTTGCCGACAATCAGAGCAGGGCTACACAGGGTCAGTCGGCATCTCGAATAGGGGGCCTGCAACACTCACATATTGTACATGTCACGCTTTACAGTAAAAGAAAAGCAGCATCGTATCTCGGGATCATGAGAGTTGGGATCGGGGTTTTTGAGTGAACAGCTTGTCAGGATGGCTTTCTGGGTGTGGTCGAACGCAATGGCACCGAACTTCTCCCAGTACGAGACCAGTGAGGGCTCGGCGATGATCTCGTGGAGGGCGATGTTACCCTACGATGGTGTTCAGCATACGTTTGGGACCTGCACCTTGCAAACACTCACATCTCGCAACTTCGACATCGGGACGTGGATCAGGCGCGCCATCTCCTTGTTCCCTCTGTAGATCTCGCCCGTCCTTCGCCAGCAACAAGCCGGAATGGCCATGCTGGCAAAGACGCGATCGTACTCCATCAAGCTTTTGTCGAACCACATCTCGACGCGGACGAGTTCCATGTCCGTTAGGGACTGCATCCGTTCACGGAACTTTGGCCTGAACCTGTCCAGTTGCCGCAGTATCCGCACGCGGGAACCTTGCTGCAGATTCTGCTCCATGTACTGGTTGAGCCGAGCGTAGCCCTTGACGTAGTTGAACGGCTTGAGCAAACCTGCGTCCATCTTGGCTTTCAGCAGCTTGTTCATCCGTTCTTCGGGGCTGTCGGTGCCAGCTGGATCCGCCGCCGTCATGTAGTACTTCTCTCGCGCCTTGTCCATGGGGAAGCCGCTGGAGGGTCGCTGGATAGAGTTTCCAGCTGCAGCTTGCGCGGGTGGCGGCAGCAACTGCGTACTGCCTGACACATTTGGGTTGAAAGGCGTGCTGTTGGTAAGGGTACCCATAGGGTTCATCAAAGAAGCATCGGAGAAGAGTTGGTGGAACTCGCCACCGTTGTAGAAGCTGCCGTCATCCATGAGGCTGTTGTTGAGGAAATCGTTGAGCAGGTTATACTCGTTGCTAACCTCGGAGGTGTTGAACATATAAGAGGGATGGAACTGGTGCATGTCCTGAAAATTATTCTGTGATGACGAAGCCCAGTCATTGTAGTTCAAGACTACAAAATAGTGAGTAGAAGTCCCGCTCAGCGCTCGAGCAGCGTGTAACTTACGCGACGAATTGTGAGAGGTCAGGGAAGGCAGCTGTGGCGCAGATACGGGGGTGGGCTGGGCGATCGCTGCTGTGTTGGCACCTCTGCTAGTAGGCAGAGGAGGCGGCGCAAGGTTCAGCCCTGGATCTGGAGCCTCAGACTGTTGGGTGATGGTGCTTGGAGCGGCCTCGGAGGCCGTCGCCTCGTTCTGGGAGCTGTCCTTGTCACCATTGGAGCTTTCTGGATCCGTCTTGGACTTCTTGACGCCTTCTCGAGGCTCGTCGTGGCAGAGATGTCCAATATTTCGCTTGATACACCGCGTGCAAGGCCGCTCCTGCAGCGGGAGATGGGTCAGTCGGAGTGTTGCGAGCAGGGTGCTGAGTGCACTTACGAGGTCGCATGTCATATGCTGATCGCAATGAGGTTAGCACGTTCTGTCAAATGTCTTGGAAACCACAGTCTGGAGTGGATCGGAGGTCGGGAGGGCCTGCGGCTCACCGAACGTCTGCAGTATATGCACGCTAGAGAGAGCGCCGAGGGTTAGCAGGGCCATTGACACTATTGAGGGAGCACAACATGAGGCCCTTACCATGATTGACCTTTCGACGCTTCTTTGAAGTTTTCGTCGGGACGTCGGACCCGGACGCGGGAGGAGCCCGGTCCTTCGTTGGAGTGCTGCTTTTGGACGATTTGGCTCTGCTGGCGTCCTTCCCCTGATCCGCGGTCTTGGGCGCCGTCGTACTGGCAGCAGCAGAGCCATTGGATTCGCGTGTCTCTTCCGTCATCAACGACGGCGCGGCGGGCAGGTTTCAGCGCTGGGTGCCCGCCTCGGAAGCCCGCAGGCTGGGATGTGTTCTACGGCTGGCCTGCCACGCGTGGCAGCACCAAAAAAGCAACCGAAGACGGCGGCGCTCAGGCACGTTCCGTGGCAGCACAAAGTGGCCTGCAGCGGACAGGCACTGTGCGGTGGAGAGCGATGTTTCAGCAACACGCGAGCTTCGAAGTCGCCGGCGCATATGTTCAGGTGATGTTCACGCCTGTGAGTTCGGAACCACGCCACTAGCCGAGGATCTTGCGCGATGCTCAAGTGGGGATGAACGGGTCCCGCGCGCCGCCCCTCGCCGCTCTCCATCCATCCGCAACGTACGCTAGGGTAACCAGTTGACGGTGGGCTCAGCGCAGGGCAGGGCAGGGCAGCGGAGAGTTGGCATTGCCTGGCATGGCAGGTGCACGCGACGAGTGCATCTGCTGCCGCCGGCCAATCGTGCGCGCCCGCGAGAGCTGATGGCATCGCTCCAGGGCTGGTCTAGCCCGCATGCACGACTCCGGGAACCATATTGGCGGATCTTAAGACTCTATATTCGGCAGACAGCGACGATACGCTCCTCCATGTGCGCATTGCGCATCGGCCTGACCGGAGCATCGCGATCACGCTATCGATATGCCTGCTTATCCCCAGATCTCTCGTATCGTTCACAAACCCCGTCCCGGGTATTGGATATTGGGTCCCCATCTGAATCCCGCCAGAAGACATCCGGTACCATGTTTGCCCTGTTACTCCATGCATCGCACTGTAGGCCAAGCCATGCATCGCCATTTGAATAGGAAAACCAACCCCACGCGCCGTCCCAAACCTGCATTTCAATAGTTCATAGCGCAGCGTACTGCCGTGCACTAGCGTGTCTGAAGAGCACACCGTCCAATGCCGCCGCCGCGCGCCTCCTCGCCTCGTCGATGCCGGCGACCTGCTCATAATTACCCTGCATACTCTCGAGGCTACGTCGGAGTTGCTCGAGCAGCGGTGCCAGCTCGGGATCAGGGGTATCCAGCAGGGAGATATCCGGTACTGTGGACCGTTTCAAGCCAATGTCGTCAGGGCCATCGTTTTGGATTTCCACATCCTCGAGGTCTTGCAACAGTGGATGGAGCTACGACATGTTAGCTGCGCGCTCAGCCTGGTCAAAAATAGAGGACTGCCTACTCGTCCATCCTGTTCCTGGCGCTTCCACGTCGCCCTCCACTTCGTTGCATTCTTCTTCAGCTGTTCTAAGTTTTCTTGGTCCTTCGCGAGCAAGTGCTGAGCCACCTTGACCTGCTCGTTGAGCAACTGCTTTGCATGGCGCTCCGTGGTGACTTCTCGGAAGAGCTGTGCATAGCGCTCCGTGAGCTTGTCAATATTGAAGTGGATGTCTTTGGCGTGGGGTGGTATCCGTGAATCCGACAGCTGGCGTGCCAGCATTCGGACCAGCGCACTCAATGTCTCGTCCGCCGTCGTGGCCTTGTGCTCATCACGCTGCGTGTTGACAATGTCCTTCTTCGCGTCCTTGAGCACACCGACAATCTCTTCCAGGACCTGAGGCCCGATCTGTGGCCATGTGTCTATCTGCTCCTGCGCAATTCGCCTGGTGCGCGGCGCCAGCTGGACGTATTTCTTCCTCTCGCTTTTTTCTACAGCGATCTCGTCCGCATCATCCTCAGGCTCCTCATTACGCTCTCGGGGCGGTCTCCCTCCTGCCTTCTTTTGACTAGATGGTCTAGAGTCTTCTTGTGGTTTTGACTTGCGCTTCCGTCTCGTCTTTTCCTTCGCAGCAGCTGGCTTCGGGGCTGGTTTCTTCGCCGTTGCGGAGTTGCGATTGCCAGGGGGCCGGCCTCGCTGCTTGGTCGCCTTGGTCGCTTCTTTTCGACCTGAACGCGTCGGCGCCTGAACTGGATTTAGACTTCAATTGTGATCATATGCGATTGAGACTTACCATCGCGTCGTGAGGGCAGAACGGCGGGGTGGTGCTGAGCATGTAAACACGCGATTGCCAAGCTTGACCGACGTCGCCGCCTAAAGCGGTAACGCGCCCAATATAATCACGTGCGGTCCAATTCACCTGCTCACACCAGGATATGCCTAATCACAGCCAGATTTTGATGGAAAAGAAACGATGAATAGTTAATGTTACGTCTTGATTCCTACCTAAGCCCTTTCAATACTCGTTTTCCTAATGCATCCAACCCACCATGTCCATATACATCCAAAAACTCCATTAGCTATCCCATCCAAAACCCCCTCCCCCCGATATCACTACTAATGAAACTTCGCACTAACACCCCCATACCGCACCCCATCCACCTTAAGCTCAAACACCAAGCCCGCACTCTCAATCTTCATATCCAGCGTAAAATCCAAATTATCAAACTCCACTCCCTTCGTCGTCGTCAACCGTGTAAAGAGACTTTTCGGAACAGTGTTGAGGTCCGTGGTGAGCGTGCACACAGAAATGAGGCCTTTGCGGTAGCTGTCCGGCGCAACTTCGGAGTCGCAGGCGATGAGGTCGTCTTCGACGATGAGGGATTGGCCGGGCCGGAAGTTGCGCGTGTAGTGGAAGGATATGGGGGTGGATTCGGAAACCTGGGCGCCCTGCGGGGAGTTAAGACGGCCGTTTTCGTTTCGGTGCAATCGCTCCAGGAACGTTGAGATCTGTGATGCGGGAGGAAACATACCTTAGCGATGTGCCATTGCATCCGATCACTGACCATCCACCTCTCCCACAAAGGACTCCAATATCGATCCGCAATCGGATGCTTCGCCTCATCAAAGACTGTCGCATAGCTGGTCCCATAATGCCATCTCGACCTCCGCGAAACGACCATACTCCCTTCCAAACCCCTCAACACTGCACCTCTCACAACAGCCGTCCAAGCATGAATCGGATGGAAGATCTCGACCGTTTGCGAGGAGTTCAGTGCAACCGCATGGGTGGGTCGCTCCGTATATGGTGGAGGCGGCGCACTGTTGAAATGCGCCTTCATTCTGCTGTAGAGGTAATTGCTTTGTCCGAAACCCCCCACAAGTACTATGCCGCACACGAGGCCGCCTTTAGCACGTATCGAATTGACCTGTCCTTCCACGAGCTCGATAACCTCCGTTACTACCGGATCAAAGATCTCCTTGACCTGCTCCGCACTCAGCACCAGAAACCCCGAATCCAACCCGGCCTCCTCGTCATCGGGTAACCCGGGGAAAGGCACGTTGACCTCCTGATGTTCTTCCTCATTGAAATTGCGCTTGACGAACTCTTCAAAGTACTTAAGGCCCATGTTCCAGGTCTTAGCTTTCTTCTCGCGCATATGGTTGTAAAGATCTTCGCCGATACGCCGCTTGACATGGTCCGAGAAGCGGTAGTTTAGGAAGGCGCTTCCGCAGAGACCGCCAGTACCGACTGCTGACTCCTCGACGCGTAACGGCGAGAGTTGGGTGATTTTGTATGCGATTAGATCGACAGTTCCACCACCTAGGTTTTATTAGCACACTGGCTCCACTCAATCCAAACTTAGTCGAAGGCCTGCAGGCCAGGAGAAGCATACCAGCATCACACACCACAAAGTTATCTCCAACCTTCAAATGGTTCGGCTGAATCGCCTTCAACGTGTACACGGCTGCCGCCTCGGGCTCACTAATCAACTTCAAATCCCCCTTCTTCCCCATCCCGGCCTTCTCCGCCGCCTTCAACGTTGCATCCTTCGCCGAATCACTCCACACAGCCGGCACCGTCAACACAAACTGGACTTTCGTCATGCTCATGAACGTCTCTCCGTACCGCTTTGTCAGCGTCTCCATTGTATGCTTGTATATTTGACTGAGGTAGTCGGTCACGGCTTCCATCACAGTCTTCTCGTATTTGCGCAGCTGAGCAGCGGTTTCGAGGGGCGAGACGAAGTGAGGAAGTTTGTGGTTTCGGTCGAGGAAGAGCTTTATGCAGCGGAGACGTGTTTCTTCGGGCTTGAATTGGAAACCCCATTTTATGTTTTGCGCTGATTTCGTGGAGTCGTCGAGGGAGGTATTTGAGGTGTTTGGCCCGGGGCCGTCGACGTAGGCGATTTCGGTGGGGACTTTGTCGGATGTGATACCTGGGAGACATGATTATGAGCATCAGGTATTTCATGGGGCTAACTGAGGGTTGAGGTACCGTTTCCACCTGGCCATGTCTTGACGATGTCGATGTCATTTGGTGTCGCGCTGTAGACGGCAGCCACACCTGCTCCAAATCAGCCCCTCTTTCCTTCCAAACCTCACATGTAACCGCAAACGCACCACTATACGTCGTTCCAAAATCCACACCCACAATCAACCTATCCTGCGCAGCCTTCGATGCGCTGCTCGAAGCAGGCGCTGGGCTATGATTCGCGCTTGGATTGAAAGCAATGGGAAAGTTGCCCACCCTGCCGAACATACTGTTCGTACTAGGTTTCCTCTCCATCTTCTCAATCTAAGATATGCTCGTGCGATAAACAGTATGTGCTACATCGACGGTGATCGCGTGGGGCAGCCGCGGCTAGGGTTTGCGGCCAATGCTCGACGAGACGAAAGCCTGGCGTGTAGGGTAGGCAAAGACGGGGCGACAGACCTCGAGGTCATCGAAATGGGTGCCTGGGAGGCATTGGAGTGTAATCAGGCACCTAGAAAGGATGCTGTAAACATTGAAGCCTAGCGGACGGGGGTCGAGAGACGATCAGCTTCGCAGGTTGTCGCTAGTCTGATTGGAGGGGTGGCTTAGGCGGCGGCTGAGATCCCCGCTATCGTATCGTCTGACAATGGGGCAGTTGGGCGTCATATTGCTTTTTACAATGCGCTCATGAAGCGATGATGCATTTGGCTTTCGACACGATCGCAATGTCTTGCTGCTAAGAGGAAACATCTTGGAATGTAGATACTAGACGCAGACTACCCCACCATCAACCCCACACCAAGCTCCCATGACAGGCGAGAGGAAAACTACCGGTACGCCCAAAGATCTCAGTACAGCTCCACAAAGACTCTAACACTTGAGAAGACCTCTCTTCGCGCCTCGGCGTCAAACGTACCAAACCCTCTGCAACGAAGCTCACCAAATCCTCTCCTTCTATAACCTCCCCACCCAAGGCAGCCATTGCGACTACGAAGCCGAAGAAAGAAGAGATACAACGGCACAGAAACCCCTTCAATGATATGATACATCACCGAACGAGCAGAGATAGGGATAGAAACAAAGAACCGGTCGCAGACAGCGCTCCCGCGAAGCGCGAGGAGGAGCAGGTGGTGAATTCAGAAGCGGGCTGTAGTGCCAGTGAGGATGGCGGCAACGGAGAAGTCATCATTGACACAAGGGCAGCGGAAAGGGTTGCTGAATTGGAGCGTGCATTGGCCACGGCAAGGAAAGAGCAAAATGCGATGCGAGAAGAGCTGGCCAAAGTGAAAGAGCACGGGACGGTGTACCGCGCCACGATTGATGAGAATAGGCGGCAGCTTGCTGGGACGTACAACCACTCCCAGAGCCTGCCTGGCGCCTCCCATAGCAACTCTCGTCCCACATCGTCCCGCTCGACGTCAACACCCATGGACTACGAGCAAGACCCTGAGCCCCGTCGTTCCTTCAGCAACCATCGCCGCGAGAGCCTCGTGGAACAGAACCACGACCTTCGCTCCAGAATTGCGAACTTGCAGGACCAACTTCGATCCCAAGAGACTCATTTCCAATCCAAACTGAACCAGGTGCGATCCAGCCACGAAGCGGAGTGGAACGACCTAATCTCGCGCCTCCACGCCACCGAAAAAGAATCTCAAGAGCGACTGCAACAATTGCTCTCCCTCAAATCGAGCATCTCATCTCTCACACGTATGGACGCCCAAGTCACAGACAGCGAGCTCTCTGAGATGCTCTCACAGCTGGCGAATCGGGTGCGAGAGTGGGTCATTAGTAACTTTCGGAGGACGAAACTCGACTTGAGCAACGTGCCGCCTGAGACGGCGAAAGCGCTTGAAGAAATAGTTCCAGCATATAGGAGCATTGATCCTTCGGACCGGCTGGCACTGTACCAAGCTCTCATATCAAGCGCGATGATGAACATCTTCCGCGAACCCATCATCGTGGGCCTGCCTGAGTCTGGCCCATTGGCTTCGATGCGGCAAATCGCAGCGTACATCTACGACGCTGATGCTGACTACTGCGACTGGCGTCGAACGACTATACGTAGTTTAGAGAAGAGCAACGCAAAAGGAATGCTGCGAGAAGAACAGGAGAGATTGACGCATCGCCTCTCGAACGAAATCGGCCATCACCTCTTCACGCTAACATCGATGAACCTGACCCCGAACGCACAGACGACGCTTGCCGGAATACTGGATGCCGCCGCAGGTCTCCAAAACACCCTGCTATTGCAGAAAGCGCAGTATAGACTACTTTTCTTTCGCAACCAGAATGACCAAGAGGTTCGCTTCGATGAGGAGAGGATGGACTCGATCAACAATTTGGACAATGGCATGGACGACGATATGGCCATAGACCGCAGATTCGCCTTTTGCGTCTTCCCGTGTCTAGAGAAGTCCGGTGATGAATACGGTGAACACGCCGATGTCCGCAACGTACTCTTGAAAGCGAGTATATGCTGTGTGGCAGACTAGTAGTCATGGGTCACCCTGAAGGTTAGGCGAACTGAAACTTAGAAGTCAACAAGAAATGTGCCAACAGCACAGTTTCAACAAGGCCATAGAGTTGTGCTCGGGGAGCGGGCCATGCCGTAATTGAAGGTGCCAAAGGCGGTAGCATAACGGTCCAAGCCAGCCGCACAAAACGCGCAAACCAACTGGAGGTCGTAAGCTTTTGATCTTCGCACGTAGACTAATTGGCTCGGTACAGAGAAAAAACCAAGACAGCTTAAAGATGTGCGGTCCCCAAAGGGCAGCGAAAAGATGTGATCTGAGAATCAACCACGGGTGAAGTTGGAAAAGTTCATATTCGTACATAAAGCTGTGCGCTGGGTATGTTACTCGTCTTCGGCGTCGTCGTCCTCACCTTGCACGTCCATGACTCGCTCTCTGGCTCTTTCAAGCGTGCGACGACTCCAAGCGCGTACCCCTTTGTAGATGGCCTGCCAGATGTTAACTTGACAAATAGTTATGTACAAAAGGAGACAATGCATACCGTCAAGAAGGTACCAACGCCAATTAAAATGATGATCCAACTGATCTGCTCATAGCGATCACGTCCCGTCGTCCGTCCTCTACCTCCTCCAATACGGAAGTAGGAGAAGGGATTGGCAACTAGGACTTTCAGGAAGCCAAGGACTCCCATGGAAGCAAATCCTTTGGCAAAATGTCCGTACCAGGAGGCACGCTCGTCGTCTTCGTAAAAGTAAGGATCCGACCTTGCCCATGGCGAGAGGAAACTCCAAGGATCAAGATACAGGTTAATGATAGGGTCTGCGATAAAGCCGAGGATAAAGACGACCATTATAAGGATTGCGATAGTCATTATGATTTGAGCAGCTAGTAACAGTAGTCAGCAAGAAATGCAATCCCAAAAGGCACGTATGAACGACTTGCAACTTACACACACTAGCGACGAATCTGCCAGCTCCCAGACGAGCGAGCCGGTACTTGAAACCGCACGTTGGACACTGCCAATAATTCCTACGTCCGTATCCAGGGTCTGCGTGGCGCCAAGCTTGCAGGCAGCCTTCGTGAACGTACTTGGCCGAGCCTTTACACAGGCAAGGCCGAATCAAGCGCCCATTCTCGTCTTCATATTTGACGTTGCCGGGTGACTGGAGGAAGCCGGGTAGATGCTCCGAGGGAACATCTAAGGTGGGTTGAACCATGTCCAGACAAATGCGACACTGTCGCGGCGGCCAGTGCTTGCGTCTGGAAGATCGTGCACCCTGTTCCGGCCTTGGAGGACCACTGGTAGATGAGGAGCCGGGTGGAGGTGCCCGCTGCCTCCATGACGAAGCCGTCGGCTCCGACGGATCCTCTCTGGGAACATCTTTCGGCCAGGACCAGGTCCCAGGTATGTTGGGCTCGAAGCCAGATGAAGACATGGTGAATGGTGGACAGTTGATCGAACGGTGGCTGAAGGTGGGGGGTTAATGCGGTTCTTACTAGGGTAAAAGCATAGTAGAGTAAAGGACCAAATAGAATCCTGCAGACAAAGCCTCCGCTCGTTGGCAAGGGTTCTTTCACATGGCAGGTGCTGCGGTCTTTGTCTTACAATGTAGCAGCGCGAGGACAGTGGCAGAAGAGCGCAGCGGGGGCGTTGTGGAAGTCGGTGGAAGCTCAAAGGCGAGATTTCAATTGAACGAGTGACAGCTTGGCCCAAGCTCCCTTTCACGTGACCGTCTTGGCGCTCACCGTCGACACGGCGGAGCTTGCCTAAACGAAGCTCGCAGCTCGACGGGCAACCCAGAATCCACCTTAACCCTCAACGTCGCCTTCGCCTTCACCTTCTTGCCTCCTTCCCGGTCGCCTGATCCATACCCCTCTCCATCTTGCCTCTGTTCCCGTCTGCACACACGCCATGGCTGACAGATATTCCTTCTCGCTCACGACCTTCTCGCCCAGGTAAACACATTCACAGGCCCGTTGACATGGGGTTTTGCTGACGTGAATATAGTGGAAAGCTGGTGCAGATTGGTACGTTTGGCGGAGCTGGCCAGGACTGTGGACCGTAACTAACGCCGTCCCAGAGTATGCCTTGAATGCTGTCAATCAAGGTGTCACCTCTCTAGGAATCAAGGGTATGTCTGCATCTATGTACGTGCAAGAGCCCACACCTGACCCGCCGCTTTAGCTACCAATGGCATCGTCCTCGCAACCGAGAAGAAGTCATCATCCCCGCTCATCGATTCCTCGTCCTCGTCAAAAGTCAGCCTCATAACCCCGAACATTGGTATGGTCTATTCCGGCATGGGCCCTGATTACCGAGTGCTTGTCGACAAGGCCCGCAAGGTCTCACATACGGGCTACAAGCGCATCTACAACGAGTACCCGCCCACGAGGATATTGGTCCAGGACGTAGCGCGCGTCATGCAGGAGGCTACACAGTCTGGCGGTGTTCGACCGTACGGCGTTAGTCTGTTGATTGCAGGGTGGGACGACGGGATTGAGCCGGAGACAGAGACGAAGCAGACCGAAGAGGAGGCGGATCTGGAGAAGAAGAAGCTGAGCGGCAAGACTGGCGGCATTCTGAAGGGCGGTCCAAGCTTGTACCAGGTTGATCCTAGCGGCAGCTACTTCCCGTGGAAAGCAACGGCCATTGGCAAGAGTGCGACGAGCGCGAAGACGTTCCTCGAGAAGAGGTACACCGAGGGTTTGGAGCTGGAGGACGCCATTCACATTGCCCTGCTTACGCTGAAGGAGACGATAGAAGGCGAGATGAACGGAGACACGGTAGAGATTGGCATTATCGGCCCGCCAGAGGAGCGATTACTTGGCTTCGAGGGTGTTGCGGGTGCTCAAGGCCCGAGGTTCAGGAAGTTGAGCCCACAGGAGGTTGAGGATTACCTGACGAACCTATGATGATTCAGGGATCTATGGCTGAGGGAACCTCATCTTGAGCATGCATATAACGATAGAACGATCCCCGTCATTCGGCAAGCTAGTCTTAGTATCCAAGGCGCATGAATCAGATGGTACCTGCATCACGATGTGTGTTAGTTCTTGCTGTTGCTTCTTCTCAGCTCCTGAAGGTCAAGTTTTGACCTTCAAACTGCTTGACGTTCAAAGTATTCTATGTGCAGCGTCGATAGTCAATATTGCCTATTTAGGCTAGCGCAGGCGATGGTGCGCCTGCTCTTCAAATGTTACACGCTGCAGCCTGGCGAACAACTTTTCGCCAACGACCCGATATCCTCCTTCCTACCCGACATCTTCTCAAATATTCATGGCGTCGATGCCAGACACGCGAGATGACACTGCGGCAATCCAAGCCGGAGCACAGAATGAGACCTTCCGTCTGCGGTCATATCAGACTGAGATGGTAGAAGAGAGCATGAGGGCAAACATCATTGTTGTAATGGACACTGGCAGCGGAAAGACTCACATGTGCCCTTATCCTTTCAAGACATTTGGTAGCATCAGCTGATGACTGTATAGAGCTCTCGCGCGTACAGCCGCAGAGCTGGAGAGGTCTGATCCCAACAAGGTACGAATTGATAGATGCTTCCGTCGTTAATCATGTTTCATCTTACGAAATAGCTTGTTTGGTTCCTCGCGCCCACTGTCGCTCTTTGCGAGCAGCAGCATAGAGTGTTTCAGAAGCATCTACCAGGCCACGGCATCCAAGTCCTCTTGGGCAAAGACAACGTCGACCACTGGTCGGACCAGAACACATGGGACGCAGTGCTACAGAATATCCGTATCGTATTATCGACCCACCAAGTACTCCTCGAAGCCCTCACGCATGGTTTCGTCAAAATGAAGAAACTGGCTCTCATAATCTTTGATGAAGGTGCGTGCCCATACACGAGTACAAATCCCGGAGCTGACTGGCTTCAGCGCATCATTGCACTCAGAAACATCCCGCGAACCTTATTCTTGCCAACTTCTATCTTCCCATCGCCCAGTATGGTGTTAGAACACATTTGCCTAAGATACTAGGATTAAGTGCTAGCCCGGTTATGAAGGCGACGGCTAGTATTGACGCCCTCCAGTATGCAAATAACCACCGCTCCAAGCACTCGCTAAGGAGGCAACAGCCAAATTGAAGAGAACATGAACGCGAAAGCGAAGACTCCGAAAACGCATCGCTCAGAGCTTCTCCGCTTCGTGCACAAACCATCGCTGCTTCGGATCGACTACCCAATCGCTACATCGGCCACATCGCCTCTGCTAGCTGCTTTGCAAGCGGAGGTCTACAACTACGATCTCAAGACAGATCCATACGTAGCTGACCTACTCGCTAAACAGCGAGAGGGCTACAATGTCTTGAGGAAGTTGGACAAAGTCTTGACGAAGCACGATACCTATTGCTACCAACAATTGAAAACGCTCCATAACAAATCCAAGGATATGGCGGAAGAGCTGGGTACTTCTGTATCTGAGTGGTAAGATCCCCTTCACGAATTACAGGGCATTGACATAAGTCTGGATACATTTTATAAGGAAAATGCCACAAAACCTCTGTCTAGTACTGTGCAAAGCAGCCCGGACCCTCCTCCACAACATCAGACAGTGTGCCCGCTCTAGATAAGCTATACTAACACAATCCAACGCTAGGTATGTTTGGCAATGTGTTGAACAATTCGACAAAATGATCCGCACTTCGGAGCAACAGCTGTTGGATTGGTCTCATAATGAGAGACAGCATCTTTCGAGTATTTTGCAACGACTTCCGATCCCCAAGACCTCACGAAATCCCTTCGTTGTTCCGGAAGATTTATCGCAGAAGGTAGAAAGGTTGGTGGATGTTCTTGTGGCTGAAGCAGGCCCGGAATGCACGGGAATCGTCTTCATCGAGCAGCGCGTCTGGGTCGCTGCGCTAGCGGAAATACTCTCAATTCATCCTAGGGTCAAAGAACAGTTCAGCGTCGGCACATTCGTGGGCAACTCGCAATCGTCGAAACGGAAGACCAACCTTGCAAGTTTTGTTGAGCCGAAGAATCAGCAAGACACCTTGGACAAGTTTCGTGCCGGAGAGACGAACCTTATTCTTGCGACTAGCGTGCTGGAAGAAGGCATCGACGTGTCGAGCTGTCATCTTGTCATCTGCTTTGAGCGCCCCAAAAATCTCAAATCATTCGTTCAGCGCCGCGGACGGGCGAGGAAGCAAGAGTCCAAATACTACATCTTTTCGCCGGAACAAGGCAATACCCGACGTCCCGAGAGCTGGGAGTCGCTAGAAGAAGAGATGAAGAAGGCCTATCTTGACGACTTGCGTAAGGTCAAGCAGGCGGAGGAGAGGGAAGGGATGCACGAAGATGGTGAACGCTTCTATCGCGTTCAAAGTACGGGGTACGTAATTGTGTACTGTAACCACAGTCCGCTGGTCACTTTTCAACCACACAGTGTCTTGACAGACGTCTGGATACACTTTACAGGGGAAAATTGTCACCTGACATTTATTTTGGTATTGTACGCGCTAACAGGTTTTGGACGTTCACTAACAACCAAATCCAGCGCGCTCTTGACGCTTGACAATGCTTTGCCACATCTGCATCACTTCTGTGCGACCCTGGGCTCGAGCGCTTACGTAGATCTGAGGCCGCAGTACGAGTTCGAAGAAGTGAAGGGCGCTAGAATCACCGCTGAGGTCACCCTACCTTTATCAGTCGACCCCGCTATCAGAATAACCCGGGGCACCGAAAGCTGGGAGACAGAACGCATGGCCATGAAGGACGCGTCGTTCGAGGCGTATCGCCGTCTGCACGCTGCTGGGCTCGTCAACGAAAATCTACTACCTGTCAGAGAAGAAGCCGATGATGAAATGGCAGAATTTCAAATAGCGGACAACACTCCTTCACTCATCCAAATTTCTCAAACACTCGATCCCTGGATTTCGATTGCCGAGCACCAGCAGCGGAATACCTCCGTTTATCATCGCACTTTGATACAGGTCAGCGGGACCACGAAGCAGTCGATGTCCATGATGCTTCTGACGCCGGTGGAGATGCCGAAAGGCCCGAAACTCACTCTCTATTGGAACGAGGTGAAGAGAGTCTCCATAACGAGCTCCGGACTACCACCGGTCGCCTTCTCTGAGGCCAGCATATCCGTCATGCGCAACATCACCAGGAGGATACTCTCATCCGTGTTTCCAGGACGAACGTCATGCGACAAAAACGATTTTATGTGGTTACTCGTCCCAAGTGAAGGGTCAGAAGATACACGGAGTCATTCTGACCTTCTCGAATGGGCGTCTGCGACAGAGGGAGCGCAACTCGCATCCGACCTTATTCGTCAAGGCCACCACAATGTTTCCGAATGGGGATTCATCTCTCTAGAAGGAGGTAGCAGCAAATACACGCCTCAAACCATCGACCTTAGTTCTTTGGGGCCCTGCATCAAGGCTACAAGAGTTCCCAAACGACGAGACTTCCTCCACGCAGTTCCCGAAAGTAATCAGAAGAACGAGGCGTACAGCAAAATCGAGGAGCTTCCAATATCGAAGTGCCTTGTAGACAGCCTCCCAGCTGCATATCCTAACTTTGCACTCCTTCTTCCGTCGATTTTGTTCAAGTTTGAGACTTACATGATTGCGGATACGCTGAGGACAACGCTCTTGGCTCCACTCGAAATCGGGCGAGAACATCTTCCGCTGATTCTGAGAACTCTGACTGGTTCGGGTACGGGAGAGGAGGAGAACTATCAGCGGTATGTGCAATCCAGATGGTCTTCAGTGCCTTGACAGAAGTCTGTATACGATTTGCAAACGAAAGTGTCAACAAACTCCTGGGTTAGTGCTGTGCAGCACCATTTCTTCTCATTTCATTTTGGTACTACCACTTTCGCTGTGTACGCATTGCATTTACACCCCTAATTCACCGTTCGCCCGACAGCATTTCTTTCTCCTTTCTCAAGGGATACACAGCTGACCACGAGATAATTTACAGATTGGAGTTCTTCGGCGACTGCATCCTCAAGTTCATCGCCTCAGTCCATCTAATGGCCGAATACCCTATGAAGCACGAAAGTTGGCTGACGGGAAAGAAGGGCAAGATTGTGTCCAACGGCTTCGCTGCTCGCGCAACCATAGCAGCCGGTCTCGACAAGTTCATCCTTACGAAGCGTTTCACAGGCGCAAAATGGGCGCCTCGCTACATGAGCGACGTTCTAGCACAGCATGGAACCGACGAAAAGCGTACAGTCTCGTCAAAACTCCTGGCCGATGTGGTAGAGTCCCTCATCGGCGCATCATACGTTGTCGGTGGTTTCCCCAAAGCATTCTTATGTGTGCAGACCCTCTTGCCGCTAGAAAACTGGACACCCATCCCAGAAGCAAACACCAAGCTCTTCAACGCAGTGCCCGCTGATGTCTCCATCAACAGCCTCTCTACCGTCGAATCCCTTATCGGCTACACCTTCACGAAGAAACAGTTCCTCTTAGAAGCCCTCACACACATATCATACCCCGACCCCTCAGCCCACTACTCCTACGAGCGTCTCGAATTCCTCGGCGACGCGGTCCTCGACTACATCATCTCCAAGCGTCTCTACGCTCACACCCCGGAGCTAAGCCACCAGAAGATGCACGCGATACGGTCCTGCATGGCGAACGCCGCATTCCTAGCGTTCCGCATGTTCGAGACAACAGTGCAGGAGGAACTAATGATTCCGGCTACACTGCAGAAACAAACGCATCATCGCTGGCTGTGGCAGTATCTCAGACTGCATTACGATCTCGTCAAGTTTCGGAACGAGGCTGCTAGACAGCATGAAGGGAACAGAGAGCAGATCCTGAACGCGATGCAGAACGAGAAAAAGTTCCCCTGGCATCTGCTCGCCCTCAACGACGCCCCGAAGTTTCTGTCTGATGTCGTGGAGAGCGTGATTGGCGGGATATATGTCGACTCGCACGGCGATATCGCGGCGTGCGAGGGCTTCGTTAGGCGGCTGGGTGTCTTGGACTGCCTGCAGCGTATTTTGGATGATGATGTGGATTGTTTGCATCCTAAGGAGCGGCTGGGGCATTTGGCTGTGAATAATGCTGTGCAATATGTTAGGGTTACAGACGACAAGGATCTTGAGGGGCGGCAGGATGGGAAGAAGAGGATGCATAGGATTCAGGTCGAAGTTGGTGGGGAGGAGGTTGGAGGTGTGGTGGAGGGAGTGAAGAGGCTGAATGCGGAGACTCGGGCGGCGTATTTGGCGGTGGGGATTTTGGAGCAAAGAGGGGAGGGCGGGGATGTGGGTGTGGATGCTGATGTTGGGGTCGGGGTCGGGGTCGGGGGTGATGTGGGGGAGGGAGATGAGGAAGAGGACGGTGAGGACGGCGGTGGGATTTCACTGGAGGAAGAATGAATCCAGGGAAGAAGGCGGTTTGATGGGGATGTGCTTCCACATCTTTGGGTAATAGGCGCGGAGTGAGCATGCAATGTAAGGTCCTCTGGTGAGGGTCCTCTGGTGAGTGTTCTCCTTCCAACCTTTCTAACGGCAGACCACAGAATGAAGCAGATTCGTAGTCACTCTGTTTGACATGTCAGATCAATCAATCAATCACTCACTCTCGAACCCCAAGACCTACATATTTCACAGGAGCAATACAACATTTTAAGATAGTCGTACATCACTTGATCCATATCTATGGACCATACTTTATGAAGAACGGTCCAGTTGTCGATCAATGTGACCAGAAAAGAATCGCTCTACATACGCGCCAAAGCGACGCCTAAAGTCTATACCCAGAAACCAAGCATACACAACAAGAAACCCCAATCCCTGCATTTAAGCAGACTCCATATACTCACACCAAACGCCGAATCCATCTCGTATGTCTACACAAAGAATCCACACAAAGAATACATTACCAATTCAACCAATCCACCAAACCCACTCCTATCTCCTATCCTGCCACCGCCCACCCCCAACCCCAGCCTTCTTTTCGCTCCCCGCAAACTCCCTCTCCTCCTCCTCCCACTTCTTCCTCTCCACCCTTCTCCGTGCCGAAAACGCCCTCGCAAACTTCCACGCCTCAGTATCATACATATTCCAGTCCTCCACCATGGCAACAACTTCCTGCATATGGCGGTCCTTGCTCTGCAGCGCCTCCCTCGCCTTCTTCAGCCGCTCCTCTTCGTTTTTGATCCACCGTTCTTCGGGAACATCGATGCCTTCGATGGGGAGCGGCATGCCCGGGCGCGGGGACACAACGAGCCCGTTATCGCCTGTCTTGGCGCCGAGCTCGCCGCCCGAGGAGGCGTTTTGCGGGAGGTTGAAGCCGAAGATCCAGTCGAGGTCGGCCTGGGTGACACGCTCGGCTGTGAGCCAGAGCGAGTTCGGGGCACCCTTGGGCGCGGCAACGGCGTCTTTGAAGTCGACAACGCGGTATCCCTCACTATGGTTTTCGCCCAACATCTCCTTGGTCAGCGCGATGAGCCAGAGATTGCGCTCAGCGTTTTTGCGGATGAAACTCGCGTCGAGGGTGTCGCGCGTGTAGTGCAGCGAGTTCAGCGTGTAGGGGTGGGGCACGGTGCCGATGGTGTAGAGGGCCGAGGAGTTTTTGTAGGAGGGGAGGAGGGCCATTTTCATGGGCTTGTTGGGGTCGCAAGGGGTGCATTTATGGCGGTTCGGGGGGCAGGATTTTGGTATGGGGGAGCTGGGGCATTGGGTTAGGTTTCGCGCGATGTCGATGGCTTCGTAGGTGAGGGCTGTGGTGTGTTCGGGGAGGGGCTTGACGATGGCGATGCCCTCGGAATAGGTTTCTTGGAAGGTTAGATGGAGGTGCGAGTTTATGAGGTCGGCGAGCGATTGGAGACCTTCGACTTGCGTTGTGTTGGTGAGCTTTTCGGCGACTGTCTTGTACTTGGTAGCGATGTTGTCGGTCGAGTAGTAGGCGATTCCGTTGGCTTTGGTGTCGACCGTGATATCTGCGGATGAGAGAAGACCGACCATAGCCCCGCCTTCCTTTTTGGCTAGCTGGGTGATCTTGTCCTTGTTCGCCGTGACGTTCTTAAGGAGGTCGCTGTTGACGGCCTTCTTGATGGCCTCGTTGACTGCAGCTCCTTCGCCAAAGAATATTCCATTGTGTAGCGATTCCACCCGGGACAGGTCGGGATACTCTTGTCGTCGTAGGAATGACAGCATAGCGTTGTTGTAGTCAGACATGGGCAGTGCCAGCCAGTTGGCAAGCACGCCGCCGCCCATGTGCCCCCACGCGAACCATCTCATCATCTCCAGCTCCACCTTCGGGTCCAGCTTCATGCGTTGGACCAGTTGGTACCGCGGGTGCTTCATGGCCTCGGCCCGCGACAGGACCTGTGGCTTGAAGCCCTGTGCCCACCAGGCTCGTCGCCATGCCAGTATCAACCTGTTCTCCGCCTCCGATACCGTCTTGTCCACCTTTCCCTTCGGGTCGTAGAAGGTGTATATGGGCGGACGCTCTTTCAGCGGCGGAAGCACCGCGCGGTTCTCATCGAGAGTGACAGACGACGAAAACGGATTGCGCCACTTGAAATCGCTGAACCACTCGATGGCACGGTACGAGCTCGAGGCGGTGCTGTTCGCCTGGACGGGCGGCTTGTGGGCCGACTTGCCGAACGGGTTCTTCACGGCGGGGAGGTTCACCTCGGGCAGGTTCGGGATATGGGGGTTCTTGACGGCATCGGCGACCTGGTCGTACGTGGGCACGGCGGGCGGCGGCCCGACGGTGAGTAGCGATACTATGGTCAGCAATATGAAGGCGAAGAGCAGCTGGAAGCGCAGCGGCGGCACCGTCAGGGTGACGGGGCGGCCGAACAGCGTCCGTTGCACAGGCATGGCTGCGGATGAGGACAGCGAGTGGAGGCGTAGATTATGGCGACATTGGAAAGACGTCGTGAATGATGCCTGCAGGCTCACGGCAGCAGATTGGGGGCTAGTCGCAAACACGAAGACCCCTGACCAGCGCGTCACGGAAGGAGCTCGCCTCGGAAAGACGGCACTGCGAGGGTGACAGGGCTGACTGTGGTCAGTTGGCAGGCCAGGTTATACACGGCGTCCACCAAACATGGCAAACAGATCCAGGCCGCCTCCGCCACACCTCACGGCGAACACCAAGCCCGCCTGAAGACAGACTGTCTCTTGTGATGCACGTCGTTGGCGTAGGGCTGGCTCCCGGCGCGGCGAAACACTGTTCCGACCCCAGACTCTGGGCGCGGACGCTTCCGATGTCGCATGGGATGAGTGGTCGTCGCGCCAAAATATTGAGATTCGTCATTTTTCCGGCCCATCTTTTCTGGCCGCGGGATTAATCAGAGCCGGAGTCATACCAACAACCCTAGTACAAGATGCGCTGACTTCTCCCACGCTCAATTGTGTTTTGCTTCTGAATTTCTCTCTTCCTCCAGTCTTCTAGACTCTCAGAGCTCTGGCTGTGCACACGCGACCCCGCCGAGTCACGCAGGCTTCGCGACAGCAATTGAGCGCAGCCATGGGCTCGACAATCCCCACAAACATCCCGGATCCCTCCGCGGACCTCCAATGGTCCGACTTCAAGGGCCCCATCCACGACATCTTCGCCGCAAATGCACAGGAGCACCCCGACCGGCCATGCGTAGTCGAAACCGCAACCGGCCGCACGCCTGAGCGCAAGTTCACCTACAAGCAGATATTCGAGGCGACGGCAGTGCTAGCGCACCATTTCGTGCAGAATGGTATACAACGGGGGGAGGTGGTCATGATCTTCGCCCACCGCGGCGTGGATCTGGTGGTTGCCATCATGGCCGTCCTGGCAGCTGGCGCTACCTTCTCAGTGCTCGACCCGCTGTATCCCCCCGACCGACAATGCATCTACCTCGAAGTCTCACAACCCCGCGCTCTCGTAGTTATCGATAAGGCCATCCGTGAGGCGGGACCCATATCGGACCAGGTGCGCGAATACGTCTCGGAGAAGCTAGATCTGAGAACCGAGGTGCCGGCGCTACAATTGAAGGATGACGGGACACTTGTGGGTGGCGAGACGGATGGCAAGGACTGCCTGGACGAGCAGCAGAAGCTCAAGGCAGACCTGCCGGGAGTGCTCGTGGGCCCAGACTCGACACCCACGCTGTCCTTCACATCCGGATCGGAGGGCCGGCCAAAAGGCGTCAAGGGACGACACTTCTCCCTAACGCACTACTTTCCATGGATGGCCGAGACATTCGGCCTGTCTGAGAATGACAAGTTCACCATGTTGTCTGGCATCGCACACGATCCGATTCAGCGCGATATCTTCACGCCTCTGTTCCTAGGCGCGCAGTTGCTGGTTCCCAGCAAGGAAGATATCCAGCATGAAAGGCTCGCAGAGTGGATGCGCAAGTACGGCGCGACAGTGACGCACCTCACTCCCGCTATGGGTCAGATTCTGGTCGGAGGCGCCACGGCCATCTTCCCAACCCTGCATCATTCTTTCTTTGTGGGTGATCTATTGATCAAGAGAGATTGCAGGAGGTTACAGGACCTCGCTCCAAATGTGCGCATCGTGAACATGTACGGAACTACCGAGACCCAACGCGCGGTCAGCTACTACGAAGTGAAGAGCCGGACCGAAGCTCCAGACTTTCTGGATAGTCTTGGGGAGGTCATTCCTGCAGGTCGCGGAATGAACAACGTCCAATTGCTTGTGGTTGACCGTGAAGATCCGAATAAGATTTGCGAACCGGGCAAGAGCGGCGAGATTTATGTCCGCGCTGGTGGTCTGGCTGAGGAATATCTAGGGCTCCCGGATCAAACAGCTACCAAGTTTATTAATAATTGGTTTGTCGATCCGAAGAAGTGGGTTGAAGCGGATGAGAAGAAAGTAGAAGCCCAAGGCGAGCCTGAACCGTGGCGGAAATTCTACAAGGGTCCTCGAGACCGGCTCTATCGGTCTGGCGACCTGGGCCACTACGGACCGGACGGGAACGTACATTGCACAGGGCGAGTTGACAATCAGGTCAAGATTCGAGGATTCCGCATCGAGCTCGGAGAGATTGACTCTCACCTTGCCGCCCATCCTCTAGTCCGCGAGAATGTCACTCTGTTGCGACGTGACGCCTACGAAGAGCCAACCCTCGTTAGCTACATTGTACCCGAGATGAAGCGATGGTTCCAATGGCTAGAGGAGCGAGGCGCGACAGAAAATGTGACTGAAGATACGAGCATGGTCGCCCTGCTCAGGCGATTCAAGTATCTTCGAGACGACGTCCGAGAGCACCTTAAGAAGAAGCTTCCCGCGTACGCCGTACCCTCTGTCATCGTGCCTCTCGTTCGATTTCCTCTCAACCCGAACGGAAAGATCGATCGACCTGCCTTGCCGTTCCCTGAACCAAAGCAGCTTGCGGCAGCGGGAGCGAGACGACCATCACAGCTTGGCAGCGCTCTCACACCCACAGAGAAGACCATGGCCGGGATCTGGGCGGGGCTCCTCGGCGAACGCGGTGTCACTGCTGAGAGCATCAGCGGCAGCGATTCCTTCTTCGATCTTGGAGGGCACAGTATCATCGCGCAGCAACTACTTTTCAAGATCCGGCAAGAGTGGAAGGATATCGACGTACCAATGAACACCATCTTCCAGTATCCGACACTACGGGGTTTCTCATCCTGTATTGACCAAGCACAAGATCCGATTGGTCTACGTCTCGAGAATGCCGAGGCTATTGAAGATGAGCCAGAGGACGAGGATTACTCTGCTGATGCTAGGGAACTAGCACAGCAGCTGACCGACTTCAAGACAAGAGAGCCACTCAAGCCCGGAGAAGAGATACACACGTTCCTTACTGGTGCTACCGGATTCCTCGGTGCATACATCCTGCGCGACCTTCTACAACGGCCTGGGAAAGTAACCACATTGGTTCGCGCCAAGAATACCGACGCTGGTCTCGCCCGAGTTCAGCAAACGTGTCAAGCTTACGGAATCTGGGAAGACAATTGGGCGGCGCGCCTTACTGCCGTCGTTGGCGACCTTGAGAAGCCCGACTTTGGTCTCTCACCAGACACCTGGAATCAGCTTGCCGACACTGTCGATGTCGTTATCCACAACGGTGCTCTGGTCCATTGGGTCCTCCCATACTCACGGCTCCGCGCACCCAACGTAAGCAGCACAGTGACCGCGCTATCTCTCTGCGCCGCAGGCAAACCAAAGAACTTCGGCCTCGTCAGCTCCACCTCCGTCCTCGACACAGACTACTACGTCAAGCTCTCCGAAAGGTCGTTAGCAGAAGGCGGCAATGGCGTGTCTGAATCTGATGATCTCGAAGGCTCGCGCAAGGGCCTAGGCACCGGGTACGGTCAGAGCAAATGGGCCGCCGAGTATATCACCCGACAAGCTGGCAAGAAAGGTTTGAACGGCTGCGTGGTCCGCCCTGGATACGTAACCGGCGATCCACACACAGGCACAACCAACACAGACGACTTCCTCGTCCGCTTACTGAAAGGCTCCATACAAATCCGCTCCCGCCCCGACATCAATAACACCATTAACATGGTCCCCGTCACGCACGTCGCCCGCGTCGTCGTCGCTTCCACACTCTCCCCGCCCCTCGCGCCCCTCGGCGTCGCGCAGATTACCTCGCACCCCCGCATCACGATCAACACCTTCATCGGCGCCCTCGAGAAATATGGATACAATGTTTCCCAGGTCCCCTACGAGGTCTGGAAAAAAAGCATGGAAGCCTACGTCGCGGACCAATCCGGAACCCGCGAGGAACACGCCTTGCTCCCGCTGTATCACTTCGTTACGGGGGATCTGCCGGCGGATACGAAGGCGCCCGAGCTGGATGATCGAAATGCGGAGGAGGCGTTGAGGAGGGATAAGGAGTGGACGGGCGTGGATTGGAGCAAGGGTGGTGCGGTTACGGAGGAGCTTGTCGGAGTGTATGTGAGTTATCTTGTGGAGTTGGGTTTTATGCCCAAGCCGGAGGGGAGGGGTACGTTGGAGCTGCCCGAGGCGCGGTTGACGGAGGGCATGAGGGAGGGGATGAAGATGGTTGGGGGACGGAGGGGTGTGTAGGTGTGTGTGCGTCATGAGATTTTATGTGTTTCTATATCTCTTCTCTTCCGATTACGAGGCGGTATTTTCGGTATGGGTAGACAAAACGTGTTATGAAGTCCCCGAGGACGTAGAACGACCAAAAGCCTAGACACTAGTCATTTATGCAGCTAACTATCTCGTTCTCCTTTCCAGCAACTCCTCAAGCGCGGTCCCATCGTTCCACGCCACCACTCTCCCTCACTCGCCTACCTCCACTCCATTCAGCAGATCAGTATGCCCGCTTCGCTTCGCCGCGTGGAGCAAGCATATATTGTATCCAGCACGCTGCTAGAATCACAGCCAGGTTCGCGCATACGCTCCGCTCCGATCCACACCTCTCGGATAGAATCAAGCTTGGCTCTAGCCCGGCTAAAAAGATCACTCGTTCTCCCTTCCCCCTTCCCTCCCATAGCACTCCTTGTCGTCATCCGTGTCGTCGAGATCTCGACTAAAATGCGAAACCGAAGGTCTAGTACTCCCACGGAAGGCACTAGTTGTTTTGTCTATTTCAGCACCCCATCGCTCCGCTTGCCACAAGTTTCTTTCCCACCTTTCTTTTTCGGCAGATGTGGGGTTGCGCGATCTTTGGCCCAAATGGTAATTAGAAAATTTCCCGTATGGGACGAACGGGGGAAACTCTCTCTCTCGCCACACAAACCTAACGAATCGTGTTTCTGTAACAAGGTGGGGAAGAGTAGTGCGTTCCTCTCAACACCGCGTCGTTCTGAAAACGCAAATCCGTATAACAGATTCCGCATCCTCCCTATCCCTAAGAAACACGTTTAATTGTTCTTATACCCCTTTGGTGGGATTTAAGCATGGATAGCTTATTTCCTGAGAACTACTTACTGCGAGAGCGTAAGTGTTAGCAAACAGAGGTCTAGAGCATCAAGTTTCCGCAAAGGAGAGGACTGCATGGATGTAGAAAGGACTGCAAATGAACTACACAGAAGAAACATTTTATAAGAATAAGACAGGGAACCAGCCCCAACCCCGCCGGTGCGCTACTATACAGGTACAGAATGTCTGTGTGATGCCACCAAGTCTAATGAACCCCCGGGTCAAGATCTGGGTCATTGCTCCTGAACATCTTACATAGTAGTAGTAAATAGGCATTGGGGCATATACAGATTGGAGTACGAGTCCAGACTTGGAGGCTAGAGGCTTTCCGATGTATAGTCTCCTCCCAATTCGCGTCCTGATTATCTTCCCGGACCCCAAACTCTCTCTGATTACGAATCCAACCTCAGAACCGCCAGCTCGTTGATGGCTGCGGCGCAAGTCTGATGTTACAGCATATTTACGTTGGTTATGAGGTGGGATGGGATGAAAGATGAGGACTCGGATGAGGAATGGAGAGAATGTTAGGTGCTCATTTGTGGGCCATTCATGGCTTCCATTGGCACTGAGGCTCATCTCTCGCTGCACCTTACCATCTGGATGGTACTGCAAGGTGCGTTGGTCTCGACCCTGCATCATTCATCACCTGTTTCATCTTCCGTTCCTGGGAGGACGTGGAAGGTTTCACCGTCCACAAATCAATGGACCAAAGCGACGGATAGAGAAATAGGGTTTCGAGATGCTTAAGTCTGAGGTGAAGATGATGCTGAGAAAGGAGGCGGCAAAGGGAAATACGGGAGCTATATGAGATATGAAAACCCGCAGGGAAGAGAAGGGGGCTTCGATGTCCATGACATGAGGCTGCTCGATCCAGGAACTCACTCATCGCTACTTCCACCGTCATCTGCGACCACAGAACGGATTTGCTAGCTCTGATGAGTCGACTCGTCAGCACCAACGGTCTGCCCACTCAACCCATCGAGAAGCCACGAGAATTCCGGATTAGGACAAAGCGCCCTGTGACGCCAAGGACATCCTGCAGTCGGAAGCGGGATATGGGTCTGGGAATGGGGGTTCATGTGCCGCAAGATGCAGGGACATCGGTGGACTTGAATGGGGCGAGGGCGAGCTGGGTGTTGGATGATGGCGCGGTCTCGAGAAAGATCGTACGTGGTTCGTGGTGGCGATGTTGTGGCCGTCCGGAAGGGAGGCGGTCTGGGGGTTTGACCGTGACGGAGCTCGTACTCCGTACCGCTTGCCGAATCGTTCAACTACGCCTTTCGCGCTCTCCTCAGTAAGTTTGACACTGAGTCAATGCACCTCCAGTCACAAGATCCCAGCTTGCTGTGAGCGAACGGCGCTGTGCATACTTTCTACCCGCAGCTGTGCCCTGCGCCCGGTACCGGTGAGCCGCATCGGAGTGTGATATGAAAGCAGGTTGGAACCGCCGAGTGCTAGCGTGACCTTGACGTAGGAGTCCGAAAGCTCGAGATAACCGCTGGGGCAATACGAAACTATATGGCGAAGCAAGACAGTCTCCAGCAATTTGCCGCGTGTCCCCAATCCCCAACCTTCGCAGAGCGGCACAGGTATTCCAGAGGACCATGTCAGCGGTGCTAAACCTTCGCAAGTCCGAATAACCCGTCCCTCGCAGTTGTGATTTGGCAAGTGAAGGAATGACCATATGCGGCTGGTACAGCCAGAACATCGCTTAGTAGGAAACAAACCTGACTGTGCCGTCTGACCACAAAAACTATCAGGCATCCGGATGTTATAGTCCGGCGATACCCTCGAATTGCCAGGAAGCACGAGAAGCGCACGAGTGAGACAATGGACTGCAGATAAGTGGTCATGCCTCAACGGTGCTAAGCATCGAAGGGGACCTCCGTCGGGCGGAAAAGTTTGCCCAAAAAGACGTTAATATGTGCGCAAGACCTAAGTCAGGCGGCACACAGTATGCTTCCAAAGACAATTATAGACGTGCAAGACATCTAACTCCCGAGCTTGATCGCATGATGATGAGATGTAATGAGAACTAGGGCGTTCGATAAGACGCCTTAAGTTCGAAAGATGAGGAATAAGGTGAACGATGAGGAGATCGCATAAAGGGGCAGCCTGAAAGGGTTGCCACGCGCGAATAGCCTGTTCAAAATTAGCTGCCAACCACCACCAATCTCCTACCAACCGGACATACAGAAGCCCAACCATGAGAAATCAAGATGAGTCCGTGTAACGTTCACAAGCCGCGTGCTTACGACACCCTTTCACACGCCACGGGGCGTTCCGACCTACCGATGCTTAGGCCACACCCATTGCCCATCCCCACTTCTAGACTTCTAGACGATCCCAGCGTCCAGGCATGGTTCACCGGGCCGCGCTATCGAGGGATGTGTGTGCTCGATCCTGCACGCATGGTCGGAATTGAAGCGGCAAAGTTTTGCGCACCGGTAGACCGACCGCAAGGGCGCGACTCCTTTCAGCTCAGCCTGCATGGTCCCAGACCACGCGATCAATATTCCTCATTCGACGCCGCGAGTAGAAACCTCTGCTGACTATCTAATGGTAGGACGAATGTTTTGATATCGAGACCTTCCAGAAGCAATAGCGGCGCCTTTCCGAATCGACCGGATCGCGCCGACGCCACAGGTAGAGCTATAGAACGATGCGCGGAAATCGCGCACATCTTCTTGTCTATATGTTGTGGGACCTGATCTCTGGGAGATGGTGGTGGTAATTTAGCCCCGGAAAATGGTAAGCCGAAGTTAGCTTCTACATCGGTAGTTCGCGTGGACGCTAAGAGGTGCACAAAGCGGTGTCAAGAGGCCTCGTCTCCTATCCACCAGATTGGCGTCAAGTCTCCAGCGCTCCAGGAGGCAGGATCCCACCATTTCTAGGACCAGGCAGTGAAGCTAGGAATAGTTAGGGCGGCGAGGAGCGCGGAGGAATTGCGGGCGTGGGAGCCCGATAGGTGATCTCATTGGCCGGCCCGAATCCGTGCCGTACGTGTGATGCCGCGATGATCGTAGGCTGCCTCAGGCAAGGGGAATGGGGCAGCGGGTGTGTTCTAAAATAAAGTGCATGAATCCAAAACAGGAGGTGTGAGTGGCGGTGGTGGAGTTGCACTGAGACAAACCCCTCAAGAGCAAGGCCTGCGTAACAGTCTCCCACCACGTTTGTCCCGGCTCCCGAACATGTTGCTATTCGATAGAGCGTGCCGAGAGCTATGTTCGGGCCGCATTCGGATGGAGGCGGAAATGACGAAGGGATTCCCTTGAAGGGTGTACGACGGCTGATCGACGAGGTTGCGTCTTTACACAATAGCAAGCTTGATCCCAGGCAATAAAGTTAACACTTTTAGGGGAGCTTATCATCCTGTCCGATGATAGAGCCGTTCCTCGCTCCTGAGGGATGCCTCGCTATTGTCAGGGGCGAGCGTGCGTGATACTGCTGACTGCATCAACAGGCTCAGCAAGAAGGTGTGATGGCCGGAATATTGGTGCTACTGGGCTGTAGGTCGGAGGGACATTTGAAAAAAAAAAAGAAGTTCGATAGTCCTCGATATGATGCCGAGTGCTTCCGACGTCCGTGCTGGACCGCTCAAACTGGTGGCACAACGTCGATGCCAACCCGGAAGCTGAGTTGATATAACGAACTGTTACCACCGTATTAGTATGAGACGAGAAACATCACTCGGCATAATAAACTTGGCCAAAACAATATAGAAACGATATTGAAATCCTTACCTTGCTTATCCCCTGTCCATGAATGCTTCCGACAATGACGCACAAGCATTTTTCAGCCACTGCAGATTCCGACTCCTTCGAGGCCCGAGCAGAGCGTCAGTGTCACTCACCTCAGCCTCACTAAAAGCAATATCCCGCCAAGACTAGGCGGAAGCGGGGAGAACCGCTGTGCCCTAAAACCTTACGCTTCCCTTAATCCTCAAAGCCCAGTCGGTCTTTCTTTTCAGTTGGTCCGGTGGCCGTTTCGATTAGCAGAAGATGAGCATTCGGATCAACGCAACAGTCTCCGAAGCTCGAGCAGCGGCAGGGCATTCAAAGGAGCAGTGGGACCGCTTTTATGTGAGTTGTGGAGGCTCGAATGATAGCGATGGCAGGCTAACCCGGTCGGAGTTTATCACAAAGGACGAGGCGAAGCAGCTCTCCGAGGCGCATCCAGACTGGATGAGATGGATCCTCATTCCCGCAAACGAGAAGGAGTCGATGTTGCAGCGGATAAACAGTCGGTTGACAGCGGAGGGCATACCGGCGGTTGAGATGATAATTCTGAAATGGAGAGTTTCGCAGCTTCTGCGGGATATCGGACGGAAATATGGTACGTCGCGCGGCCAGCTTTATATGCATTCCCTTGTCGTACCGTATATCTGTATGCATGTTGGAGAAGCTAATTATATTGACCGCTTAGCCGAAGGTAGTATGCTTTCAGGGATGGGAAGCAATACCGGAACGCCAACCCAGACACAAGCCCCGGAGAGCAGCTCGCAGCAATCGCAAAGCCCTCAACGATCGGAATCTTCGCCAAGCGATACGCGGCCGTTTGACCCTATTAGGGATGTATAGACGAGTGAGGTGTACAGGACCGGGGTGGATATTTGCATTTGGACTCGCTCGACTTTGAATCGCGAGTCAACGGTTTTTGAGCTCGCGACTGGGTCGCATATATACCCACCGAGCTGAAGCTAAGAGGCAGACACGAGGCATATCGTGAGCAGGAGTAGGAACGTGAACAGGGCACGATGGGTGTTTCGGTTCCCAACTGACACCCCGCTCAAGATATCGGGCGACAGAGAAGAATGACGGCGGAAGTTTGAGCAAGACCGACGTCCGAGGGCCGGGATGCTGCAGGTCGGTTGCACAGAGATTGAAGAATCGGGTTGGGTGTGGTACGAAGGTTCTGGTACGTAGTATGCCGGCGCGAGCCTAATTCTATCACGCACCGTCACGTCCCTTGATACTTTGTTGTCAGTCGTTATCTTACCCCAAGTTGTTCCCGTCGTGTATGAGCCCTCGGGGTGGTCGACGCTTCGCTTCGGAGGCAGCTTTTCGATGAGCAGGCGGTGCTCTACCTGTACCTAGAAGACGAATCTCACTCTCTGACTTCCTTTAGCATCCATCTCGCCGCCTGCACGGTCGTAGTCCTAGATACTCGCCTTTAGCCCCGCTGAGATCTGCTTGCTCCGGAATGCCCCCTCTCAATAGCGCCACTTGGGGAGAGCTTAGTGTGCTGCCATGAACCCTTTTCGGAGCATTTGAGGGGAAAGAGGCGTCTGGCAAGGTTGAGGCAGCTGGCGCCAGCCGGCTGACGCCGAGGGAAAGAGCGTCGTCAACAGCTGCTCACCGGTTTCGCGGTGTTGCACCGTAACGGACTAGATCGGAGGGGTGCCACATCGTGAAGCCATCCCACAGGAGATGCAGGGAGCTTATGAGGAGGTAGATTGTTTGGCGGAAGAGACCTGAGCAGAAGGGAAGGGATGTCGCAACAAGATGTCTTCGACTGCGGAAGCTAGGCGTTAGCTCCTGCCCCATCCCAGTCGGTACCAGAGTTGAGTCGTCCCTATTATTACCTTCGCCAAGCAGAGGTTCAGACGTGGACTCGCAGGCGTTCGAAGTGCGAGGAGCGGCCCACGTTGATTTCAGATCCAGTGCCGGGTTTAGGGATGTTTTTCGACGGTTTCCCCCATATTCGAATGGTGGAGGAAGGAGCACCGGAGGCTGACCGCTGCCACGATCCTTACCTTCTATATGTACAACCTACACTCGCTGGAGCGACACAGAGCGTCGCTGGTCGTCAGCACTGACCAGTCGATGCAGCATATATGCGAATGCGATTGTGTGCGCCATACAGAAGGAAACTCCGCGGTTTTAGGGGGATGAGCAAGATCCTAAAGCTACACTGGCTGCCAACATCAGTGCGAAGTTTGTAAGGCTTGCAGAATCCTTCCTTGGGGGCAGGTGGGCACTACCCTCGTCGTTTTCATTGCAGGTACAGTTCTCACGTGCATCCTCCTTGTTTGCACACAGGTCACTATAGAGATGCTACGTCAGAACGGAAAGCTGGTGTTGGAGATGTTCGTTGGGAGAGCGAGAAGGAATCAATTAATCACGGCCGGAAAACTATGACTCTCGTCAGATGGACGCAAGCGCCCTGGTATCATTGATATTGTGACGTCGGAAAACTACCCAGACCTCACGCTGTC
This sequence comes from Lentithecium fluviatile CBS 122367, assembly GCA_010405425.1. Taxonomy (NCBI): domain Eukaryota; kingdom Fungi; phylum Ascomycota; class Dothideomycetes; order Pleosporales; family Lentitheciaceae; genus Lentithecium; species Lentithecium fluviatile. The sequence goes on from MU005572.1 coordinate 592,563, forward strand.
GTCATGCAGTCAGGCCCAATTATGATCCGTCATCCATCATATCCATAAACATAAATCACTTATCGCTTACGCATGCATTCCAAAAGCCGGCTCAATGCCAGCCTTCCTCAGCGCTTTTGCTTTTCGCGCATCCGAGTCCTTCTTCTTGTCCCTTTGTGTCGCTGCTAGTGCTTTCACCTCATCCTGGGGTACGAACTTGGCTCCCTTCGGTGTGTCTTCTCGGTCGAGATCGACTGTCGCACAAATGGTAACGTTTTCGCCGCGTATCGTCAAAACACCGGGAAGCTTCACGTCGCTGATCAACCACCTGGGGATTGTGGGGTCGGACGCTGCTTCGGGGTTGAGGGCTGCTATTCGTTCGGAACATTCCGTTAGGACAAGATTTGCTACGCTTGTGAGCATGGATTCTGTGTGTCCAGAGCAGCTGCAACCCACCAAACTGGTCATATGAACGGAGGATGCCTATGTATTCCTTCTCGTCGCGGAGTAAAACGTCAACCTTCTCTGCCATGTGTCAATATATCGTTCGAAATCAGGATGGAGGCTCGTACTGTCGACCATGTCTAATAGCATTGACGAGGTGAGGAAGGCTTGCGGTGGGAGGTCAAAAGGTAGTATTTGCTGGGGCGGCGGTCCTCGTGCACCGAGGGCACCTTGGGTGTGCGGTTGCGGAGGTGGTGTGGCATTGTACACACCTCCGTATCCTGCGCCGAACTCTTAGCATTCGACTTCAAGTGTAGGAGGAGCTTCGCAGTCGTACCAATGGACGGTGGTAGATTGCCGGGAGCTTCAACAAGAGGTTCCTGTTGTCCCTGTTCCTGCATGGAGCGTTGGAGCATCTGATTGAAGCTGTTATTCAAGTTTGGCGGAGCTCCTGCGGGGCCGCCGTGGGGTGGATTCGGGTTGTAGGCCATGGCAGGCGCTCTCCGAGGTATGCGTGACAACGAGACTGGAGAGGATTAGCGGGTTGAAGAGTTGGGCGATGATGGAGCCAGCATGGCGAGGCACAAGTGAGTTTTGCCCGCCTTCACGTTGGTACCGCGTTCTCAGAGCTGTTTTGACACCGCCGACACCTCCAATTACGAGGACCGCCGCTAAGCATTGCTTAGTCACTAGCGCCATAGCAGGATCACGTGGTATCATCCGTCTCGAACATTCTCAATGTCTTTCCGTCTTCGGTGCGGACGAACTACACGAATCTGCCTATTGCCAATGGACGAAATGTACGAAAAATTGCTTGCTTCCATCCCCTTCTCTGTCATAATTTACGAGGGCAGCTGCTCGGCCGAATCTATTCAAACTAGCCCGGGATCGACATCAAGAAAGTTAGGTATTCGCGATATCCTTCGTCCGGTTCATAAGAAGTCAATTCCTTACAACTTTGAAAACACACTATACCACCAAGACCCTCAGAAATCAGTATTTACGCCTACAGGCCACTACGAGAATACATCTCAGCTTCATCATGTCGGTTCTCGTCCAAATGTTCACCACCAGATGGTTCAACCCGCCGAAGCCAGTCAACGAATCGTACGAAGGGAGGAACATCATTGTCACTGGCGCTACCTCGGGCATTGGACTGGAGGCGGTGGGAAAATTCGCTGCATTAGGCGCTTCGAAAGTCATCATCGCTGCTCGAAACTTGGAGAAAGGCGAGTCGACCAAGGCTTCTATTGCGAAGCGGTTGGGGGGTCGATCAGACCGGTTAGAAGTATGGGAGCTCGAAATGTCCTCCTACGAGAGCGTCGTTGCCTTCGCCAAGCGAGCGGAGATGCTGGATCACCTCGATGTCGCCATTTTAAACGCCGGAGTGCACAGAATCAAATACGGCCAATCGAAGCATGGCTGGGAAGAGGATCTGCAAGTCAATACTTTGTCGACTACTCTTCTCGGAATTCTACTCCTCCCCAAGCTCAAAGCTTCAAGGGCCACCTCCCAACACACTCCAATCCTCGAGTTTGTCAACTCTGGCCTCCATCAGAACGCGATCGTAAGCGACGACGTTCGCAGAGAGTCGAATATCCTCAAGTGGTACAACAAACCTGAGAATTTTAGCGAGGGCAGCCAGTACAAGTTTACCAAGGCTTTCTTGATGTATGCAGTCATCAAGCTGGCTGAGGAAGTGTCTTCTAAGGATGTCATTATCATCTCTGTTTGCCCCGGGCTCGTAGCAACAAGTCTCGGCCGCGACCACCACTTTCCCGGGGTCAGTCTCGTGTGGTTCATCCTAGGGCTTCTTGTTGCGGTCTCCCCCGAAGTAGGAGCCAACGCGCTTCTGGGTGGAACCACGCAGGGTGAGAAGGCGCACGGGAGGTTTTGGAAGTCCAACAAGATCATGCCCATTCCGCCGAGCGTGGCAGGAGAAGAAAACAAGAAATTGGCATTGCAGATATGGAACGAAATTGTTGGTGCCTTGAAGCAGGATGTGGCGGTGGTGATGGACGCACTGAAGTCAATCTCATCTGATCGCTAAGAACCGAGAGAAGAGTTGTGGTACAGCGTTTGAATCCTAGTGGGCGATTCAATTGTAATTCCTGGTGAACATCACAAGGCAGTTGTTTGGGATCGCGACTAGTTTTATTTTGAGAACATTTTCATGACAAAGTACTACTGATATGGTATCCGGTAGAGCTTCAGGCCACGGGTCCGTGCACGGATGACGTTGTTGGTGACAGCCAGAATTCGCACCTTGACGGCATCTTTATGCCGCACTGTCATCCTTTTGCGCCCAATAACACGCTGTAATATTCTCCTAGTAGCCAGTTTCACACAGGGCGTCCCTCTGGATGCCAAAACCGCGTCTCCGTCGCCCACACGGGACCTCATCACTCCTTCGTTACCTCTTCCCCCACACGAGCTTACGTGCACGCGCGCAGCTCTCGAGGTTCCGCCACGAAACCCTCCCCTCGCTCAAACACCGCACCCAATCGCGCATCTACAAGTACATTCTCTTTCACCAGGCACGCAAGCTCAAGGGCAAAGTCGGCATTCTCCAGCGGTTACGCGGGCACACGAACAAGCTACTAGGCACCAGTCGCCTTGAAAATGAAGCTAGGCTTCGGCGGCAGAAGCTGATAAAGAGCTCCGAGTCTGGGGAAAGCAGGAAACGAGCGATGAGCTATCAAGACTATGCGCCGCGGGAGGCAGGCGCGCGAAGGAAGAAGTTCGCGGGGTATCTGAAGGCTGCGAACGAGCTGCGCCAGACGTACCAGCAGCAGTATGCGCCGGGTTGGAGTAGAAGCGAGGCTACATATGACTATGAGGACGACACGCCCGGGAGCTTCCCAGATGCGGCGATTGTACGGAGCGGAGACGAAGAAATGATACTGTTCCCGAGCTATGCTCGAAAGCACATCAAGAGGAAGGTGAGTGTAGACGGACTAGGTGACGAGGATCTCGCTGATACAGAGTAGCCTGAAGCAGAACCGGGCACCATACAAGAAACCCCGGGCGGTGGCCGCGACGTACGAGATACAGCCGGCGCAGGTGACGCAGAGTTTTGGAAGCAACAATGGGACAATTATGAGGACGACAATGCAATCGTGGACGTCGACGTGCGAGGCTGGATATACTCTCCGCATAAGGGGCAAATGTCTAGGAAACAAAGGCTCTTCATCGGGCTCGCGCGACAGCTTGTAGGCATCCAGGCGCCGCCTGCTGGTACGAAGCCTGCAAGCGCGTCAGAAAGCCCCCGCAGCAGTAGAGAGCCGAGTCCGGGACATATCACTCATCGCGAGCTCGCTCAGGCGCGGCAAGCTCAGCGTGATGAATACTCTGCGGCAAAGGAGGCGGAAGAAATTCTAAGAAAAGGCGAAAGAGAGGCTGAGATGGCGGCCAAGGGTGCATACAGCGAGAAACCCGCGCTGGATGACACAGACAACACGCAGGACTACCGAACAGAGAACCCAGAGCATACGCGCGTGCGAGAGCTTTCCAATCGGCCGTCTTTGAAATCGCTAAAGAGCGACGAAAGCATCACCCCGCTTCAGAAGCGAGCATCGTGGAATCAACCAGCAGATATGAGTGCTGCTGAACTCGCGGAAGCAAATGCGCGATTGATGGCAAGACTGCGCCATTTCCTGGCCATACCCATGGCGAACACGCCAATTAGTGTCTTCTTCTACAACAACGAAATCTCGAAGCAGAGGACGATATACACCAATCCTTCCGGTCACTTTAGCATCAGCGCAGCATTGGACTTTATACCAACCCATGTTCGCATCCTTGCATCGGACAAGCTTTCGGCGACGGAGGAAGTAATGATTACAGAGTCGAGTGGCATCAGTGTCATTAGCGACATTGATGACACGATTAAGCACTCAGCTATCAGCAGCGGCGCTCGAGAGATCTTTCGAAATGCATTCATCCGCGACCTTGGGGACCTCACCATAGACGGCGTTCGGGAGTGGTACAACAAGATGGCAGAGTTGGGAGTGAAATTTCACTACGTCTCCAACTCACCGTGGCAGCTATACCCCGTCATTGCGAAGTACTTCTCGCTAGCTGGCCTGCCACCGGGATCTTTCCACCTGAAGCAGTACAGCGGCATGCTCCAGGGTATCTTTGAGCCTGTGGCCGAGAGGAAGAAGAGCACACTCGATAAGATCGCACGCGACTTTCCTGAGAGGAGATTTATCCTCATTGGCGACAGCGGGGAAGCTGACCTCGAGGTGTACACCGATTTTGTCTTAGAGAATCCGGGTCGGGTGGTCGCAGTCTTTATTCGGGATGTGACGACTACAGAAGGCGGCGGATTCTTCGACCCGTCTGTGGAATCCATGCCAGGGGACCGGTCATCATCCTCGTCTCAGCGCGAAAGCGGCGGTTCCTCGAATAAAGTCCAAGCATCATCCGAAGAGGATGATCCGGAATTCAGAGCCGCCATCGCAGCTTCTCTTCGTGACTTGGAGGAAGAGGAAAAGAGGCGGTCTAAATCGTTATTCCCTCCAATCGACGACGATCACCCAGAGTTGCGACCTAGTCTTCCGGCACGAAGAACGCAACCACCTTCAGCCCAGCCGCCTGTTCAAGACCTCATAGATCTTTCGCCGAAAGACGAAAAGGAGTCTCCTTACGTTCTTAGACGTGTCAATACAGATTCACAAGCTGGGATGAAGGATTATCGGGCGTCCGTAGCTTCATTTTCCAGCGTCAAGACTGCACCTCCACCACCAAGAAAACCAGCCGCTCTCAGGAGCTCCTCCGGCGACTCAAGTTCACAACAAGCGCCCTCAAAGGCCCCTCTTCCACCAAAGCCACGTCAGACCTCATCAATGGCGCAAAACGCAGACCGGCTCTCACAGCAGGCCTCTGTACGAACGCCAGCATCCACAGGCACAGTATCAAGACCACCCGTAGCGCCCAAGCCCAACCTGCAATCTCAGCAATCATATGCTGGTATGGCTCGTGACAAGCTCTCTTTAGTCTATAACAGCTTGCCCTCCGCAACCGAGTATCTTTCTTCTCGCAGCCAGCAAGATACGCCCTCAAACACGGAGCCCTCTGAGAACGCGCTAAGCATGCGGAGGGCTCCTCCTCCACCACCTCCACCCCGTCGCAGCATGGTAGCGTATCCCGTAGCCGCAGCCTCCTATGTCGGAACCAAAGCGAACAGCGCATGGCAACATGCCCCACCTATCCCTCACCGTTCTACGCGCCCTAATCAATCTCAACCCTATACCACATCTTCACCACGCGAGGGGTTAAATCGCACAAATACGAGTTCCACTGTTGGATCGACATTGGGCATGAACGGAGGGAACGGTGACGGAGGTGGGGTTTATAACAAGAGAGAAATGCTTTGGCGGCAGAGGTGGGCGAGAGCGGAGCAGATTTTAGCCGAGAAAGGTGTTGTCCTGAAGAGTTGGAGGGTGGGTACTGATATTGTGGGAGAGGCAGAGAGGCTGATCCAAAGGGCTGAGAAGGAGAGGAAAAGTGGGAATGGAAACGGAAACGTCAGCGGAAGAGGAAGGTAGCACATCAAGACGATAATGATATTTCTATTGCAACGCCCAAAATACAGTTTGAAAGCGGGCTGAAGAAATTAGAAGAATATGACCAAGCCGAATAATCTACATCTGCCCGAGGCCATAGGCGTTAGAGCTGCCATAGTGGCAAACCACCCATGTCATTTGGTACAGCGCACTAATCATGCATGATTGGTCAAATAAGCGACACCCCTCTGTCACTGGCTGAATAATGTGAATGAACGTCATGAGGCCGACATCTGCAATCGCAAAGTTCAGTTTCTCCCATCAACTTCCCTAATCTTCCCTCTCACGATATTCCGGCTCGCAATGGCATCTACAACGCTCCCTCAATCAGCGCTACGCGCTCTATCAAGAACTGTCCGGCCTACCATCTCAAAGACTCCACGCGCTGCCATGCGATGTTTGCACCAAGAAGCGTCCATCACATCTTCGCCTCTCCAACATAGACCACAAGCTTCGAGATGGAGCCAAAGCATATCGAGATTAGGCGCAAGTCTCGGGCGAAGGACGATGTTCATTCAGACTGAGAATACGCCGAATCTGGATGTACGGTTATCCATTCAGAACGCACTTATTCATTGCTAACTCCAGCAGGCCCTCAAATTCTACCCCAATCAACGCGTCCTCCCCGAATCAATCCCCTCCACCTACTTAGATTACCTCTCCCCGCGCTCGACCCTCGCGCCCCCGCACCCCTCTCCCCTCGCCGCCCAACTCATCAACATCGACGGCGTAACTTCCGTTTTTTTCGGCATTGACTACATAACCGTAACCAAGGACAGCGCAACCCCTTGGGCGCACGTCAAACCCGAAGTCTTCGCCCTCATAAATGAATATATCACGAGCGGTCAACCCATCGTCAATACGGTCGAAGACCGCGCTGGCGAGCGTGGCCAAGAAGGCACGGAAACCGATACCCTCGCGTACGATGAGAATGATAGCGAGGTCGTGGGCATGATCAAGGAACTTCTCGAGACGCGCGTGCGCCCCTCGATTCAGGAGGACGGCGGCGATATCGATTTCCGCGGGTTCGAGGATGGGCTGGTTCTGCTGAAGCTAAGAGGCGCGTGCAGGACGTGCGATTCTAGCACCTTGACGCTGAAGAGTGGGATTGAGAGTATGTTGAAGCATTATATTGAGGAGGTTAAGGGTGTGCAGCAGGTTATGGATCAGGAGGAGGAGATTGCGATGAAGGAGTTCGCTAAATTTGAGGAGAAGTTGCGACAGCAGAAAGGGCCGGAAGCTGTGGCGGCGACAGTGGGGAAGGGGAGCTTGGATTTTGTTGAGGGGTGAGGGGTGAGGGGTGAGATGGTCGAGAAAAGCTGAGGAAGGAAAGCGTGTATCAATAACCATTTGAGTGTTGAGTACGTTCGTTTGATTTCGCTTTCGTACACATCTATATCGGAGCACATATCATCTCAAAAAGCTCTTATTTGAATTATACCAGCCAAGGAGGCACTTGTATCATATAGTTCACATGTCTTAACGAATTCTCAACGTCAAATATACCTGCACGCCAATCAAGACATTGCTCGTCGTACAGGCAGACTTGTGCAGAAGCCCAGACTTCCCCCCGTCATCGAACAGCTTAGGGACACAGCCCTAAGCCACCTTCCTCCAACTTCATATTCCCATATCGGGCCAACACTGCGCATACTCTTGCAGTAGGAAATTCTTGGTGATTAATCTTAGATCTCCCGTCATGATTGCTGAAGTCTTCTGTTGGGGTGACCTTGGATTGAGTACTTGCAAGCGCTCATCAAACATGCGCGAACGAGTTCGGAACTCTTCGCAGTGGAGGACTCCCAGGCATCCTTCCAACGTGCTCCGTGCAGCTGATGTGACAGTCGAGGCCCCCCGTCGAGACTTCATATGAACGTCCTTCTATTTCTAGCCCGATCGACCTCGCCCTCTTTCCTCCCTTTATACCAGATATCGTCGACCGTAGTCGACATCTTCGGATACGATACACCCCATAAGTCATAGATGACCTCGGTAACTTCGTACTGCCAGTCAATCCAATGCCCACTCGCCTTGACCAGCATATCGACTCTCACCAGCACCTTCCAACAGTAGCCGAGATACTTTTTCAACTCCTCGACATTATCTGCATGTAGGGGGTCATGTGCCACTTGAATCCTTCTCTTCGCTGTATAATCCGCATGTTCGAGAATCTGTAGAGCAAGTTCGGTCGGTACCCGCGTCGTGAGAATGGCGAGTGCAGCGGAGACATCGGAAGCAGTAGGCACGTACCAGAACCGGTATGGCGCGTTGAAGAGTTGCGACACCCGGCCCGTTCCAATCCTGCTCTTCGCCAGATCGCTCCAGTAGGGCGTTGTAATCATGTGTCGGTCGATGCCAAAGAATTCACGGTGCGGCAGTGCACAGACTCCCCACTCGGTGCCCCATCCCGTGTGTGTGCAGTGAGTCAGCAACTTCTGGTAAGAGCTCGTGTTGCGGTAATCGAACATCTGCTCCGTGTATGACAGCCCAAATTTCTGTTTCATCTCGTCAAGTTTGTGCGCGCGAGACGTTGGATCGTGGAGTTCTGGCTTGATGAAGAACATGTTCAGGCATATGTAAGCAATCAACGCGCTATTCTTGACGTCGGTATAGCCGTCTTCAATGCCGCCTCCCAAAGGATATGAGTAGAGGTCTGGAAGGCGGACGTGGGCGTGAGTGGCTAGCCTTAGGAGAGGCTCCATTTCGCCGTACAATATGAGAGTCTTGAAGAGCTCCATAGTATCGCGAACTCCGCAAGTGGGCCATGAGAGCCTGAGAGCGTCAAAGCATTCCATCCAACACGGTAGTTTGCGTTCATCGTCCGAGATTATATTCTTTTGTCGAAGAGTCTTGTAATATTTGACGGTCTTCGCGATGCGCTTCAGGCTGCTGTCTGGAATGAATATCTCGTCGTCTTCTGGCGGTATCAGTTCATCAGGATAGTTTTTGCGTTCCTGCGCCGATGCATGACCCATAACGCGGGCGAAGACGCGGGCGAAATGTTGCAACTGCTTGCCTTGGCCTGGCTTGAAGCATGGATATAGATTGGTGCGGTCATTGTACTTTCGATTCTTGTACACGAACTTGAAGTGGTCGGCGATCGTCTGCCACGGGAGGGCGTGCGCTTGGTGGGCCATTGCAGCTTGAGAGTGACAATTATTCCGCTAGGTCAGGCGTCGCCGGGCGTGAAAAGCGTGCGCCTGTGCCTTGCCGCTGGTCTCGTTGCTGGGCGGCGCATCGGTTTGTGGGTGTCGGCGAAGACCCTGATTGCGGGACAGTCATAGGGCAGGCGCCGGCTCAGTACCAAAACTGCTCCTGCCACATACCGTGGTCGAACAGCACATATGTCCGGTATTCGGACATGCAATCGAATAATAGCTAGACACGAGTTGCATGCACAAAGTGCGAGGCTGGTAGACTCGCCTCACGATACTGCAACAGGACGAAATCGATACTGTTAAAACCTGCAATTCGAGCCGTTGCCTCGTCTTTACTTGCCCTTTCCCAATTCCCTCACCTGCCCGTGCCCTCAATTTCCGTCAGGCGAGCAGCAGGCAGCAGCAGGCCCGCGGCCAGCACATGACGCCCTTAGCGCCTCGCCTAATTCTTGGCACCCTCTGGGGTATATAAGCTCGCCCTTCGTGCAAACCTTTGCAATCCATCTAAGTGCATGGTCAGTTTACCCCCCCTACAGTTCATCTCGCCGCAGCTGCTAACTTTCATAGGGCGTTACGCTTACCAGTGAAGATTCGTCTGAGGTAGCGTTTTTGCTAGTTGAAAACTACAACTATGACTGCTCCTGTTGGTCTTCGGATCGGCAGGGAATTTTTGGACCCTTTTATTGCTTTTCATTGAACGTCACAGCGAGAGCTGCACGGTTGAGGAAGAGCGAATGGGCCTGGTGATGGGGAGAGGCGTTGGGCGCAGGTTCTGCCGCCGCCAGCATTGAGATGCTGTGTGAGGTGGACGCGTCGACGCGTTTGGCGGAGACCGAGGTGAGTGCTGTGAGCCCTACCTGCTGTCGCTGCCTCTTCGTCCATGTTAACGCATGCTTCAGACCCCGCGCCTTGCTACGAGTGCAAGCTGTCTTAATGTGCGTTACCACGATCTTCGTGCAGCGTCTGGGAAGATTTCGACGTCGTTCCCTCGCGTCATGAAAATTGTCCATCGTAGGCCAGATACCCTCACACCCATCCACGAACCCTAGGCCCTCGCGGAGCCGTATCTGTGAGATTCGAGTCCGCCGTGTGCCCCGGGAAACTTCTACTGATGCCGCTCCAAGGCCAGCTGTAGCCATCGCGACCAAGGCCTTCCGACAGGCAGCATCGGTCCTCGACTTCACCACGACAACCTCGCTCAACGATGTACCGTACAATCCTCGCTTGTTCTCCATCTCGCTGACCGCCTGCCTCGCCTTGCTGCCAGCTAGCTACCCTGCCCTGCCGCCTGCCACGAGACGCTCGCCTCCACACCGCATTCGAGAGGACAGAAACTACTCAGCTGTATAGTCATTGGGACACACAACGGCCGCGTATCTATATTGTGAGAAACAGGGAGGCGACAGCGACATGACTCTTGGGCAGCCATACAGCTGTAGCGCAGGGCAGACTGAAACGTGGGCTAGGAGTACTGCAGAAGCGGCAGGGCATGCGGGTAGGCAGGCAGACACCGCGACGGCACCAGGTTGCTTGTGCAGCGCTGAGAGACAGGTAGTATGTGGACGTAGGTCTTTTCTATGCAGACAGACCCACATTTACACAACTAGGGGGAGAGACACAGAAAGACACCTATGCATACAGACAGACATGCAAACACAGATACATATATATACCTGCATAGGCAGACACATAAAGAAACACACAAACACAAAAAGATACAGATAGGTGTAGACACAGACAGGAATAAACAATCGTATTAATAGACATAGGGACAGGTACACACATACAAGGCTAGGAGAATCAACCACATTCAAGACCCACCATTCCACCCAGCTCCAACACAGGCACGCCATCCCAGCGACCACGGCGTCATCCTACATCTCAGCCGCTCTATGGACTTAGATCTAGATATTCACAGCCAAGCTAGCTGCGCAGGTCTCCACACACGTGACCTGTCTGCCTACACCGCCCATCTCCTTAGACGCGTCCCGGAGCTGCCTGCTCCCTCCAGGCCCATCACCCTCACGCGCCAGGCGCCCACCGTCACATGATCCCACGTGCCAGGCAGCTGCGCAGCCGACCGCCCCTCCAGTCTATATAAACCCGCTCTCCCCCCCACCCAGTCCAGTCTCCCCATCCCAGTGCAAGGGCATTAGCTGTAGCAGTGAAGATTCGTCTGAGCTCAGCTTTTTGCTAGTTGAAAACTACAACTATGACTGCTTCTGTTGGTCTTCGGATCGGCAGGGAATTTTTGACACAATTGACCTGTGACGAGGTTTGTCGGTTTTCTTCATTGAGGATCATAGTTGGACTGGCTGTGGGCTTGAGGAAGAGCAGTGTCGTGAGTTGGCTTGTCTTGTATATTTGGCACGGTGCCGTCTAGATTCTACTTGATATACTTCTTCAACCCCCTCAACCGCTCCTGCGCCGTCTCTAAGATATGATCGTCCTTGCAGACGGCGAACCTCAGCCAGTCTTCCACAATGTGCGCGTTCTCTGGCGTGAAGAACTCTGTTGGCGGAATAGCCGCCACCCCAACCTCTTTGATCAAAAACCAGCTCAGTTTGAAATCCCGCGGTCGCTCTGCGACATGTGGCGGGAACTTGTAGCCCTCCGGTAACTTGACCTTCGACATGTTCACGAGCACAAAGTATCCGCCTTCAGGATCCGAGTATGGCAAGTCGAGCTCGTCCCATATCGCGTTGAACTTGTCCATCTTGGCCTTCATCTCGCGCTTCGACTCTTCCCAGAAATTGTGTGCGTCTGCTTGCTCGAAGCCGATGGCTGTCGCTTCTTGTAGCGGGGAGACGCTGGAGTAGCATATGCGCGTGTGCGCTGCGCTGACGTATTTGATGAGGTGCTCGGGACCGATGAGCCAGCCTACTCTCCATCCCGTAGCGTAGAAGTTTTTACCCCCCGAGCCGACTGTGAGAGTGAGTTTTGCGATTTCCGGCGAGAGCGTGGCGATGCGTGTAAACGGGACGTAGTAAAGGCGGTCGTAGACTTCATCGGAGAGGATAATGATATTGTGTTCTACGCATATGTCGCCAATAGCTTGGAGTTCCTCTTTCGAAAAGACTTTCCCAATGGGATTGTGTGGGGAATTGAGGACGACCATGCGCGTTTTGGGTGTAATGGCGCGCTTGAATTCCGCGATGTCGAGCGTCCATTCTGCGGCCGAGGTCGTCTTTGTAGCGCCGTCTTTGGGGGGGTGCATGGGCACGTATACCACTTTTCCGCCAGGCATCTCGATGTTGGAAATGTACTGGTCGAAGAAGGGCTCGAACACGATGACCTCGTCGCCCTGCTCTAGAAAGCCCATGAAGGCGCTCAGCATGCCCTCGTTCGCGCCCGTTGTGATTGTGACTTCCTTGTCGGGATCGAGGGTGCGGCCGAAGAAGGGCGAGTAGGCGTCGGCAATGGCTTTCTTTAGCCGCGGGCGGCCCTTCGTGGGCGAGTATTGGTTGCATTCTACTTTGTCAAGGGCGGATTTCGCGGCATCGAGGACGAATTGAGGAGGGTTGTAGCCGAAGAAGCCCTGGCCCATGTTCACGATGGGCTGGACGGGGGACGCGGCGGCGGCTTCGTTGACGATTGTCCTGGTTGTGGTCAGAGTTTGCGTTGCGGTATATCTGCTCAATTAACATACCACACATCCTGCTTCTGGCCAGCGACTCTGGCCGCGGGCTTGAAGGGGTCCTCGCGTCGCGCCGTCGTGGACATGGCGCGCAGAGGGGTGATTGTGGTGGGGGATCTCGAAGCTGTCGTCGCGGGCTTGATAACCGATTTGGTGGGGCTAAATATGTGTCGAGAAGCTGTGGCTGCAAGGGCTCTCATCGCTGTTCTAGCATTCTCTCGCGTTGTGTATCGGAGTCAGACAGTAGATAGCTCAGCAATGCATGCATCAATTGCGTGCTCGCGAAACCCTCCGGTCGATGCCGTCATCAGCCGCGCTTTTCCCCGAACTTTCTCCGCGGGGACGCGTTCCCCTGTTCCCCAGATTCTGGTCGGGCGCCGTTAATTTACGCGACGCGGTCGGCAAGCTCGCCCACCCATCCCTCGACCATGGTTGCATGTCCCGTATGCAATAGACCTGTTAAAGAGACCTTCATCAATGAGCACATCGACAGCGAGTGCAGTGAGCACATTATCGAGCAGAATGATACGCCTAATCCGCAGAGGACACATAGCTTCTTTACGCCTGCTGCCCGCAAGCCTGGTCCCAGCCTGAAGAATGGCAATCCAATCTCGTCATCGGTAGTTCCGCCCGCTACCACGCAGCGTGTAGAACGCCCGAAAACGCCTCTGCCAGGCACGAAACGACCTTTTGAGGAGTCGGCGAATGGTCTTGCCAATGGCGAGCCGCATTCACCATCCGCAAACAGGCGGAAGAAGCTGAAGGCGCAAGAAGATGCGCAGCCCCTCGCCGAGCGCATGCGGCCAGTCAGATTCGACGACGTATATGGACAACAGCTGGTGGGACCAGACGGTGTGCTACGAGGAATGCTGGATGAGAAGAAGCTCATGTCGATGGTGCTGTGGGGAAAGAGCGGAACCGGGAAGACGACTATTGCCCGCCTTCTTGCCTACGAGTCCGGCTCCAAGTTTGTCGAGATCAATAGCACGAGTACAAAGCTAGAGGAGGTCAGGAAGATATTTGCGGAGGCGCTGAAGGACCTACAGCTCACTGGAAAGAAGACCATCGTCTTTTGCGACGAGATACACCGATTTTCGAAGACCCAGCAGGATGCCTTTTTGGGGCCAGTCGAGTCGGGCACTATCACGCTGATTGCTGCGACGACGGAGAATCCGTCCTTCAAAGTCATAAGCGCTCTGCTTTCGCGGTGTCGGACCTTTACGTTGGACAGTCTGGGCGAGGATGACTTGGTCAAGATTTTGGAACGAGCGATGGTTGCTGAAAATTACACATCGCCGTTGCTGGATGCTGAGATGCTCCGATATTTTGCGTCCTTCTCGGACGGCGATGCACGAACTGCGCTGAATCTACTCGAGCTCGCGATGAGCCTATCCAGGAACCCATCCATTACTAAAGAGGAGATCAAGAAGAGACTCACCAAGACGCTGGTATATGATCGCGCTGGTGATCAACATTATGAGAACATCTCGGCGCTACACAAATCGATACGGGGGTCTGACCCCAATGCCGCACTCTACTACCTCTCACGGATGCTCAAATCGGGCGAGGATCCACGATACATTGCGCGCCGTCTCATCGTAGTCGCTTCCGAGGATGTAGGCCTAGCAGACAACAGCATGCTGTCGCTCGCGACTGCCACATACAGCGCCTGCGAGAAGATTGGGATGCCTGAATGTCGCATCAATCTCTCCCACGCAGTCGTGGCTCTCAGTCTTGCGCCAAAGTCGACCCGGGCATATCGCGCTCTGCATGCCGCCGAGGCAGCTTTGGAGGAGCCGGGGATAGCGAGCCTACCCATTCCGTTGCATCTGCGGAATGCGCCGACAAAGTTGATGAAAGAGATGGGCTACTCTGAGGGCTACAAATACAACCCGGATTATCTAGACGGCAGGGTCAAGCAAGAGTACCTACCCGAGGGATTAAGAGGAAGGAATTTCCTCGAAGACACAGATTTGGGCACAAAGATTGACGAAGATTTCGTGGACGAGGATACCCTTCGGCCGGAGCTAGAAGATTGAGAGATTGCGCGCCGTCGAATCAGATGGCCCTAGAAAGGGTTGGATAGCGAAATGCGATACCCCAGCATCATTTACCAACTCAGTTACGTTCAATCGTCTCTTCTTTCCCTTCACCATTCCAGTCATCGACAGCTACAGTGAGGCTCTTACCTGAATGGGAATCAAGCCGTTACTCTATTAATAGCAGCTGTCGACCCTAACGTTCCTCTCCCGCGACGGCAGACGAGCCGCACCCAGATCTCGTGCCTGCAGCCACAACACCTCTGATTGGTCAGTCACCTTGACATCTCGCATTCATTCGGGCGTGAATGCGAGAGACCTCGACCCGGACCAATGACTGTTTAACATATTGTGGGACAAGTACCCGTCTCCGAAACGCCAAGCTCAATTTTACAATTTCTCTCAGATTGATTGCAGAGGGAATGGTTTGCGAGGCTGCATTGCGAGCTTGCGATGGGATACGAGACGACAAATGCACCACGAAGACGGATGGTGCTGGCAAGGCGTGGCATCCGACGGATCGTGGGGTGACCAGGACTTTGGCTTCAACAGGTGAGTGAAGTCCGCTGGGCCATGTACTGTCGCAAGATGGTACCGGCCGCAGCCTCAAGTTTTGGTCGCTCATATACCCTCACCCCAACAGATGCCGGAGACCGACCCATAACAACGTATCACCGCCATATGCCACAACACCATTTACCCTGGTAATCTCCACATCGGCGAGCAAGTACGATACCGTTATTTTTGGCCGATTTTCCAAGTTCGTCGCTTCTCCCTGCCAATGGCGTTGCGGGTCGGCGAGTACCCTAGTACCCTTCCTCGTATTTGAGAGATCATTTCCCACCTAGTCCTACAATGGTTTCTGAAATCTATCTCCTGGGGTTCCAGAGCTTGGCAGATGCGCGTAGTTGGTTTAAGAGTAGGGTAGGCCCAGCCTTGTTGCAGGCGCTACAATCCTCACGTTGTTGGGTCTTTAAGAAGTGGTGCTACGGGAACTTTTGAAGTCGACATTGAAGAAGCCCGTCGAAGGGCAACCTTGAAACTTGCCGTCAAGATGTCAGAACTCGATGGCGCCTACAGTCCTTTTAACGCCTATCCAGGGTACTCCTCGATGGCCCCTTGCATGCGTGGCTGCAACATCGACTACGGATACAACGTACGACCTTCAATCTCTCTTCGCCATGCCTTTCCTTCTTGTATCTAAATCCTGCCCATTACTTCTCAACTTTTCCTTCCCTTCTTTTTGCGCTAATATACTCCAGGGCTGCGACAATTCAGGATGCTGGTGCAACAAGGGCAATCTCGATCTTCGAATCTCATGGATCGAAAGATGCGCATCCACTGACTGCACATTTGACAATATGAATACTGCGACCGATGTCAGTATCCTCAGCGGTATCCAGGTGCAGTATTGTGTGGATCATAGTCACAGCCCGTCGGGAATGTCGTTGCCGTCATCGGCGCAAGCTACAACAACTGAGAGCAGTGTGAGTGAGACGGGCACGACGACGGGGGCGGGAATTTCGACGACGGAAACTGGGACGGGAACGAATACGAGAGCGAGGCCGACTAGTGGGCCGAGTGCGACAGGTGAGTTGACTTTTTATTCTAGTTCAAAATTGATAGAATTCATCGGCGAAGTCTGGAGTCTGAGATGGGTGAGTGAGCACTTTGCTACTCTCCGAGGGAGCTTTCCACCAGTTCGATGACAAACCCTGACTCCCGTCAGCATCAGACTCTCTTACCACTTCTTTCCGTACATCCAGTACTCCCACCTTCCCATTCCCACTCAATCCCCACTAACAACCTCACCCAGGTACATCTAACCCCACATCCACAGCCGCTGCCTCAACCTCCTCCTCCTCCCTCTCCACTGGCGCCAAAGCCGGCATCGGCATCGGCGCTACCTTCTGCGCCCTCCTCGCCATCGCCATCCTCCTACTCCTCCGGCGCCGAAAACCCTCCCAGCCCATCTACCCACCACCCACCTCCACCCAAAACTTCAACAACCAACCCCCCATGGCACCAACGCCCTACTCCGGCACCGGCCCCTATAGCCCCCCGCCAATGCAACACCCCGCGCCTTTGCACATCCCACAGGGCGGCGCGGCTTTTGCAGGTGTGGGGAATGGCAAGGGCGACGTAAGCCCTATTGAAGAGAAGGCGCCGATGGTGGGGATTGCGCGGAAGGAGGTCGGTGCAGGGAAGGGAGGAGTCAGTCCGGAGTCGACGCCTGCCACTGGGAAGGTGCAACCTGCTTCTCCTTCCTCCGAAGTCCCTGGTTCTGTGCCGCCACCGCGTCATGAGGTTGGCAATGAAGGGGAGATTGTGCATACGGAGTTGCCGGTGAATCAGTATCCTGGGCAGGGGCAGGGCGGGTATCAGGAGAGTCGGCAGGGTCAGTGGGGCTATCAGTACCCTGGGCAGGCGCAGGAGTTGCCTAGCGGAGCACAGCAGCAGCAACAGCAGGGTGGGCAGGGGTATGTGCCGTATCCGGGGGGACAGCAGTATGGAGGGACTTATGAGTTGGGGACTGGGCGGTAGAGGGGCGCTGGATGGATGTGTGAGGTGGATTGACGGATGGGGCCGTTTGGGAGTAGTTCTAGAGGGATAGAAGGATGTTGTGGGGAGTATATACCACGGATTATGGATACGCTGTTCAAATTACGAAATTTGCTCTTGAAAATTTGCAAGATCCCCTTCGGTTTAATTGTGCGTCTTCCATTGATTCGTGCCCCTGTGAAAGTGCAAAACGTGCATTCATGCGGCCATTGCAACGGAAAACAAACGTGATTTTATGCTATGTAATAAAATCAAAAGAGCGAATACAATAGCACACGCATTTGCCAACGCCAAACAAAGCACCAATTTCCTCATCCTGTCTCGTATTTCTTCAATAGCCTTTTTCTCTGCTCTTCCTCCAGTCCTTCCCTCCCCCTTTCCCTTTCCATCTAACCTACTCACTCAACCACTCCTTCCCCTCAACAGCCCATCTAACCATCTCCACTTTATTCACCGCCCTCCTACCCAGCGCTAGCGGCGACTCCGTTGGCGCCGGCACCGGCTCCGTAGACACAGACAGCGTATCTACAGGCGCGTCGCCGAGATCCAAGGGTCCCGGCCAGTCGATGTCCATACCGTCGGGTACGACGGGGCCGGGCCCCGTGATGGAATGGAGGATGGCTGCGGCAGTGTCGTCGTCTAATGTGGGTGGTGTAGCCGCTTCTTCGGAAGTGGCTGGCGCGGACGTTTCTTGAGAGGGGAGGTCGTTCAAGGGGTAGAAGGGCAGTATACCGTCTTCCCACTCGCCAGGCTCGTCTGCGTCGTCTTGCTCGGCCTCAACCGAAGAGCCAACTTCTTCGGTGGAAATAGAGTTAGCGGTGCTGTTGGTGGCGGCGACGGTGGCGTTGAGGACGGAGGTGGCGTTTAGCGTGGGGTTAAATGCATCGGGTGGGTTGCCGATGACTTCATTGTGGAGGGAGGTAGATGGTTGGTCTGTTGGTGGGTTTCTTTGAGGGGGACGGCTTCGGCTTCTGGGTCAGTGTCGGTGTCGACGGGCTCGGATTGGAATTCGACTTCTAGCTCAAGTTCAAGTTTAGGTTCAGGCTCAGGAACAAACTCTGGATCGGTGGCAGAAACGACCGGATCTTCGCCAACGTCAGCCTCAAGCTCCTCCATCGCTTCCACATCATAACCTTGAACACTATCCCCTTCAACGCTTTCTAGATCCGCGGGATTGACTTCAAAAGGCTGGCCGACATCTTCCTCTCCCTCCACGTCTTCTTCTTCACTAGCGAGAGGTACACCACTCGCAGTCCCTTGCACCGCATCTAGTGTAGTAGGATCAACAAGCCCGTCGAAAACCGGATCAGGCGGCGTGAAATTGGGAAAAAGCGCCTCCACATCCGATGCATCAACGGAGCCAAGATCGCCAAACGGCGGAGGGAGATCACCATTTTCATCGACCTCGGGCTCGGCGGGGATGGGAAAGGGCTCAGTTTGGTCTATGTGAGCGGCGACGGGGAGCCGGTTGACTTTCGTGTCAGCCAGTGCTAAAGGCGCAGGACGAGTCGGGTTTCCGCTAAATGCTTTCTCTACGACGCTATTCCTGGCAGGGGTCGCGACTTGTCGTCGCTGAGGATTGCCTTTGCCCTTTGCTTGTACTGGTGCTGGAGGTGTCTTCGTATCTTTCGGCTTTGCTACCTGCTTAGGCTTTGGCTTCCCCTTAGCAATAGGGTTGGACTTTGGTGTGGGAATAACATCCTTCTGTCCATACCTCTCCTGGTAATCCTTCGGCTCTGGGCCGAACAATTCTACCAGCTTCTTATCATCGACCTCTACGCCATCGTTTTGCGTGAACTTGAAGCCTGGGATCTTTTGTGGCTGTTTTTGTTGTGGCTGTGGCTGCTTCGGTTTCTGGTCTTGTCGAACTCGGAGTTTGTCGTTACCGGAGAGGTCGGCATCTTCAGAAGCGCCGTTCTCCGGCGCATCGTCGGACACAGGGACGAGTACGGAACCTTCGTGGTCGGATTCTGCGGCGGCGGTGAGAGTGGGGTGGGGTTCCGCGTTGGTGTTTCTGAGGTATAGCTGGACGTCTCTTCGGGCTCTTCTTCGGTTGACGGAGTTTCCTCTTCGGAGGCATCGGCGGTAGAAGTCTCGTCTTGGTCAGCATCCTCTTTCTCATCCTTGGTGTCCTCCTCATCGGCGCCATACTTTTCTTCTCCGTCTCCTTCTCCCTCATCCTCCTTGTCGTTGTCGTTCACTGCCCCAAACTCCTTATTTGGATCATGCAGCCCCTGATACATTGGGTTTGCGTTCTTGCCAAACATGGCTTTGGCGGCTGCGGCGATGTCTTCATCTTCGTCTGGCTCGCCGGGGCCTTCCCACCGACGTTTTGACAATCCTGATGTGGCATTATCGAAATTGTCGAGCGCGGACGTGTCTTCGTCTGGGAGATCAAAGGAGAGTGGTATGTAGTCGAATAGGGTGTCATCCACCAAGGTGTCGTCCGCCGATGGTTCCGTGTCGATGTCGGTATCAGCGACATCGAGGGGTACTTCAGAATCGTCCATGATGGCGTACTCAACGCTTGGAACATCGTCCGAGAGGAGATCCTCAGAATCATCCTCGTCAACATCCCCATCGTCATCTTGGCGCTGCCGCAGCGGCCTTCCTCATACCCATCATAATCACCATCCTTCCCGCCATGCCCACCACACACATTACCATATTCATAAAGATCTTCGTCCGCCCCCTCGTCTTCGGGTTCGACTTCGTACTCATAATCATCGTCTTGCCGCTTCCTGATATCCCTAGCACCCACATCTCCAACCCCATCAAACCCACTGAACTCATCCCGCGTATCCGCAGCCATCGTACCATCATTCGGCAAATCAAAATCTTTGAAGAGCTCTTCGAGGCTGTCATCCACAAGATCGTCCGCACCATCGATTGCCTCACTGTCAGCGCCCAGATCCGAATGGGGCGAACTCATCAAGGGTATCGTGCACTGTGGCATCTTCACCACTTGGGTCGAATTCATCGAGAGTATGAAGAGCGGTGGTGTCATCAGTACCTTGCTCGAATTCGTCAAGCGTGTCGAGCGCGGTCGTGTCTCCATCGTCTAGGTCAAATCTGGAAAAGAGCGCAACGAGATCTGGGGCGAGAGCGGAAGGGTCATCAGGGGTGGAGGGTGCGAGGTCATAGTCAATAGACTTGTTGCCAGAGACGCTGCTCACGATCTGGCTGGGGACTTCGGTCGCGTCCTCAACATCGACTTCCGGAAGCCCAGCGTCATCGCTCATATCCGGTACCTCAATGAGATCATCGTCTTCAGGTACCTCCCCTCCATCAACCTGCCGCCTCCCAAACCGCCACCACCCGAATCCCCTCTTGCTCTTCCGGCTACTCTGGACAATGTTATTGTCCCGGCAAACCATGCCTTCAGAGACTTGACGTAGCGCTCCGTACGCCCATCCACTGTTGTTGAACTGGTTACATGTGTAGAACTCTGTGGCCGATTTGCGGGGGAAGAAGTCGGGGGTGCAGGAAAGGGAGAGGTCTTGGGTGCCGGTGCCGGTGCCGGTGGCGAAGGGAGTAGACGGTGAGACATGTGAGGGAGATTCGATTGTCGAGTTTGCGATTGGCGGCCAGAAGATGGTGGTTGGGATGGCAGCTAGGTTGAAAGCTATGGTTGTGGTTGCCGTGCTGGATGAGTGTGATGCACGGCTGTGGCGAGCGTGGCGGCTTCGTGCTGAGGTGGATATCATGTTGATGCTTGGTGAGCTTCGGGTTGCTATAAGTGGGTAAGAGGAAGTACGCTTGCAAGTCCTTGTGCAGTCGTTGACCTTTACACATCGTTTCGGCGACCTACATCCTCTGCACTTATACACTGGATCCCTACACACGCCACTCACCCGACACTGTTGCCGCCTTCATATTCCTCGTAATTATACGCTTTCCCAGTGATCTCAGCATGATGAGGTCGTGTAGAGCTAAAGTCCTACCAGTGCCATTCCAATATTTCTTCCACTTTCCCGCATACGCCCGACCCTTGTACTTACGCTTACCTATGGTTATACTTGTCTTTCTTCAAACGCCCCATATAATCGTAGTCATCAGGGTCAAAATACTTGTCCGATACCTCCCCATAAGGGTCGAATGGAAATATCATCAGAGTTCGAGAATCCTTCCGGCTCCGGTAGATCCTCATCCATACTCGGCCGCTCATTCAAATGCGCCAGCTCATCGACATAAGAGTCTACGTTGAAGCCTTTTGAATCAGGACCCACCCTGTCGGCTTCTTCGTTAATGTAATTAGTGATGCCAATACTCGGCGACGCGGTGGTTATCGCTTCGGGTGTGGTGTTGGCGTAGAGACTTGCATTCATATAGCGTGGATCTGATGATAACGTGATGTCGCCAGGTCTCGTTGGTTCTTCCTCAGTGGTGCTGGGCGCTTGTGGCGGATCATCTGAAAGGTCGTGGTCGATGACGACTTCGAACACGATTGCTGGGGGGGCACTCTCAGCGTTGAAATCGAAGGTCGGGACGGATGTGGGCTCTTCCTCCTCGGATCCCTGGCGAGTAGCAATCTGGCGGTTGAAGGACGAATCTGAATTATCACCGTAGGCATAATACTCGTCGTTGTTGTAGGCATATTGATTGTCCGCCTCGTCATCGCCTTCCTCGTAGAATTGGGCCGGACGACCTTGATGGCGATGAGCAGATTTGTCTGCCGTATGGTGTTTCTTCGGCGCGGGTTTGGACTCGTCGTCGGCTGCTTCGCCGTCCCCGTCAACGTAAACGTACTGGTAGTCAGCGTCATCGGCGGAAGCAGCCGCATCCGAACCAGATTGTGCAGGTGTGGCAGAGGCGTCAGGAGGATGAGGGACACACTCAGAATGCCACTGTCCATCGTTACAGGCAGGAGACGCAGGCGAACCGCTATCGCTGCCAGCGTTGACAGAGACCTGACTGTTGTCGCCTCCGGGCCGCTTCCCGTCATTGCCGGCGGACGAGCCTCCTGACAAGCTGTCCGAAGAGGAGTAGTCGCTCGACGGCGAAGCAGCTACCGGCCCAGCAGCGGACTTGCGACCAACTCCCGTCCAAGCCCGTCCGTTGCTCCGCTTGACGACCGCAGACGAAGCACTCACGCTATCAGCATACACGACGTCTAGCCCCGGATCGGCAAAGTTTGCGTCGACGGTCTCTCATACGGTGCAGTCGTTGATGTTCTTCAGATTCTCGACGAACATATCCGGAAGGTCGCTCAACGCAGCTTGGGCAGCGGCTGCAACGTCCGCAGCATCGGTATCGCAATTCTTCTTGCCGCTTGCACCGACCACGTCGACGACGGCGCAGGTCATATACATCTTCCTGTTTCCGACTTCATTCAACATACAAAGTCTATGCCAAAAGACACTGCGCGCTCTCCACATACTCCGGCAGCGTAAACTCATACCTCTTCTGCAGCGGACAACCCCCTACAATACTCTTCAAACCCTTGAAATGCACCCCATTATCACAACTCAAACTAATCTGACAGCTCCCGCCTCCAGGCGTCGCGTCCCCCTTCAGCCTCGCCTCATAGCTCTCGACAGCCTCGTACTGGGCCACCGAGACCCGCGGCGTGTTCCACTGGTACCACTTGCACGTAAAGTCGCTGCCGTCGGCGTGGAGGGGCGTCAGGATATTGTAGTCTTTGGGCTTGGCGGCGCAGTTGCTGTGTGGGTCGCGGAGGGGCGAGGGGTATTCCATTTGGATGTGGGAGAGGGCGAGGGCGAGGGAGAGGAGGGGGAGCGTACATAGTGTACGGGTAAAGGAGAAATGAGCCATAGTGCACGGTGGGAGTGACCATTGGCGATGGGCAGGCGAGAGAGGCTATGAAGGTAGTTTTATGGGCGGATGCAAGAGGAGGGGAGGGCCGTTGCCGGTGCCGGTGCCGTTGCCCCTGTATACGCGTTGGATTCATGGGGCGAGGTGCTAGGGTTGTTGCCATGCTGAAGGGAGAGACGGCATTGTGGGGGCAAAGGACAGGTAGAAAGGAAGGTATTGGAACTTGCTGAACGCGGCTCAGACGCGAGATAGAATGCTAGACATTATGACGCTGATGGTACTTCACTCTACCCCCGAAGGCTCTGTTTCTCGCTGAACTGACAGGTGTTGTTTGGGACGGACGACTCCGCATTCTAGTATCGCAACACTAGGAAAAGTGGCGGAATGTATTACGGACCACTTCATGCGCTCTAGAATACTCAGCGCCACTCTCAAATGGCCGAGATGACTTACATTCCAAGCAGCCATCGTGTAACCAATACCAAAGAAGCTTCCCAAGCTTCTCCAAGCTCTTGACTCCAGCCCCGTCATCTATTCAGATCCAAACCCAACACAACCCAGCCCCTAATCCTCCAACAAATCCGCAATATCCTTATCCTCCTCCTCTTCCTGCGCCTCCCTCAACCTCCTCTCCTCCTCCTCCAACTTCTCCCTTATAAACTTCCTCTGCCTAACCCTGGCCCTCTTCCCCCACTGACCCGGCTTCGCCTCCCCTTCCTCCTCACTATCGCTCTCTTCCACCCCGGGAATCGCAAACTTCTTGCCGGTGCGTAGCTCATTGGGATGTATGTCGGCCGGTAGCAGTTCCTCCATGGCGTCGCGCTCGTGCTGGCGCTCTTGCAGGCGTGCGCCTATCTTCATGATGTAGGGGCGTAGGAGTGCGTACGCGCCTATTATGACGACGAGCCGGATGTAGTCGCGCGCTTGCATTTTGGTGAAGGCTTCGGAGGTGTTGCGGACGAAATTGTCGCGCCATGTTGAGAGGGTGGCGAGGGAGGGGAGGCCGGTGGGGAGCTGGTCCATTGTGGGTGGTATTTGGGTCACTGGCGACTCGGGTTGTTTTGCGCTTCTTGTACTTGTGAAGGTGTGTTGTGCTGTTTGGCAGTTGAAGTCTCGTGGATATGGGCGGGCGGTTGATGAATTTTGGAGAGTAGATCAAAAGCAAAATCAAGAGTGCAGAGGCGCGATATATATACTAGCACCAAGAATCAAATTCCGACCTTGAGATAAACTCTTTTTTCGTTGACAGTAATTCCCTCACGAAAAGTCGCGCTCAACTCTGGATCGCCCAGCGTCCCACGCCCACTAACCAATCGGCTAAACCGCGGCCGAACGCGTCTCCCCCAGCGCGTCTCACACTGCCTCTCTACCAACACTCTAACCTTCAGCGCAATCACGGAAAGATGGCGTCGAACGAGGCATCGGAGCGTGAAGAAGTAAGTCCTGTACTTTAAACAGGAATGAAGAATGTTGAGAAGTTAAATATGGAGTTCAGCGCCTCAAATCCGCCCTCTGGTACCAAATCGGCCAATTCGTCGACGAAGAAGCCGCAGAAAAACAATTCAACGCGACGCCGCAATTCATCGGAGCCTTGACGGAGCTCGTATACACACAAATCGGTACAAACCTCCAACTCCAATCCTCCCCCCGCTCCCTTCACCCTACCATCCCCTCTCCCACCCCCCGTCACTCTTCCGGTCTCCCAATCCCGCTGACAAGCAAACCCCAGCAAACTCCGCCCGCGACCTCGAAGTCTTCTCCAAGCACGCAGGCCGCAAAGTCATCAACGCCGACGACGTCATGCTGCTCACGCGCCGCAACGAAGCGCTTGAAAGTATCTTGAAGCAGGAGCTGGATCAGATGAGGGCTGCGGAGGGACAGGGGGAGAGTGGTCAGGCGCAAGGGCAAGCGAAGAAGAGGGGAAGACCGGCGGGAAGGGGAAAGGGGAAGGGGAAGGCTAAGCAATAAGGTGAATGAGGAGGGGAGAGGTGGGTGGTAATTCTGAGGGACGGCGTTTTGGCGCTTCGTGGATATGGTATACCCCGGGATTTACTGTGCGCTCATTGTGCAGCAAGGAGATTATGATAGGATAATGTAAGTTCAGTCAAGGTCACGCTATATGAACACGAAGTGTTAGATTTAACGTTTTGTTATTAAGGCATTAAGTTCGTAGGTGCATACTATACATCCGCTTCCTCCGTATTCCTCGTCATTCCTCATCGTACAATATGATTCCTCATCGTACAAAATGATGAACATACTCCATGTCCTGGTATAAAACGTAAAATTCATGTGCATAAACAACGAAAACAAATTAGGTCTCCCTCAATCATCCTAAACGATAACAGCATGCGCTCGCTCGAGGCCATCTTCCTTCGCACCGAATATTACTTCTAGTAGTTTGTCGCAGGAGTGGCATTGTTGTAGGTGCCGGTGGGCGCGGTGTGGTATCCACCGGTCATAGGCTTGTGCGTATGGTCATAGGTCGCAGAGGCAGGTGCGACTGTGGAGCCAGTGTAAGCAGTGTCGTGAGATGGGCGGTAGTCGCGACCACCAGGGGCGAGCATAGTAGCGCCAGCGGCAGGGACGGCGCCAGCCATCTCAGCGTCACGGACATTGCGGTTCTTGTGTTTGCGACCGAAGAACTTGACGCCGCTACCCTTGGTGTAGCCATTGGAGGGAGACGGGCCGTAGCGCTTCTCCTTTTTGTGGATGCGGCCAAGGCAGAGTTGGACAAGAGCAGAGACGAGGAAGAGGAGGCTTTAGAGAGTTAGTGTGCGCTCAGTGATTGTGTACATGACGGTACTTACGCGGCAGCGATCGCTACAGCGAAACAGGCACTGTTCAAGCGGCACGAGCTTCCCAGAGATGCAGCGTAGGTAATCTGGTTACCATCGCCATCAGAGCCAAAGCCCTGCTTAGAGCTCGACTGTCCATCTCCAAGAGGCGTGTTGACAAATCCAGAGCAGCTATGCGCACCATCACGGGTGAGCACCGCAATAGCGACCATGGCGCCGACGAACAGGATATCAAAGATGATGCCAAGGAACGCAAAAAGCGTCTTTCCGCCGAGGAAGCATGTCAACAGCACGGCGAAGATGGTGTAGAGGACTGCAGCACCGGCAAGACCCGTGACGGCCTTGATCCATGTCGCGATGAAGAGGTCGCGGTCCGCAAGCACGGACAGGAAGTAGCTGTAGATGCCGAGAATAATGCCTGCGCAGCAGAATTCTATCGCGTAGAGGATGGTCTGAAAGAGCTTCAGTGCAGCGCCGCCGAGTGCCATCTTGAGCGATCGCTCAAAGACTCGAGGAAGAGGATATTAGTAAAGAGGTGGGAGAAGAAGCCGTAGGTTTACTGCTGTAGGTCGTAAAAGCTGTGATATTAATTGCAACGCAAGGGACTCTTGATTTATAGACGCCGTCTCCTTGAAGCGGCAATGACGCAGCAGCCTTGTTCTCCCAGTTCCTGCTATGTCGATCAGGTCACACAAGCCACTGCGGATCGACGTCATTCTGCCATGGTTCCTGGCAGAGCCACACACAATAACCTGCAGAGATTTCCCCAGCATGTGCAGCAGCCGAGGCGCCAATGCTGGCTTTCATCATTAATGTCACGCGCGTTATTGGATCGCCAGGCCGAATTGCTCCGGGGGTTAAATGACCCTGAGTGCGGTGGGGTGTGGTTCGTCACTGCGAAGCCACAGGGTCGAAGGGAAATTGCTGAGCCACGTCGGCGTGGGCTTCGTCGACGTCAAGCTTCTGGGCTCGAGATGGCCAGAACGGTTGAGGTTCGGGGCAAGGAGTTACCAACATTTTGTCCGATAGCAGGGCCCTCCAATGGTGAGGGCTTCGTTAGCGCGAACGTGACCAGAACGACTTGAGGGTCTGCAAGTGGTACCACCACACCACATAGTGAGTGCGCTCGGTGTTTTAGGGCTAAAGATCAATTGATCGCATCCCAGTAGGTCGTGTTGTACAAAAGTAGGAGATAGATGGGAGTTTGAAAGCACCTCGCCTGTTCCAGGGCGCCGGTACTCCATGCACGACCTGATGCCTCCGGTGCAGAATCCGACAGCAGGGTGCTCATCCCGACTTTCTCAAATTGCGACTTAGTCCTCCGACCTCAGTCGCCGTACTTATCCATTATTTCGTCTTTCGATCTTCGTTCAAGTGCCGCCACCAACTTCGACCAGGATCTTCACTTGGTTGTCCTTGTCTAAGGAGAGCCAATGTCAGTAGTTCGTCGTATTGAAAGCGCGATGTCTTGGTCTCGGGTACTCGAATCGAATCGCAGAGCCACTTACCATTGATCAAGGCCTTGAAACCCTTCTCTTCCACTTCCGTCAATTTGATCCTCCCGGTGATCATCTCATGCGGCTTCATACTGCCGGAGGAAATGGCATCCTGCAATCGGTCAGTCTTGCATCAATGCTTGAAGGACAAGGACATACGATCACTTCCTGGAAGTCGCCAACCTGATAGGTCGCAACGCCCATATACTTCCTCTCTTTGAACGTCAAGTCATTCGGCGTGATCGTGCACGCTTTCTCCCAGATGGCGATATTGACAATGGTTCCACGGGCGCGCGTTGCGTGTATTGCCTTGTCTAAGGCTGCTTGTACACCTGCACAGTCGAATACGACATGCACACCTTGTCCGTCACAAAGCTCCCGACAGCGCTTCACCACATCTTCCTTCGTCGGGTCGATGACATAGTCGGCGCCGAAGTTCTTCGCAAATTCCTGTCGCTTCCGGCTGACCTCCGATACGATGATCTTGTCAGCACCCTTTGACTTTAGCGCGAGAATCACGGAGATTCCGATCGGGCCTCCTCCCAAGATCAGGACCGCGTCACCTTTCTTGAAGGGGCTGATTTTGACGGCGTGCCATCCGACGGCCAGTGGCTCGATGAGCGCTGGAATTGTCAGCTCAGTCTTAATTAGCTTCAAACTCATTCCTCACCTCCAATCTCCAATGGGACGTTATCTGGGAGTCGATATAAAGTGGATGTCGGTAGCACTATGTGCTCCGCCAGCCCACCACCCCAACCTATTGGTTTAGCTGATTTCAGTGCCAGATTATAGGTCAACTCACCGCTCAGCCCTACGAAGCCATTGCTCCAACAGCAATTGTGGAGGTTCTCCTCGCAAGCGCCGCATGTTCCGTCGTAGATGATCGGCTGCACCGCAACCCTACCACCAGGCTTGTAGTCGGTCACGCCATAGCCAACCTCCTCAATCGTTCCACTAAACTCATGGCCGAATGTCAACGGTACCGTCTCTCCCGTAATCGGATGGGGCGTCGTGGGGCACAGGTTTGCGCCACCAAGGTACTCATGCAAATCTGCGAGGCTCGTCAAGATAAAGGCTACGGGGTGCACGAGGAGTGCTTACCGCTGCCGCAAATGCCAACCCACGCCGGTCGAATCTTTACCTGTCCTTTGCCGACCTTTGGAACCGGAATGTCCTCGAATCGCAGGTCACGCTGGCCGTGGAAGCGCAACGCCTTCATGGTCTCGTCTCCGGATGAGCCCATAATCGTAAGTTCTGTGCAACGTAGAGAGCTGTGAGGAGTGTCCGGTTAAGTGTTCGAAGCAGGAGCAGTGCTTTGGTGAAGAAGTGGATACGTCCAGCTTGAACAAGAGTGAAGAGTGTGAGAGGAAACAAACGAGAGATACTTGAGATTGAGCGCGCGAAAGAGGAAGTAAAGGCAGATCTTCTGAGCTCACGACCCGGCGGCATTACCAGATCGAGCTTCCGCTTTGCCAATCGTATCAACAAAGCTATCTCGAGCTTCGCTAGGCTGTATTTCCCCGCCTCTCTCCACCTGATTGCCGTTCCCCAGAAGCTACGCGTGGTCATGAGCTTGCCTTCGACTTTCTGCGCCGGCCTCCCCCAATACGGAATCCCGACGGAAATTTACCCCGCCATGATGGAAGTCGCGATGCGGGGTAGGGAAATTTAAAATCCAAGGAGGAAACAGAACCATAAATACGACTCCACTAAAATTTCCATATTTGAGTGCTCTCATTACCAAGGAGACATCAGGTTTGCTCGTGCGCGGGGCGTGCGCGGGGCGTGCGCGGGGCGTGCGTGTGCGGGAGGACCGTGTTGCATTTGATCCGAAAAGCCTATCCGGAGATGAGCGCAAAAGTATACTGCAAGCAACCATCCCAGGCTCTGGGGAATCAGGCATTGAAGACGCGCTTTGGGTGCTTCAATGATTAAGAGTAGGAGACAAAACAATAGTTCGTCAGAGGGACCGTCGTTCGGAACCTAGCGTGGGGCTTTCCGATACCCGAGCCGACCATCGGAACGAGAGTTGGCTATTCGCGGATCGAGCAATATTACTCATCACACGTGGGGTCTCCGACTGCGATCGGAAAGAAAGAGGCGTGACGGCATCGTTGCGTCCTTGTCTGAAGGAAAAATTACCACCGGGCATAATGCAGCCAGATGACGGTAGCCGACAGAAACCTGCGATAGGAACCCCACCATCGAAATTTAGAGGCTATCGCGCTGCAGTGAGCTCTTTGGAATTATCGACACGTCACGTCCTGTCAACCGCGGAAGTAGCTGGCCGTGTCTTGACGCTCTGGTGACGACTTTCGCCCTCTCGCCAACAAGACAAAGGAGCACAGCGCTTCCGATGCGCCTGTTCGGGCAGGTTGCATAGTATACACCGAGGACGAGCGAACGATCACCGACTTCAACTTCGAGGATGGGTTCATCAGCAAGAAGAACTTCGGGCAGCCTTTGTAGGCTCCAGTTGGCCCGATGGAGCAGCCACGCGCATTATCTCTCTCGGGAAGCTTTCCTTAGTTCTGCATGTTCCTGGTTGCTCGGCTTTCCTTCCTTGCCTTTTGTATTGGTCACAATCGTACAGCCACATGGGTCCATGACCTCACTGGCGGGTTGACCTGGGCCGGGATTTTATGGAGCTCGTGAATTATTTGGGTTGAAATACAGCAGCTACCCCTCAACACACATTTTCTGATCGCAAGCTCTGAAATTGTCTCTGCACTCAATTCCCAGATAACACTTCATACAATCTATCATCCTCAATCACCATGGGTTACCCAGAGACCACGGACGCGTTCGCTGTCACTGACATCAAGAACTGGAGTGACTTCACACGCAAAGATGTGAGTCCGATGCAAGTGTCTGGCCGTAGCAGCTTCTAATCCAGTTACAGCTTCCCCTCAAGAAATTCGACGAGCACGATGTCGACATCGCCATCGACGCCTGCGGTGTCTGCGCCTCCGACGTCCACACCATCACCGGCGGCTGGGGCGAGGAGATCCCACTTCCGCTTTGTGTAGGCCACGAGGTCATCGGCAAGGTCGTCAAGGTCGGCTCCAAGGTCAAGAACGTGAAGGTTGGCGATCGGGCCGGTGTCGGTGCCCAGATCGGTGCCGACCTCACGTGCGACAACTGCAAAGCGGATCAAGAGAACTACTGCCCTAACTCTGTTGATACATATGGCGCGAAACACACAGATGGTACCGTGGCTCAGGGTGGCTACTCTAGCCATATCCGAGCCCACGACTACTTCACTTTCAAGATTCCGGATGGTCTCGACACAAACCTCGCCGCGCCTATGCTGTGTGCTGGTTTAACCACATACTCGCCTCTCAAGAGGTTAGGTGCTGGCAAGGGCAAGAAGGTCGCTATTGTTGGACTGTGAGTTGATTCAACCAAGACAATTCGAAATCTAACAACTTTAACAGGGGAGGTCTCGGTCACTTCGGTGTGCTCTGGGCCAACGCTCTCGGTGCGGAAACCTATGTCATCTCCCACTCCGCGAGCAAGAAGGATGATGCCTTGAAGCTCGGCGCGAAGGACTTCATTCTCACCAACAAGGAGGGCTGGGCCGAGCCGTGGAAGTTTCAGTTCGATATCATCCTCAACTGCGCCGACGCCACCGACAAGTTCAACCTCCCCGACTATTTCTCCACCCTGAAAGTAAACGGCTATTTCCACATGGTCGGCTTCCCCGACAAGCCGCTGCCCCAAATTATGGCGCAGGCCTTTGCTCCTAACGGATGTTACATGGGTGCCTCGCACATCGGTAACAGGCCCGAGATGGAGGAGATGTTGGAGTTGGCGGCGAAGCAGAACATCAAGTCATGGGTGGAGACGATCGATATCAGCGAGAAGGGCATTAAGGAGGCGGTTACGAGGGTGTACAACAACGACAATGTGCGGTTCAGGTTCACATTGACCGGATATGACAAGATCTTCGGTAAGAGGGCGTAAGTCCCTTTTTGATGAATAGCGAGGCGCGGTAGCAGGAGGCTTCGACTTTCTCGTTGGATCTATGTTGATTTGCTATGATGCAACAGACTTTAAAATAAATATAGATATGCTAAATTCTTTCCTGCCGGCTTTCATCTCACCCCTCACCATCTCGTCGCGCCCCGCTTTGCACGGACCAACACAGTCGCGTCGCGTCTCGCGTGCCTGCCCCGCCAATTCCTGAAGCTTCAAGTCTCCGACCCACAACTCACCACAAGCAACGCTATTGTCATTTTCAATTGCTCAAAAATCGGCATCTGCGCACGTCTCCGATAGATCTCTGGCCTAACAATGCCATCAATATCCCTCCACCCGCGCCCTCTGCAACCCCCTCCAACCCCAGCCAGCCCGCTCCCGCACCTTCTACACACCCCCTCAGGTCTCGCCCTCCTCGAACTCCAAGGCGACATCCGCTTCCCGCCCACACCCGCCTCGCCCACCACCCATGTCGGCAAACTCATTTTCCCGCTGTACAACCCCGTGCTCAATGGTGAGGACGACACAAAGTGGATGAAGAGGGTTTGGTTCTATGTCGGGGGGAATCAGAGGTTGGCGGGGGAGGTTAAGAAGTTGGGGAAGCCTTTTGCTGTGGTTAGGAGGAGAGTGGTTGGACAGGATAAGGGAAGGGAGGGGGATACGGTGATGGGTGGGGCGGATGAGGCAGGAAAGGAGGAACTGGAAATTGTGGAGGTGGTGAGGTACAAGATTGTTTTTTCGAATCGTCCGGAGCCGGTAGGTGGTACTGTGGAGGAGGGTGGTTGAGGGGTGGTACGAGATAGACATTTTCTTGATGATTGGAGTATCGCTTTGCGCTTTGCGACGCGCAACGGAAGGTCATCGCGCCGCTCGTGTCGACAGAACCGTAAGTTCCCCTTTTATTCATCAGTATACCAAGTACTAACACCGGCGAGAGATCGCATTGGAAGTTTGAAATGCCTCGGATAGGCTAGGACGACTGCTAAGCCCCAGACGGCTACTCTCACGACTCGCAAATACCCCAATACGAGCCACCGCAACAAACCGTTAGAAACGTGCAAGTCTTATCCACAAACCGGGTTACGCCCCGAATCTCCACACTTCACAGTCGCGCATCCCGGGGTCCGCGTCGCTATTCCTAGCTCGCCATCCCCTATATCGCGGGGAAGCATGCTCCGCGAAAACCGCAATCACACCCAACATCCGACCACTCCAATCTGTCAAGCTCAAAAGCTTCGTCTAGACTGTCGCTCTTATTCGAATTAAGCCTGGTTCCCCGAATTACAGCGGTGTTTATTCGTCAGAGCCTATATTCGCTTGCCGCTTAATTTATGCACTTTCTCCCGGTAGCCACGGTCCGACGGTTTATATACATTGCCTACACGAAATATTCCACCGCGTCACATGCGCGGTGATCTAGATGCCATGGGATATATATTATTTGGGCAGCTATATATGGTGTCGAGGGTTTTATACCCCGGGTTGCCCTTTGTCTTGTTGAGGGTTGTCGCATTAAATTCGTGACGCAGAAGTTCAATGTTCAAAATGCATCACTTCACAAGCGTCGCGTTGGCCATCCTGGCTGGGACAGCGTCTGCAGTCTTGCAGGACTGGCAACAATGTACATACGTCCCTCCCTCAGCGCTTCCCCCAACATTCTAACCCAAATCTAGGTGGTGGAATAAACTACAGCGGCGACACCCAATGCGCCACAGGCTCCGGCTGCGTCAAAATCAAGTACGCCTTCCTCTGCCTGGCCCCTTCTCCCTCAAACACCTAACTAATCCTTACCACTAGTGACTACTACTCCCAATGCCAGCCCGGCGCTGCCCCCGCCCCAACCACCACAGCCATACCCACAACCACCGTCCCCGACCCCACCACCCTAGCAACAACCACCGCCCCCATCAGTACCAGCGTCCCCGCTGGCTCCGGCCCGGGTACCACCCTCCAAACCGGCTACTACTGGATCCGCGCCGTCGCCTCGCCCAACTTCCACAAGTACATGCAAACCTCACCGCTCTACTCGCCGGGTCCCGCGCTCCTCGGCTCATACACCACAGCCGGCCAATTCCAAGTCGTGTCCGGTCAACTCGTGCAGCTCGTCAGCGCGCCCGGCGAGAAGCCCGAAAAGTTCCTGTACGCCACCGTCTCCGAGACGCGGAGCATCAACAACATGAGTCTGGCTGTGACGTTTACGGAAGCTAAGAATACATATGGGACGTTCAAGTTTGGCGGGGATGACTTGCAGTGGAGTGTGAGTTCGATTACGCGGCCGAATCCGAGTGCGTGGTATGTTTGTGCGGGGCAGAAGATGTATATTAATCTGGGTAATTACATGTATCAGACGCCGAGTGGGTGTGCGGATCAGACGATTCATTATTATAATGATAAGACGGCGAATAGCTAAGGGGGGTGGGGAATAGGCATTATGGAGAAAATGGTTGATTTATTTCGTATTTTGTGCTTGCCTTTGTTATTGGTTTTGCGAGGTGCTTAGGCTCATCGTTATACGAACGTTGGGTATTCTTTTCCAGCGTCCTGGTTAAGGTGTGAGCAGCGCCATTCTTGGTTTGATGCCTGGCATGTTCTCTCTGTACGCTATTGGGCAGTAGCTGACTGCCGGGCCTGTCACCCTTGAGCAATTCCATATCACCACTCCCATTCCACTCGAACGACGAATGCCCAGTCCACGATACACAATACACCATGTCAGATGCCTGGCGCAGAGAGACGCTTTCCTTTCCACTACCAAGTGATCTCCACCTCCTGACTGCTCTGTTCCGAAAGTCGTCCGTCGCGACACGTAGTAATATGAATGTCCGGAGCTGAGGCAACAAAATGATCGATGACTAGGCCAGAAAGACAGGCGCGGTCAAGTCGAGCTCCTTGTTGTAACGTCGGCGAATGATGGAGAAATTCCTCAGCGGCCGTAAACAATGCTCTAAGAGGGCTCAAAGCTTCTCTCATATTTGTAGTCTCTTGGCTTGTACCAGGGGCTCTTCACGTTGTTTAAGTAAGTCTCCCTTGATAGGACTGAAAGCGCAAAAATCATTGTTCGTCGAGCCAGCGAAGCCTTTGGCGGAGCCAGAAGTATTAGATGCAAATGCAATAGACGCTTAAACAGCTGAGTTTGTTGAAGTGTGTGGCTTTATAGGGTCGTCGGCTCAAACGAATCCATGATAAGGAGAGGTGGAATATATGGGATACGAGAGATGGATGCAAGGTGGAAGCTGGTCGGTGAACGTAAATGGAAAGACCCCAATTACTAATTCTGAAAGAAAGCTCTATCACGGAGGACGCGGCAACCGGGAACCAGCCTGGTATATACAACATGCGAAGTCGACAAAGTGATCAGGTTCCCCAAGTAAGTGTAACGTCCGTCCCTGGGTCGCGCAAAACCCAGTGCCGCAAAATGAGAGGGTACTTTGACTTCACACCACTCAAACTCTGCACACACTTGAATACCTCTTATATTTCCGCATTATGCATGTACTATAGGTGACCCTACGCATTTAGGCACCTTCGCACCTAAAAATTACTATCGCGTTGTCGCTGCGCCTAATTTGTATAGAACCTCCTTTTGTCGCGAAACAGACTTCTTCTGCTATAATACTATTATTACGCTCTTGCCACTATTAAAACTTATATAATAGTGTTATCTAAACCTGCAAGCTTTAACGTTACTATAGTGTTCAAAAGCTACTATCTGCATTATTGCTGCTTTCGCATAGAGATTTATGCAAGGTCGCCACGCGTGTTAGTACCTTTAATAAAAGTAATTATTAATACAGGCTAGTATAATACGGCCCCGCACATCTCACATAACCAGCTCTGTGTAATTTACTCGACCAAGAGCTCAACCTGTGGCTGTGCGAAGCCATACATACGCGCCCCGACTCAACTTTGGCCGTGCTTTCAGTACCAACTCAACTCACTAGAACTGCCTACAGAAATCGCCACCGCACAAGGTTATAGCTAGAGCGGGCCGGCCCTCCTCCCTACTAGCGGTAGCAAGATTGTATACCATTAAAGTACCTGTTACAACTATTACAGCTGTACCCTATTTACAGATAAGTTTCTAAAACATTCCTCATAGCTACAAAACGGAACCTAAAAGACCTTTCAATCCAAGCTAGGAATTCATACTAAGATTCTTTATAGTTTAATAAGAAGAGTTTAGACCATTAGTTGCGCAGCTTTCGCTTTCGCAGGGAGACCTACCTTAACGAAAAACGACTATAATGCTAAAGCTTATACTAATTGCGCTGATATACGCTCGCTTGCACAATCGTCTTCCGACGTTCGTAAGCTACGCAACTTTTTTCCTACATTAGCTACTCTCTCCCTCATACAATAGTCTTCATACATCCGCGTTAGCTCAATACCACACTCCATGTAATGCCAAGACAGTAGAAACGGTCTAAGCAGTTATCCTCGTATAGTTATTAGCGAAACCAGCTTCCCCGAGTGCGGCTGCTGTAAGCTTCGAATCACCCGTTTTCCGTATATAGTAAGGTGCGAAATCTCGGCTGCTTGTGACTAGAGTCTCTGATAGAAAGTCTTAGTGCACCCTAACCTGTACCTTAATACGCTTTATTCTTATCTTTGTTAAGCTTTCTAACAATTAGTCGTTTACAAAAGATGTGGCCAGTGCGTTCGTCCAGCATCCCTGGAACGGTGAAGTCTAACGTTAAACCGCTTTGGTTACGTTTAGTATCACTAGAGATCTAGTGGGATTGGAGAACTGCAAGTAGATAACGAATGTGTCTATTGCTACTACTAGGGACAAGTATAATTTTCTGGGTTTTTCGAGGTTCTTCCCGGAGAATCTTCCATAAATTAGCTTGGCTTCTGCTTGTTCAGTGATTCAATACTCACGTCGCTGTCCGATAATAAGAATCTCATCTAACAGCGCTTGAAGAGAACTCAGGTGCAGATTACCACCAAACTTCCTAGATACCAAAAAACATACGTCCAAGAGGACAGGGCTACCGGCATGGTGACCACCGCAGCAGGGGGGATTACCATCGTGAAACGATGCTTGCTGGGCGGTTCGTAAGTACATACTTTAGACTCAACTGGACTGATTGTTTAGCATGCAAAGACTGAAGTTCGTACCGAAAAATACGCCTCCTAGCTTTTTCATTCTCTGCTGTCTTTGAGCTTCCTCATTGTACCATTGCTCATCTTGTGTATGTTCTGTATGATCCCCCTGATTGTCTGAACGATTCGTCGGCTGCTCTGGCGACTCTGTGCCATTATAGTTCTCTTCATCTTCCGCAGATACTCTGGAGGACACTGATGAACTCATCGTTCTAGAGTCTAAGCTTTCTTCAATCACTACCTCAGGCCCCCAGCGCTCTGAGCAGTCGTCGACGAAGTTCCATATTGAATCCTCTTCCAATGGATCAGTTGGTCTTAATCTCGGTCGATGTCAGCCATCAATTTAAATCAGTTCAAGAAAATGCTCATAATATCAACATACAATTCATCACAAATGGTTTCGTGATCAGGGTAAATCGCTAAATCGAGGTAGCATAATCTGGATTGAGCTACACAACTAAGACAGCAATTAGCCTCAGAGACGGTATAACGCTGTTCTGTATCGAGCTCCTCATCGATTAGCTGGCCTAAGTGGTCAGAGACAGATTCTGCGATTTCCAATTGACGATCCAGATTGAGCTCTAAGGGGCCGAATGAATTTTGAGTTGCATCGGTTTCCAAGTTATCTTCCG
This sequence comes from Lentithecium fluviatile CBS 122367, assembly GCA_010405425.1. Classification (NCBI taxonomy): domain Eukaryota; kingdom Fungi; phylum Ascomycota; class Dothideomycetes; order Pleosporales; family Lentitheciaceae; genus Lentithecium; species Lentithecium fluviatile. The sequence goes on from MU005572.1 coordinate 629,740, forward strand.
GTTCATCGGATGATGGGACGCAATTGACATCGTTCTTGGATGCATAGGCAGCTCCCACTTGTAGAGAATTGTTGATAATCGCCTCAACATTTTCTGAGGTGACGGGGCGTTCATCCTTTAGGACTTCGTTATAAATAGCCTCGACTCTAGTGATCACTCCCGATCAGTTTTAAAGGATTTTGATAACTTAGAACCTTAAACCACTTACGTTTGCTTCATTTCCGCTATTCTTTTAATGCTGTTAGCCACGCAGTCTTGCGTTACTAAATCTCTTTCGGTGGCTTCTCTCATCTGGTTATGCCTGAAAGAGTAACTGGTGATTATTATGACCTGGTAAGAATGTTGTTGCAACGTACATCTTCTGACAAAGTAAAGGGACAAAAGTCACTTGCTCTCCGGTTCCCTTACTGTGAGCTTTCAACCTAAGATAAACATTAGTTCGTATCGGTGTATAGTAGGATAGTCCTTCAATCCTGGCCTCACGATTGATCTAGCTCCAGAACGCTGCTGGTGGTATCTTCCTTTAAATTCTCTACCCTATGCGACATTTATTAATGCAATTAACTTACTACTGTGGTGTAAGATTTGTGCAACTCACGCTTCGTGCAACTTAGTGACATGACATTTCAATTCTAGCCTACACATGCAGTAAGTAATCCTATTCGAATGAAGGATCGTTTATTTGATTTGTTTACCTGTTATCTGAGAACAAGCTAAGTAAAAAGTTCAATACGCTCAATGTACCTAAACTATCTTGTCGAAATTTTCTCGCATCATCCTGCATATGAAAATTCCATGCAATATTGCGCTTTAATTTTCCTAGTGAATCCCTGAGCTTCTTACAACGTCGGCTAAAGATCTGTTGATTCTCTGTGGCCAAAAACAATACGTCCTGGGCTACGTCGTTACAAGTGTTCGATAAGTTGTGCAACCTTGTTACCGAAGTAGAAGAGGTTCCGGTAAACCTCATCAATTTTTGGACGAATAGTATGGAATGATGTCCCGGGTCTTTTGCGAGAACCTCTATCGTTTGTGCCTGTGTTGATATCCACTTTGCATCAATCTTTTCATTTCGGCCCGTACCGGCTTTATTAAGGTTAGTTGCAGGTGAAAGGTCGGCGTTTTGACCATCTGCAACTACGGGAAGTTGGTCGGGCTCGATGGAGGAATTTTGTTCTAATTCGCGATCCATTGCTTGGGAAATTGCCTCGTCTCTGGAGGACTTCCGAAATGAGGATTCGTTAGACCGTTGATCGGCCAAGCCTGCTGGTTTTTAGTGGCGTCGAAGTAGAGAGAAGGTTCGAAGAAGGGTGTATAAGACCTGGAATGTTAATACCTGAATTTTTCAGTGCAACCTCGATCATTGTTAGAAGTGCGTGAATTGTCTCCACATAATTGATTATCCCTTCACACTCTGCTTCGGTACCATCGGAACGACATGATTTTAAAATAAGTTGGATCAGCTGCAGAACAGCAAATACATCGCCAATACTGGGGCTATACATGGTTGAAGGAGAAAGCGAAGCTTCAAGAATGAGGGAAGCTATAGCGTGGAAATACAGCGTAATAAAGTCTGCTGCTAAGATTACTCATAGTCCACACGCCGTGAGGCTGGGAAAGCCTTGGTTCAGCCTCAGATCAACCTTGGATCAGCCTCGAATCAGCCTCTAAGTTCTACGCTTTACGCTTTGCCTGCTTTACAGCTTTAAAAATAGGCGAAAGACTGTGTATACAGGTATCCTCTTGAAATTGGCATAGAGGCGGTGAACGATCCATCTACCCATAAAATTTTCAAGATACACCGTTACGAACCAAGACAGCTCAAACGCCAATTATGCTGACATGACTAGGCTAGGCAACTTTGCTATCTTGCGCTAAGATTAGAAACCAAGGCACCAACACCGCTACGGCACCGTGAGTCATTGGAGATTCATGCTGGCGTTAACGTTATGTTCCAGAAGCTTATTTGTAAGCAGGATACAGCTGTAACAGGTACTTTGGGGATACACAATCTTGCCACCGCTAGCAGGGAGGAGGGCTGACCCGCTCTGGCTATAACCTTGTGAGGTGGCGAATTCTGTAAGAGGTGAGTTGGCGTCTGGAGGCATGGCTAAGGATAAGTTGGATTGCAAGGCTGCGGGGCTCAGCCTACTCGACAAGCCTCCGCACAGCCACTATTAGAAAGTTACACCAGTATGATTATGTAAGACGTGCGGGGTCATCTTATACTAGCTAGATTAGAAGCTGCTCCAATTAGAAGTACTGACTAGAGTAGCAACCACATATAAATTTGCGCGCGATAGCAGACCTAAGGTTGATAATAACTACTAAGCATTATAGTAAGGTATTTAGGCTTAGGCAACACTGTTATAAGTATTACGAAATAGGTAGGCCTTTACGGTGGTGCTATAGGGAAGAAACTCCTTTTCGTTAAAGAGTAAGAGTTTCTGCGTATTAGGCGTGAAGGCGACGATACGAAAGGTAATTTTTAAATAGAAGGGGTTTTATATACTTAAAAGTAGCCATAGCACGCGATTAATATAGAATTATACTAAATATCTATGTGTGCACATAGCTATAGTCGCTTGAAGTCGAAGTACCCCTTGTATTCTGGGGCATGGTGGGTTTTGCGCGACCCAGGGACGGACGTTACAGTATCGGGATAGATAAGCCTGCACAGATTCAGTCTGCCGAAACTTTTGTCAGTATATACAGCAAAGCTCATTTAGATTGTGGGAAAATATGCCTTCATTCTGTTACAGGCCAATCGACTTGTTTGGTAACAACTCGTACTCTTGAAGTTTCTCCGAGTCTGGATGTTGGAGGTACCAACGTAGGGAATACGACAACGCGATCGACTGACCATCAGCTCCACTGGCGTTCTGCTGCTTCTTCTCTGTCTCGTATACCATATTACCCGCATCCGTTAGTTGAAAGTCACCAATCGCACCTTCGGAGAACTAGGGACTGGCTACCGAAACTCCATACGACCCATTTTGAATTTGAAATTGGACTTGGTCGAATTGTTTTTGGATCTTAATGAAACCCAAGGACTTTGCAAAATGACGGCGTGTTTGGGTGATGACGTAAATTCGATGCAGTCGCGGGAACAAGCTGGAGTTGCGTCTCTTAATATGGAGAGGAACTTTCGTAAGTTGGTGGTCCACTCTGCGCGTTTGAGCTCGTGGGTGCCAGTATATTGTATGGATTTAGTACCGATGTCAACATACAATATTTCAAGACTTGTTGGAAGCAGGACCGAAAGATCAAGAGAGGCCCGGGTCGCGAATTCGTTGCAGCCTATGAGACTATACAGTGAAAATCGCAGAATTCGGAGAGTGCCAGATTCGCAAAGACGTCCAAGTGATCCGAGAGCTGGATGATATGGGTACGTGGGATCCTCTTCGAGCCGCAAACATTCCAATGAGCTCAAGTGTTTGCGTAGAGATGGCATGATGGCACTGATCAGCACCGCGGACAGACCAGCCAGGACAACGTGTAGTGATTTGATTTGATCGCATGACATCATAGTCCTTGCGATATCCTGACCAGAGTTTTCATGTCCCACGGGAAAAAGAAGCGTAGATGTTCGACTTTGGACGTGGCCGCTGGGCAAGCCCATTCGCGTTCGGGAAATAGGTCCGTTGGCGTCGCTTTTGAGTCGAACAGAAAGGCTGGTCCTGTGACAGATATATAAGGGGCTCTAGATAGAGTGGAACGCGTGGTGACCTTGGTAGTCTCGATTATTCGATCCATACAATGGTCGAGACTAGAGATGGGGCACAATTAGCAAGTGTATTAGAAGTGAAATTTGCACTCAAGGGTTGCTCACTATTTGGGGAGCGGCCGTCGTTCGGTCACTTCGGTTTCTCGAAGAGCAGTTCTCCAGCAGCGCGAGAGAACTGTCGATTTACGAGGGAAAGCGGATGCAGCTCTCTCGCCCGCTCGCGATTCGTGAGGTCCGCGGCAACGTAGGAGAGCACCTGGTACACCAGTTCGTCCGGAAGATCAGCGAATGTAGCTCCCGGGATTCGAATTTAATTGCGGGTAACTGCGTCCGTCGGAACAGCCACTGCAGGATTGCCCTAAGATCTGGTGACTAGAATGCACACTGGTCGACGGGAAGCGACTGCTCACATCCGCATCCGCACGGCGAAAACCTGACGAAAACGACGCGCCTCTTGCGGTAGAAAATTCTCAGGAAATAAGCCAAGCACACCAAAGACTACCAAAGGTCTAAAAAATCGATCAACATTACATTTCTTAGGCGCGTGAGGGCAATCAGGACCTACTGCACAGGCGAGTGTTACCTACCGCGAAAGACGCGCTTTCTTGTGGAGAGGTGAGGCGTGACCTACCATAGGTATAGGTATTCAAGTGGCACAACTTATCAAATTAAACCAACCCTAGCCAATGAGAGTGAACAAGTGCTACCATTCAAGCCCCCTCAATCAAACACAATATAGCACCTCTTCATCAATGTTTGCAGCTGGACTACGGAAGATGCAGAATGACCTTGTAGATTCCGATCTCAGAGAAAGTTCGAACGTGAGGATAGGAACTCCAAGGTGCAGCGGCTCTTTAAACCTCAAAGACGAACACTCCCGGGTTTCGAAGGCCCGTGTAATCTGAATGACTGAGTTTGTGAAGACATCGCTGTTGATCGAGGTACCTGTTTTGCAAGAAATCTTTCTCCTTGTTATCCACTCGCCACATGATTGCCCGGTCCTAGCCGAGCTGCACCATCAACATCCAACGCCAGCCAACACCATAGCTGAGCAGAAACAAGGTCAAGCGAAGAGAGATGGTCGGGGTTCGTAACACATCAGCTGAGCGTGAAGCTAGCGGTGGCGATTACATTAGCTGTGCGTGTCTTTCGATTGGCTGAAGCGACAGTCCGTGATTGGTTGGACATGCGCACACACTCAGTTTATGGTTCGGCTTCCAAATGGGGAATGCGTGATTGTCTAATGTTAGTGGAGTATAGGGCTCGGGTCTAGAAATTGGCATTGTTGATGCTGGTACCCAAGGTGGTTACTCGAACAAGCTGTTGTGAAGCATCGAGCGATGTCTCACTCGAAGCTCATTCAGCTTTTCGTATTACGACACGCTTCAGTTTCTGCTGCCTGGCATCAGTCGAAGTTTGTGACGAATGAATCATCCGATGTCGTGATGTTCCTCATGTACAGGACTATTGATGGCCAGCGCGATGTGTTGGAGTGACTGCATCATACGACTGCACCGACAAACCTAATTCATGATTCGAGTTTACACTCGTATTTCAGAGCAGCTGTCGAGTTGAATAGCGTTTAAGAAACAGTCTGTCACACATACATCGAGTATGTGATTCGAGCTGCTCTCGTATACGAGAGCAGCTATGGTGTTGAATGGTGCTCACGAGAGTATCTATCACACGATGGCTTGCATAGGGATCGTAATGTATCCCCCCGTCGGCCCATGGCCTCATCTGGACGCCAGTGATTCACTGCCTCGGGTCAATTGAGAGAGAATAAATACTCACCCTAACGACCAACTCCAAAGTTGAGACTGCAACTCATCAGACTCTCTCTCGTTATTCTTACTTATCGCGAGGTGACATCATTCGTTCAGCTTATATATCCTCTCGCCGCCTTTAGCAAATATGGCTGCCCCTCCTCCAGTGATGCAGACGGCTGGGGACCTACGAAAGGCTCTCCAACAAATGCCTGTCGAGAAAAGATGGTCTATTGACCCAAAGCTGAAGGACGATGATCCCTTGCCAGGCACTCGTTGTTGTGGACGCGTGGGAGGTCTACCTCTCGCCAAAGACGTGCCGGCCCTGGATTTCAAGAATGTCCTGTCCACATACACGGTGGTTACCAAGGATCAGCGGGCTCGCCAGGAAGCCGTCATCGCCGCACTGTCAGCGCCACCGGCGGCGGCCACAACAAGCGCGCCGGCTCCTCCTCCTCCGTCGGCCGCAGCGGTTGCAGCGAAAGCTGTCGATTGGCGCAGCAGGTGGGGCAAGAGTTGGCTGTGTTCAGCTACAAACCAGGGCGCTGCGGGAAGCTGCTGGGCATTTGCAGCTACCGCGCTCGTGGAGACTATGGTCCGCATTGAGCACTGCCTATGGTCCAAGCGGTCAGAAGGCGACCTCAGAGATGGCTGTGGCTCGACCTGGGCACAGAATCCGGGAGTCCCACCAGACGAGGTATACGCTGCCCAAGGAGGCAGTGCGCCGGGAGCTCTGGTATGGGCAAAGACTCACGGCCTAGCTGATCCCGACTGTGTACCCTACATCTGGAACTCCAAAGCATGGCGTCCCACCATTGACCGCCAAGGACGAACAGCTCGTATCCCTGATGTCACCTTTGTGGGCACAGCTGCGGACCAGAAACTCTGGATCGATACCGTCGGGCCAATAATTGCGCCATTCCTATGTTATAACGACTTTGGGGCCTGGAAGGGTCCGCAGCCTTACCGCAAGTCGGCGAATGCTGCTGTACTTGGGTATCATTACATCCTGATTGTGGGCTACGACGACGACAAGGGTTGCTGGATTGTTCGGAACTCGTGGGGCCCCGGGTCCGGGATCAATGGCTACTTCCTCTTCGCTTACGATGAATGCGAGATCGATCAATGGGGCAAGCACGGCTTGAAAGGAGTGAGCCCAGACCCCTTTACTAGGCGCCGGGTACACAACGGGAACCTGTACCAGAGCAGCAACGGTATGCACCATAAGAATTTTGAAGTCCTCAAAGGAGGACTGGAAGTGCGTCTATACTTCCGAGACGGCGGCACCTTATCGTGGGGTAAAGTAGCGACACCGCTCCCTGTAGTTGCCAACACGCTGCCCACCAAAGGCATGCCCGCCTTGACGTCCACGACTTACAACCGAAACTTCGAAACTGTCTTTTGGGATGCGGCAAACAATCTGCAACACTGGGTCTTTGATCAAAAGACTGGCGTGTGGAGTACCCAGAGCTCCTTTGGAGGAGGCCTCATTGCTGGATATCCCGGCTTCATCCAATCCAGTGTCAATGCACCGGGAAACATGGCGGTTGTGGTGCTCCAAAAGGATGGCCGTCTGCACCACTGGCACCGCGGCCTTGAACGAGATGAATACGGGGGCCAGGGCGAGAACTGGTGGGAGATTGCTCAAGGTAGCACGGGGCCGCTCGTCTTCGCGAATAACGTCCTCATGAGCGGCCCATCATTCGTCCAATCCAACGTCGGAGAAAACGGGAATCTGTACGTCGTCGCAGTGCTAAAGACCGGGGAATTACAAATGTGGTGGAACGACCTCAACGACTATACGGCGGACTGGCTCCCAGGCGAGATTTTCGGGTCCGGCTTTGGCTCCACGCCGCTTTGTATGATTCAAGGGTGTCCCGCCATCGGCGACGAAAATACCATCGGCAACTTCGAGCTGTGCATCGCATCGGGAGGTCAGATCCAGCACTGGTACCGCGAAAATCGGAATCTGGCTAAGGAAAAGCCAGAGGCTGGAAAACCGAAGCAGAATTTCGGGAACTGGTACAAGACTGCTACTTTTGGCAAAGATATTCGTCATGTTTGGGGCCTCATCCAGGGTAGCTTCAACTTCAATCTCGAATTGATTGCGGAGCGGACAGATGGCAAGCTTCAGCACTTCTACCGGGATTCAAACAGCAACCAATGGTTCGCGCATTCGATCGTTGAAGACGTTGCTAAGTAATCGGTGTGATCGTAGAAGGCAGGAGCAGCTTGGGTTGTGGAGCGAAGCAGACATGAAATGATTGGAGCGTTGCTGTTTTACAAATTTGCCTTTCCTTCTTTATTGCGCTACCTCAAATTGCAAGCCTTGAATTGCTGTGTGCTTCCCTGCGTACTAGTCAATGAATGATCTCGTCTCAGTATGATAGTGCAAGTTTCCGTGCGTGGTATGCACGCGGTTTCTCGATGACAGCTTGGATCGGAAGTGAATCCGAAGACTAGTAAAGATGGTCTTGGGAAATGCTGTCCCCTTGGTCTGTGGATTCTCAGCTCGTTGTGATTCTTCGAACATCATCAAGAGGCAGTCCCGGTGGCGTTGCTCCCCTTCGGTGAAACTGAGCTCGTGGCCTTTAGAAGATGTAGAGCGACGGGATTGGCACCGATCCCAAGCCAAGTGCAAAGAATCGCGGAATCGCGACACTTGACTATCCGGGGGCTTGGAAGCAACCGCGCCTTTAACGAAGTGAAAGTCGAGTGTGGCTGCACTTCAGCAGGCGCGGACCGGCGAAACAATTCTCCGACGCAGCTTGTCCAGCTAAGCGAGCCACCACCTTGGCAGCGCAATTGCCAAAATATCGAACGCGGAACACCAACGTCGACCGTCCATCATCCTCCGAACCCCCACAACACACGAGGCACAATGACCAAACGCACGAAGAAGGTCGGAATCACCGGCAAGTACGGAACGCGCTACGGCGCCTCCCTGCGAAAGCAGGTCAAGAAGATGGAAGTGCGTACATTCCGGGCGAGGGACGGCGTTGTGGGTGAGGGCAATGGCTGACGTTGTGTGCGATAGATCACCCAGCACGCCCGTTACGTCTGCCAATTCTGCGGAAAGAACGCTGTTAAGCGCGAGGCTGTCGGTATGTGGAATAGAGTGCGATAGGACTTGGGTCGGTGTGAGGCTCGTTGTAACGTCTTGGAGCCTTGACGCCAGCCTGAGCAAACCGCTCGTCCTTGTAGTCAATAATTTACAGCCCGCTGACTCCCTCAGGCATTTGGAAGTGCCGGTCCTGCCGCAAGACCACTGCCGGTGGCGCCTACACCGTCTCGTAAGCCTCCCGTTGCCGAACACGCACGCACCGACTCCATCATACACACAGACACCGAGACCTCTGATCTAGGAACATTGTGCTAATTTTTGACAGCACACCCGCTGCTGCCGCCACAAGGTCCACCATCCGACGATTGAGGGAGATTGCTGAGGTCTAGAGTGGTTCCGGGCACCTGGGTTGGGGGTGTTCTTCGAGCGTCTTTCAATATGCGGGCGGCCATATCAACAGTGAGGCGGCGCGCATCAGCATTCGGGCTCCGGTCGTGCCGGTCCTGTGTTGACGATGATCATGGGTTTCTCGGGGTTTCTCCAAAATCAATGGCATAAATCACGACCATGCGGTGCATAGCTCATGGCATAATGTGATGCGATTTGATTGCATGGGTGAAAATGCTGATGTGATCTAGAAAATGACAGATAGATGTCGACACTGGACCGTTTACGATGCTTTCGCTTTCCTGCCGGTTACACCATTACCGTTCGAATACGCTATATCCTTCGATGTCCCCCTTTGCAACCCCACCACACGCTCCAAAATCGAAATGTACAGTTGCATCACCCAAACAATCGCCCTAGCCACGAAATCCTTCCAACCCAACACCGGCTTCACACCCCTACTAAACTTCGCACTCTTCGCCTCCCACGGCACACTTCCCCCGAGCCTCAGACCCACCCCCATCCCACTCGCAAACCCATCTTCATGAAACCCGTACCCGGTCCAAGCCCCCGCATACCAAACACCCTTCTTTCCCTGGATCTGTTCGAGCGCTTCTTGCGCGGCCACCATGGGGGCGTTATACAACGGATGTCGGTATTGGAAGGTAGCTTGTGTGAGGGATGGTGACGGGGGTGTTTGGGGATTTAGCGTGACGAGGATGTCGCCGTAGAGGGAAACGGGGAGGGCTTGGAGGATGTTCATGTTGTAGGTAAGGGAGACTGTTTGGAGAGAGCCGTATGCGGGGTTAGTGGGTAAGGATGCGGGTGAGGAGTTGGTGAGGTAGTTCCAGGCGGACCAGGCGGTGCGGCGTTTTGGCATGAGCTGGAAAGTGTTAGTCTAGGGCACCTATGGCTGGAGAGAGCCTGTGGTGCTACGTACCGATGGATCAGAATGTAGGTACGCTGTGTTCGGTGTCGTCTCAAAGGAACTCAAAATACCCTTCTCTTCAGACGTCGCGGCATCACCTACTATCCACCTAGCCTGATCCCCATGGCAAGCTAGCACAACCTCATCAAACACCTCTTTCTTTCCTCCACTACCCCGGCCAAGAGTCAATTCCACCTTCCTGTCTTTCCGCTTGAGCGACTCCACGGGTGTGCTTAGATGTATTTTAACTTGGGGGCATTCTTTCATCACAGCATCGATATACCTCTGCGACCCACCCTCAACAGTCAACCAAGGCGGCCGTTCCTGCACCGTAGAAAGCAAATGATGATTCCACATAAACCGCACTAATGTCAGTGCCGGAAATTCCAGCGCACACTTATCTGGTCCTGTACTCCACACACATGCCGTCATTGGGATCAAATAGTCATCCCTGAAAGCGTCGGAGTAGCCTTGCTGTTCGAGGTACTCGCCGATGGTGAGTTCAGATGATGGGGCAGAGGGGGAGAAGAGCAGATCCAGGCTGAAGAGGTTGAAGCGCACAATGTCGAAGATCATGCGCCAGAAGGTTGGGCGCAGGGCATTGAGGGGCTGCGCGAAAAGAGAGGTAAGAGAGGTGCCGGACCATTCGAAGGCGCCGGTGTCGCGGGACATGCCAAAGGTCATTTCGCTAGGGATTACTTTTACGTTTAGGGCGCTGAGAAAGGCGATAAAGTTTGCTATATTGCCGTTAGGTTCTGTCTGTTGTCCCATCACATGCATACTAACGGTACGTTGCGGTGTTCAGCACAATGAATCCCGCATCTACAGGCGTAGATTTGTTGTTCTGCTTGTTCGTCCATGTTGCCGTGTTCGTGTGACCCCCTAGTCTGTCTTCTTTCTCGAAGAGGTGGATTTCATGGTTGGAGTTGCGGAGGGTCCAGAGGGTGGAGAGGCCGGATATTCCGCTTCCGATTATGGCTATGCGCTTTTTCTCCATCTCTTTACTCAAAATTCACGAAATTTGTGAGGCCAATTAAAATCTCATGAAGGCAGGTAGGATCGGCGACGCGGTATACTCGTGAACTGGTACCTGTAGAACAAAACGCAATATTTTGGAAAGAAGAAAATGCTAGAGAAGAAGTGGTGAGGTCATTGATTTGTGAAGCGAGTGCTGTTTCAGCTCGTTAGGGCTGGCCTCAACGATTTGTGAGAAGAGTCTGAAAATATGCAGAAATCACGTGGGAAAACATTGATTCGGTTGCAGTCAGTATACATTCTTTAGTATTAACATCCGCGGACCGATTTGACCGGCTGGACGGGATGGAGTAGTCGGATTCGCGCTAAGGCGCATCCGGTGGGACAGACCCAGGCGTCATAAAAGCCGTGAAGCACTCCAAGTCTCTACTTCTGAGGGCGTCCAAGTGTTGGATGCAAGAGCTTGATTAACTATAACGACGGTCAAGGCTGGCAAAGGGAATAAGATCCCTTGGTAGCAAATCTATTGCTGTCAATCGTGTCAAGAGGACGACGTAAACAGAGAATAAAGGCTCCATACAGAGCAGAACCGGATGGAGCAGAGTTAATATCGAGTAGGATAGACTCGACAACGGTAGTGAACAACTGTGGCATACGTTCAATGGAAGGCAGCATCTGATCATCACACGTGACGAGACAAGGATTCCCTGGCCTTGGCATTACGCATTGCGCTTCGTCCGTAACAGCAACCTTCATTCGCGACACTCTCACAACTAATCTCCTGATAACCAGCGACGCTGCCCTATCGAACCGTACCTCCGCTATTCCTCGTTCAAGCCCCGCGAAACATAAAAAGTCTCCCGTCACCATGTCCAACCTCATCGATGCGGAAGCAGGCACCGAGCGCTTCGGAGGCTACGAAGCCGAGCTGAAGCTCGTGCAGGCCGATCTGAACCAGCAAATAGAACAAATCAAGGAGACAACAGGAGAGCCCCGAAAGGCCGCTATCAGCAGGGCAGAGAGGGCGTTGGAGGAGGCCGATGAGCTGGTACGTCGGAGTTAGCAGCGTGACATGCGACGGGCGCTATATGTGCGGTCTGAAGAGATAGCGCATGCCCATGCTTAGAGCATGATCTTCAGTATGATATCTAACAGCTTTATGTACAGATTGGCCAAATGCGCCTAGAAAAGTCCAACATTCCCGCGAACCTCAAATCGAAGTACAACTCCCGCTTCCGCAACTTCGAACACGACCTAGACAGCGTCAAGAGGAAACTCGAGTCCTACACCAACGACCGTAGCAAGCTCTTCGGCGACCGCTACACTGACAACCCCGACACAGATGCCCAGCTCGAGCAGCGTCAGCAGCTGCTGTCAGGCACCGACAGGCTGCAGCGGTCATCGGGAAGGCTTACGGCGGCACAACGCATGGCTCTGGAAACGGAGCAGATTGGCGCGGGAACTCTGAGCGACTTGCACAGACAGAGGGAGCAGATCGAGCATACCAGGAGCACGCTGTTGGAGAGTGAGAGCTATACGGATCGGAGTATCAAGACGCTGAAGGGCATGGCGAGAAGGTGCGTAGTCTCCCCATGACAGTGATAAAGCCGCTCGTGTTGATGCGGAGTACCCTAGATCATGGTTCCCGTTCTGAGACGTGGTGTGCTAACGAGGTTACGATTACAGGATGGCTACCAACCGGATCATTACTATTGCGATCATCACGGTGCTTGTTTTACTTATCTTTGCAGTTATATACAGCAAGTTCAGATGAGCGATTGTATGCTATTAGCGGGTGCGGTTGTACGTTTTAGTGGTGTTTTGGAGCATCTCTATATAAGAAGGGCTAGGTTCTTGGGTCTATCGTTATGGTCTAATTCCGCAATGCAGAAGTCAGAATATCTGATATATTGGATAAGAACTACTCGATGTTGATCTGTGGCGTGTTTTGTAAAGCTTGCCTGCGCAGCGTAATCTACGAAAGGGTCATCTGCTTGACACAAGCGCAAGTCGCAGTTGTGGGAAAAGCACGCACGTAGTCTTGATTTCGAACTTCGATATATTGATCTTGACGGCGTTTCTTGGGTGCAAAACTCCCCCAATTCTGTTATCGTTCCTGCATCTTCGCTATTCACACGAGTGTCCAACCTCATTTTTCTTGTAGCTTTCGCCGGCTGCCAACGTTCGCTTTGGGGTTTCCAACCGCACGCAATGCGTTGCTTTCAGGGTATCTCAAACATGCCCATTGGTGTATCCGTTGACCATCATCTCCCTTTGGAACTTGAAAACTCTGCTCGTTTGTTGGGAAGGGCAGCAGCGAAGCTCACTGCGAGACCCCTTCCTGCGGCGCGATCAGGACTACCGAGTCGCCTGTCCTCTTCGTAAGCTTCGAATACATATTTTCAGCCGTGCTTGACCGCCTACCTCGCACAAACAGCATCTCCGATTGCTTCTTGACTGTCTTTTCTGCCATCAGCCTGCATTCCCCTCCAATATTCAAAGTACTGACCCTCACACGCGGCTCGTCCTCGTCCTCGTCTTCGGCGACATATATTGTCTCTTCGACATCTCCGAGTACGAGATTACAATGGCTGTCATATGCCTGTACACCGAATCAGTTACTCCCTTCCCCGCATTGTGCAGCTCCGACGTACGTGCAGGCGGCCCTTGAGTTCGCGATCGCCGCGCAACTTCACTATAACGATTTCGTCGATGCAGAGGCGTACGAGGTCGAGCGGCTCGTGTCCTTCGTCTTTTTCGTCCATTGCGAGCGAGCGTATGCGTATGCGACGCGAAAGGCGGTGCGCTTCGTTGATTCGAGGTCGAACTTTGGCAGCTCCGATGAATTGCGCTTGGCGGCGGGCCATTTACACTAGGCCACGTCGGGCACTAGCGTTGTTGATTGCGTCAGTCGTGTGTTGACCGGTCACGGCTTCCGACCAAGCGCAACTGGTTTGCCTCGACCGCAGCCTGAATCGTAAACCCATTTTTTTCTCCAAACCGATCGACTGCCGCGAAATTTTGAGGCCATGGCTGATGAACAAAAAGATCGGAATCCTCTGCTGGCGGCCTTACCTCCGACGACCGATTACTTGACATATCTCACTATTGTTGAGTACAACCTCACCGAAGAGAACCTACCGGTGCTTCATCAAGTTCTGCAAGACAGAGATCTTACCGCCAACATTGGATGGGACTTGGTACATCTACTGCTCCCACTTCTTCCGGCGTCAGAAGAATGTCTCGAAGACGTTGCCGCAAAGGGCAACCCGCGGGAGGTGATTCTGAAGGTCACAGAGGCTTTGCAGTTGCTGGAATTTGAAGAGCCGCACGTTGATTCTGAAGACGAGGCGGAACCAGGAGAGGCGTCGTCAAAAGCGCCGGCTGTGGACGTGGGCGAATCGACCACATCACCGGCATTGCCACCTTCAGTAATCCCACCATTGCCCGTTCTGAAATTCGAGGTCCTAGTCGACTTATTGACGTCTTTACATCGACGCGTCAAAACCAAGTACCCCAGTCGCTTCCTCGCAACGAGTCTTCAGGCCGTACTGGCAGCATACAACCGGGCAAATACCCATCAGGATGAGCTCACCATGTCCGCCGTCAAACTCGTCAAGACCCTTTCCGGCACTAAGAGGCCGCATCTTCCGCCGAGGACTGCCAGCGGGAATCTACTTCGTACGGGGACTAGCTATTCTGAACCGGATCCAGAGGCGCAGAGCGATTCTCCAACTGCAGACGAGCAGACGCTTACCAATCGACTGCTTCAGTCGTTCTTGACGCACATCATCGAAGACTACGTCCTGACCCTGAACTCCAACGATGATGTTCCGGGTCTTGCATGGTCCAGCAGACTAATGGAGAAGTACGAGCCAAGGCGCGTGGTACCGAATAAGCCTAAGTATGCCGACCGCTTTGCTCAAGAGGAGGATTTGAAGTCAAGATCGGCTATCGTCGGCCAGCTCGTTGCTCTGGCGCAAGATCTTGGCTTGGAGACGGACGATCTCGTGCAAACAATCATGAGTCCCGAGGTAGAAAAGCCAGGCATTCCAGGGTCCCAGGACGAACCCCCAAACTCCGCCGAAGACATTCCTTTATCGAAGACTGGCTCACTCTTACTTTATGCGGCCCGCATCGTCAAACAGGAGCTCTTTGCGAATGTGAGCAGCGATGATGCTGCCTTCATTCACATTTTCCCGGACCACGCCACGATACTAGAGAACTTCGTTGGCACGCTTGGTCAACAGACCGTCGGTCTTGAACCGGAAGCACTACTGGATACAGTCCTTGCCCTTGGCCTAATAGCTCTGGAGAAGAACGCAGTTGGTGAGCCGAAGGACGATGAGCAGTTTACAAAGTACTTGCAGACAACATCCTTGATCTCTGCGAATACACCGTCACCCAGTCTCCGGTACCATGCACACTACCTCACCTCGACCATCCTGCGCTCTCACCCGTCAGACCTTGTGCGGCTGACCTTCATCCGCGACACGCTTGAATACTGCCCATACGAAAACCTCAAAGCGAGTGCAGTGTCCTGGCTGAAAGGGGAGACCTTAGAGGCGAATCCCAACGTCCCCTCGCCGAATCCAGCCGCAGACTCTACAGACAACTCGGAAACCTCCATCTTCGCCACCCCAGTCGCCCTCTCTACCACTGCACCCTTTCTCTTCCCCGACCTCACCCACTCCTACCAATCCGCCGTCGAGATCTCGGATTCCTTCATGCAGTTTCGGTCTGAATTGGGCTTTTACCTCGCCTCACTCAACTTTTACTACCTGCTTCTCTCGGCGCGTCAGCTGCACGAGAACCTGGATATCAAGGGTTTGCACAAGAACAGTCAGATGGAGAATCATTTTTTGACGCCGCTGAGGGAGGTTTCGGTTCGGTTCAAGGAGAGCTTGGGTGACGATGGAGAATTGAAGATTGCGGAGGGCAGCGAGGAGAGTATTGTGCAGGCGCGGATGGATATTGAGCTGTTGGAGCATGTTGTTGCGCAAGTTGAGGCTGCGGCTGGTAAGCTTTGAGAAAGCCTTTGATGGTTAGGGCGATGGTAAGGGGCGTGCTTGTAATGAGCACCGTACTCGTCGGGAAGACGAGCGATTATGATATGTGTTACGAGGAACGTACGTATGGATGAAAGCATGATTAATAGGAAAATATTCTCGATGAAAAAACTATCTCCCAGGTTCATTTTGCCGTCCCAGGAACCATCTTCTATATGCTCAACCTAGGCGACCCAGTACCAAACAGCGTCGGCGTAGGCGTTCCGCCCACACTCGACGATGCCGGACTCACGAACCCTAACCTCGTCCTCACACTCCGCGGTATCTTCTTGACTCGAGTCGGAATACCCGGCCACGCCCCAGGCACCTGGTTCTTCTTCTCCTCCACCGCCGGCGCAGCGTACTGCGCCTTCACCGGCTTCTCCATCTGCAGGTCCTCGATGAACTGTTTAAGTCGCTCCTCCTTGGCCGTCTCCCGCTCCTTCTCTGCCTTGACTCTATCCTGCGGCAGCACTGTCTTCGTGACGTAGTACTCCTCAGGGCTCACCGTAAGAGGTAACTGCACCGTCGGCAGCAGATGTTTGGCCTTATGCGCTTGCTGTAAAGTATAGTCCTCCAGGAACTCTTCGCGAAAGGCGGAGCGGTGTTTGGCAAGGCTTGGGATGTCTATACCCCAGACGGCTATGTCTGTTATGGCGCGACGGAGTGGGGATGTGCAGGCGGTGTTGGAGTAAACGTAGGATATTACTCGCAAGTGGATGTTGCCGTTGCCTTGGGAGCCTTTGCTGGAGGGAAAGTATTGGATGTCGTATTTTTGGGCAAGGAGGGGAATTATGGCGTTTTGGAGGGCGGGGATCTGTCGGCGTGTTGGCATCCGAACTTGCATCATACTCAACGGTGGGAAGGAAAGCGTACCTGGAACTTATCCCCTAAAATCCACAACTCACACAACTTCTTCCAGCCCACACCGCCGAACTCCACCTTGAACGTAAATTGTCCTGTATACGCCCATGATAGGAACTCGGCGAAGGTACAGGGGTCTTCGTCCAGTAGCGGGATGTACTTTGTTTCGGCTTCGATGAAGCGGCCGTCGAGGGCTTTGCCGAAGAAGGGAGATGCTGCGCAGAGGATCTCGATGTGCGCGTCGAAGGGGGAACTTCGTCGGGGCCGATGGCTGGTGGTGGGGTGGACGGTTAGTGAAATGTGGCTTATTGGTGGGTGCATGTCCGGGACATCGAGTTTATATTGCGGGGTTAGATATACATACACAAGTTCACGATGCCGCCGGCGAAGATGCTGGGAGGGATGTTAGCGTGGGTTTAGGCTGACATTGTGATATCCAAACAAGCACCATATCGCGCAGAGAGTGGAATGTCGTTCTTCGCCCTTGAAAGTTATCGAGCTTCAAGCCGCGTCCCAGCTTCCTTCCGAATGTGTCGGCTATGACTGGAAAGTACGTACCTCTGCGTAAGCGGAATCATCCTGCCTTCCGCAATCTTGGTGGGAAAGCGTAATAGAACTGCAATCTAGCTATCGCTGCCCCATAGTCCCCTGTCTTAAGTAGCTGCCCCCCACCTGTGAAACATCTCCAACTAGCGATAACTCCACCAATCAACGCACGCGTCAATCTCAACGCGCAATCACGTGCGACGCCAAGCCCGTTCCGGCAAAGACGGCTGATCACGAAACCGCTGAATAGGCCACGCCATCCATTTGACGTTCCACAATCCCATTATGATATTGCGAATAGCGACTTGGTTACTAGTGTCGTCTTTTGAGGCTTATGTGAGAGCGGCTGCACATAATGTGGCGCCCGATATAACGGTTCTGGAGGAGGGATATAATGTCATTGCTAAGATTCCTTGTCTGGGATGTCCGTTTCTCTTTCAGGATACGTCGAAGGGGATGGATGAGGAGTGGACAGTGAGGAAGGATGATAATGCTTTAGTAAGACCGTCCCGGAATTTACCTTCAACTTTCTTAAGAATACTAATTGGTTCCTGCAGTTTCTTAACATCAGCCTTCCCTACGACAGCGCACACCTTTCTGTCAACAACGCAGCCCTCTACTCCGGCGGCCGCAACCTCCCACGCATCTACGCAAACCAAGTCGTCCAAGATTTTTCCGTGGACGACCTAGCAAAAACCGTCGCAAGCGGCCAGCTGGAAGCGAGTCACGAGACCAGCTTAAGCACCCTCGGAGGCGGGTTTTTCGGACTATCCTACCGGCAGTCTCTCCGAAATCTCCAGACCGAACAAAACCTCGATGCTTTATTATTTCATTTCGACATTTTTGAGTTGTATTCCGATTTGACGAATCCGCCGCTGAAGCACAGGCTAGATAGCCCGGCCCAGAGGATGCTCGAAGTGCTGCTGATACAGAAACCCTTATTGTCGGCACTGCAACCATCGCCCACCTACGAAATTCTCAGCGCCTCCCTTGTTCCCCGCTCCTCCGACCCCAGTCCCACCCAGAAGACAATGTCCTTCCTCGACTGGGACGACTATGGGCAAAAAGGAACCGCTGCGCACGCATTGACCTACGGGGCTGAATCCATGGTTTCCTACATTGCTTCTGGATTCTGGGGACTGTTCACTTTCATCTTAGGCGTTGTCGCCCTTTTTGTTCTTGTGTGCTTAGTGTGTATTTTTGGATGGGGCTTCTGGGAGGACGATTATGAGAAGGCGCAGCATGGGAAGAGGAGGAAGAGTCGAGGTACTGGGAACGGCAGTGGGAGTTGGAAGGCGAGGGATGTGGAGCAGGGAGGGGGGAAGGGGAAATTTCTTAGTGCGGAAGAATTAGGGCTTGGGGGACGCGGGAGAGTTGTTGGCCTGGGAAAAAGTGATTGAGGTTGGTCTTCTAAGCTCTTCGCAGTGAGTCAAGGCTCATCGTTGGAACAGTTGCGCAAGTACATGTTGTGGACTACCCGGTATCGATACCTGTCTCAAATAGGTGATACGCCTCTCATGATTGGCGCTTGTTGTTCCTGAAATGATATGGTGGCCGTTCTGGGTGTGACAACGGTCAACTGATTTGTCGGACCGGTTCCGTGAACATTTAATCTAACATTCACGAGAATACAGCGCGCTGGAAGAAAGAATTGTTGTGTATCCAGGAAAAGCGCACCCGACCCTTTCGTTCCTGCTCTTTATAGACTAGGGTGAGGTCACAGGCTTTCTAGGAGAGTGTTCCGCGTTACCTCAGGGCCCACTGTTTAAACTCACCTCAATTTCACCGATAAATATCGGCTATGGTCTGAGCGGTCTGCGTTTGTCGTCATTTATAGGCTCGACTGCTCAGCTTCTGCCTACTGGAACCCCGAAGCAATCCCGTCTAGTTTGCTCACACTTGGTATTCGAGTTCGTAAGGAATTTACCAAAAAGAAAAGGTACTTGCTCTTGTACTGCGGTACGTCTCCACTGGAACTACAACACGGTGCGTCTTCGAATGTAACAGCAAAGAGTGACACTAATCTGATCATAGCCTGTTGGCTTTGGACTGACACCTCATATAGTGATATCTGAGGATGAGACTTCACTTAGGCTACACACTCGTCGCTCTGGTGGCCAGCATCATGGGCCTTCCAACCCACGAGCAAGCTGACAACAACCGTGGTACGTAGAATAATCATACTGCTTCCCCATCCTTTCAACCACTCCCATACTAATCCCCTTCTCAGACCCATCCTCTCCTTCCTCTGCCATCAACATCTCCTTCATCGACTCCACCATCCTTGCCCGCGGCGAAGGCCGCACCTTCCAGCTCAACATCCTCAAGGACAGACACATCAACAACCATTATCACCAACACATCGGGAACATCTCTCCGCAACAACTCTACGACTGGATCAAACAATCACTCCATGAGCTGTGCCCCAAAGGAGCTGCAAAGGTCTCCCGGATGAACGGACGAAGAAAGGCATCCGCTACAGGGACGGCAAAAACCGCGTCGTTACAAACGCGCAGCTCCGCATCTTCGTCGCCAAGCATTCCCTTAACGAACGGTACAACGACCAAGCCCCCGCCATGACGGACGCCCTCATTGAGCTCCTGGCCCAAGCCTGGTACCAACAAGTCGAGAACATGTACGCGCGCGACCGAAATTGTCACTTCTTCATAGAGTCGGGCAAGGACGCCGAAACATACTACTTCTGTAACATCGCGACGCAGATGTGGGTGCGTGTTCCGCAACTGGGAATCAACCTCCGGGTAACGATCGATTTCGGGAAGCACGGCGGCAAGAATACGGACGGCTGGTTCGATTGTGAGGGCGTAATGGGGGCGACTCAAGGTGTGCTTTGGGGGATGCAGGAACAGCCTGCGGCGGCCTTTGAGACGGAGCTGTTTCATATTTGGCTCTAGAAAAATTGTTTGAATGACGACCAAAATACTGTGTATTGAGGTATATGGGGTTTTCGTGTACGCGGGGGCTTAGACGGGAGAGAGGTGAGGGGGCCGGGGCGGAGGCCGGGGCGGTTAGAACAGCGATGTTTACATGGAAACATACGATACCGGTTCGGAGCTGGTTAGTAGATCTAACCCCCTTTCTCTAATATGAATGTGTATTTCTAGCGCCCTTTTTCCCTTTTCCAATATGTGTATACTATGTAGCGCTTCACCAGTAACTTTCAAACTCGACTACTTCTCCCCGTCTTCCATTATTGTGCACTTCCACTCCAAGCGTTTGTTGTTCAATCGCCTTCGGCGATTTCTAATGTACGTACAATTAGAGCTAACAATATACTCGTAAGACTTGATGAAATAAGACAAAAATCTGTACCATATCCATCCCAACACTGCGAGAAACATATGACTAGATAGTCTAGAGTATATAGTCTAGTGATGTGTAAGGAGAGGGGTATCATGTGCTATCTGTCTCGTGAATGAAAATGGAGGGAAACAATGTGCCGCTCAAAGTCCTAATATCTATCCTTCTATGCCGTTGTCTTGTCTCGCCTGAAAACCAAAACGCCGTCTATATGCTTCTATATTCCCCATGATAATCCCAATACTCCCTAAAACTCCAAGATGTCAAACGCCGGTGGTATACCATGCCATCATGCCGTGCCAAAATCCAGTTCACGCCAGGGTATCCCGCATCTCAAATACCTTGGCTATGCGGATGATCCGACGGTTCGCAGGGGAGCCCGTAATGGGCTAAAGTCCATGCGTCTCCAACCCCTCCATCCCGCGTGTCTCACTGCCTTTCCTTAGCATCGACTCGTTTCGCAGCATGGTGAAGAGGTCGCTGTCGTCTGTGTGCTCGTAGAGGTCGTTAGATTCTTTAGGGAAGACGGTGCTAGGCGCAGGCAAAGTATCGTCGGATTCGGCAGCGGTGAGGTCCTCGCGGATGCTGTGAGTTTGGTTAGCGGATGCTTGGGAGTGAGAGAGTTGGGGGAGGAGGGGAGATATACCTCACCGTCACAGGCCCCTCTTCTCCCTTGAGCAGCGGGATATGCATCGGGGTGGGCTCGTCAACGACCTTCGCTTTGCCCTTCAGCGTCAACGCCTCTCGGATCATTGAACAGCTCCGTAGGCTGGAGTGGGAATCGCCCACTTCTTGCTTCAGGTGCTGTTCCATTTCATCCAACTTCTGCAACGCCATCTCCCGCTTGCTTTCCTCGATCGCTGCATACTGTCCTTCGGGTGGCTTCTCGGCCGTGACTCTTTTGACCACAGCCATGGCCCCAATCTCAATGACCCTCGCGCTCTTCCCCATCTGGTCCGCATGGCTCATATGCGTAAAGACTGGCTCTGTCGTACTAGTCAGCTGCATTACCCCCGCATTAGTCTCCGTACCCCCATTCCTATTCTTGTCCTTATTCCCACCCCTATTCCTCTTCTTGATCTGCGTCGCCTTCATATTCTTCTTGTCAACAACCGCTTCATCCCCGTCTTCCTCATCCATCGGCGTCCCAATCCTCGCCGGCAGCAACACCCGCTGCAACCACCCCACATCCCCACCATCATCTGCCGGTGCACTAGTCGGCATCCCCAGCCTCCCCTTCGCATCCTCATACACTCCCTGCATGAAGCCCCAATCCGGACCCTGACTCGCGCTCCTAACCACATGGCTCTCGACGTACGGGAGACGCTTTAGGCGGCCGCCGTCGTCTTCGGGGGTAAAGCAGTGCGGGCGTGACTCTTGGAGGCGGAACAAGACGGGTTTGAGAGGGGCGGTCGGGTTGGCGGTCGGGTTTCGGGGCAGGGTATGGTTGTGGGCAGGATCTTGAAATTGGTCTTGAGCATAGAGGTGTTGGGTTGCGGCTAAGATGCGGTCTACGTCTCCTTGGCAGAGGGAGCGGCGGTGGAAGGGTTGCTGAGTGCGGGATGTGGCTTCATAGGGATGGAGGGCGTGGGTGCTGGTTTGGAAGCGCGAGGGTAGAAGGGCTCTTTGTATATTTTGCTGATATCGCGGTTGGATTTCGTACTCCTGGTGTGGGTAGTAGCTCTGCTGGAGTTGGAGTGGGTAAGGATGCGGGGTGTTATGGTCAGGGGCTGGGTAAGGGGACGGATTCCGCCGGCCGAAAGCGTAGCCTGAGAAGTCTGGCGTGGAGGCAACGGTCGTGGTGTTCGAAGAGTCCGTTAACGCATCGGCATGATCAGGGCGATAATCCGATTCGTCTGGCACCTCACTGTTCGCGGGCGAGATCGTCGGTCCGGCTTTGTGAGCTGCCAGTTGCTTGTCTAGCTGTTCTTGCATGGAAGCCTGCTGGCTCGTCGGCGGCAAGAAGGGACCACCGTCATCGCCGAACGGCGCATCGGACTGAGACATGGCTGCCAGTCAATACGGGGCCTGGAAGCGCCTGGTCTGCAGGTGATGTGATGTGGGCGCGCCCGCGTGATCGACCAAACGGAACGGAAAATGGGAGGGATTGACTGGAGGTCATACGGGAACAAGGAGAGATGGCCAGATATAGATTGGATTTTCTTTTTAGCGTGGTCTGGGCTGAGACATGGTGTTTGGCGGATAGGTGGGTCTTAGGCAGCTATCGCTGGTTCCTACATGAGACAAACATGGACCTATTAACCGGAAGCCTATAGTTCTGTTAGCTTTACGTTATGTGGTCTTTCTGTTTGGGTGGATTTGAGGAGCGGTGCTTGTTTTGGCGTGAAGATGTGATTGAGATGTTGATGACGGACTGGTGTGCTGAGCTAGGTGCTGTTTGTGGACATGTTGCTGGGCGCCCTGATCCGGTCCATGATAAAATGGATTGGGGAGTCGTCGGAAGTCCGACAGGATGGAAGATTTTGACGGACTGTCTCCTAAGCCCAATGCGTCCACCTTTTCCCAAACCTACGATATAGTACAAGAATTCGCGGCATACATATCATTACACTGGTCCACCATCCCAAAACACTCATCACTCCTTCTTTTCCCGGGTTTCACCCTCATTCTCTTTCCCACCCTTTTTCTTCTCCCAACTCCACACCTCCCAAATCTGATCCAAGATAATAGTAGTATACGTCTTCCCCTCCTCCAGCGCCCTCTTCTCCTCCTTCAACCGCCTCTCCTTCCACCCCTCCTCTTCCTCCCCCATCCAAACCTTATTCCACCACGGCCGTCCCTCCTTCTGCCCCGCATTTCCACTCAGCGCATCTCTCCTCGCCCTTTCCGCCTCCTCCCTCTTCTTCAATATTCTCGACGTCTCCTTCGCTTTTTCTGTGGGCAGTTCCTTGACCGGCGAGCTCCACCGTATTTGTTGAAATAGCGAGCGACCGTTGTATTGCTGTGCGAGGTGGTCAGCGGACAGGTAAAAGCCTATGCCGAGCGAGAAGGTATAGAGGTCTAGTTTGCGCGGCGGCATGAGGGCTATCACGGGGCAGAGGACTGCGCCGCCGATGGCGAGGTTGCGCGTTAGACGGTCGTAGCGGGCTTTTTGTTCGAGGGCGAGGCGTTCCTCGGGGGTGAGGAGCGGGGGTTGTGGTGTTGACATTTTGGGGGTGTGGGCATGCGTTGTTTGCGATTGACTTGGTTGAGTAGATGGGCGTGCTGGACACAATGGAGGTTACTGGTGGAGGTTGATGCTGAGCTACGGTCAAAAGTTCGATGATGCGAAGACGAGCCGCGCTTAGGTTGGCGTTCGGCTAAACTTGCCAAATTCGAGCAGCAAGCGGCCTCCGCTCCCAATCATCATTGCATACTACCAAAGAATTGTTATGAATGTGATGCTGGCTCTTGCGGTGGGAAATTCTCGCGAGATAAGCAGTCAGGTCCTAAATACTATCGCACTCTTATGAGAAGCTAGCTCCTTGAATTCTATACACCTTTGGTAGGAGTTAGTATGGTTTGGCTTATTTGCATTTGGCTACTAGCTCCTATGAATACAGCCTTCCTACTATTTACAGCCGCCGCGCTCGCGTACCGTAGAGATCCCGCAGCCTTCTGACCTTCAATGCATCGGTATAGGGGCCAATTCGAATACAAGGCGGGGTAGACATGCCCTGCTAAGTCGTGTCCGGCCATATTTTCCTTCTCTTGAAAGTCGAGCCTGATGTCGCTCCATTCTCTTTCCGTTTTAATGCCGGTTCAAACGATCCGCTTGCCCTCAATTTCTTCGTTGGTGTCCTGCGAATGTCCACATCGTCTTCCACAGCTCCCTCAGAGTCTCCTCCGTTGCCCATCCTTGTATCGTCGAATGCATCGCGCTTCCGCTTCTGTGACGTACTCGGTGAATCCATGAGCCTGCGTAATCTGCTCTCGCGGAGTCTCCGATTGACTTCCTCTGTCACGTCGATGTGCTGAGCGACATAGCTGTCTTCGGATCGCTGTGGTCTGGGTGACTGTCGGGCGTTTTGGCTCGGAGCAGGGGAGGTAGACGGATTTATTGAGGTCTCTAGATCCGGTGGTCTGCTTGAAGGCTTTGATCCCTCTAGACTGAGACGTTTATTGGAACTCTTTGCCGCGAGTTAGCAATGCCTCTCCTGCAGTTCAAAGAACGCCCACCTTTTTTAAGCCCTTGCTCTCTAGCTGTTCTTTGAACCTCTGCATATCATCCTGCAGTCTTCCCGATTTATTGCGGAGAGAGATCAGCTCTGTAGCGAGCCAGTCCGGCGATCTATGATCCGTCGCTTCAAGGGCTTCGTTGAAGAATTGTAATTGCAAGCGGACATTGTCGATATGTCTCTCGATCTCCTGGATCGATTGTTAACACTGGCGTACAAAGTCTTCATGACTCTGTACCTCAAACGTCGGCGTAGCCATGCTGGGTTGCTGTTAAAGATGCACGAAGAGGAACGAAGAGCTGCAGGAGTTGAAACTTTGGATACGGAGCGGGCCGACCGAGCTCCGCTTCGACGTTCCGATCGCACTTCCGACCTTTCCGAGCGCGCGTCACTATCTTACGGGGAGAATGAATTGGCTGCATATCGGCTAGAATCGGAGCTTGTCTCTCGCGGTAGCTTACTTCTAGGAAATAAACAGTCTGTATAATCACTCCTGTACACCCTTACATTCGTAAGAAACGCAAGGTTGATTAATTTTGTACACCATTCGTAAGAATTAGTGTGGTTGGCTTAATTATTGCGCAGGAATATTTTACCATGAGGCTTGTGTATTAGGTAGTCCCCATACCTGTCTTTACTTATGTAGTTGATATTGACTATCAACCTACTGTACTACTCTGGTATCTTCACGTCTCTGAACTTCTGAATACAGGACGGCGTCGAGTCTGCGTATGGGTGATGGCGAGAGAATAACACTCCACAATCAGCGGGTTTCTTACTTGTTTGAGCTTTCCGCATGCCCTCCATTCCAAAGAGAGCTATGTCTACCTAGCAATCACGCTATTGCCCCAAGGGAACCTCGCGGCCGTTGCTCAGCTGCCCATCTACAATGGCTGCCTTTCCCTCCGTCCGAAATCGACGCCTCGGTATGGCACCGTTATCCGACGAAGCGGAGGCGAAGCAGATGTGTTCCCCATTCGCATCTAAGTACTGTGTACTGAAGGGTTTGGCATGTGCGCTAAGGTTGGTGTCCAATGTTTCTACGGCAATCCTCCAGGCAATTTTGCCCGGACGATGATTTTGCCGAATTTTAAGCCAACGCGCTCGGTCCTTCATTCTTCTGGGTCATCAAAGGATAACTTCACGGGCTTTCCCTTCTTTTTCGCCTTCTTGACCACTTTCTTCTCAGATACCTTGGAGTCCTTCTCATCCTCTTCCTTCTCCTCAGCGATCACTTTAGCCGCCTTCCGCTTCTTCGTGGGCTTCCCAACCTCGGCGATGGTGTCCTTTGCATGCGTTGAAGTAGCCGTCTCTTTCGACTTCTCACCACCATCCGCAGCAGCGTCGTTTTCCGCATCTTTGTCTGCCACCATGGCTTCGTACTCAGCCTTTGTCATGGATTGATTGGTATCCTCCAAGACATAGGTTGGCGCATCATCTTCGTCGTCTTCCTTCTTTAATCGCTTGCTCCTGGGTATGGGGTTCTCGTGGCGTCCTGAGCCATCGCCCGCCAGCTCGCCGCGAAGCCGCCGAAGAAAGGCAGGTTGTGTATCATCTGTGGATGGCTTAGCTTTCTGCACCCCATGGTTTACGTAGTGAGCACACCATATGAGAGGTCCTTTGACTTGAAGCTCATTTTGAATGGTAGAAACTTTGGAATGTACTGTATCATGTGAATCGAATGAACACACCCCCGCGAATCGTGGAGGATGTGTCACGCTGAACATGCGCTGCGAAGTTGTGGAGTGCGAAGGTTTGGAGCGAGGCGAGGCTGCAAGACTTGCAGGGGTCGAGCGCCAACAAGGACTCTGGTTGGACTCATAGCCGTGGCGGGAGATGCACGCGACTCTTGGCGCGTGCATGGTACCGCGCTTGGTGATGCGCATCATCGTGTTTTGGTGTTTACGCCTCAAAGATGTCGCGGTGACAGCCCCTTCGCGCGTCCACTTAGTCTGAACATTTGCGAAGCGCACTCGAATGGGGCGCCTGTTGAGCGCCGCTTCCCTAGCAAGCATCAAGGCCGCGCTGCACCTGCCAGTTCCCCCCTGGACATCCCTGTTCGGGCGACGATATTTCACTGCTAGCCAACGAGCGCGGAACTGACACGCAATCACACCCTCCCAACTACACAAAACAGCGCTCATGGTTGCCCCGTGACCACTGACGCTACTCGACACCTGCGAAACCTCTCTGGAGTCGACTATTGCGCCAATTCGTGTCACTTGCCCTGCTCGACCGCTCTGCGCCGACTGCGCCAACCCCTCGATTCGCGCTCCACACACCGCACCGTGACGATACCCCACCTCGTACATGCACCGGTTGAGACTGTGAATACCAGGACTCAGAGTGACTCGTGGTCGCAAGGGCTTCTCGACTCTTCGCTCGCGGCCATGGGGGCTTTTCAGGATATCGTTGGACGACTACCCTCCACAAAAGAGAGCCTCCGCAAACTCGACAACCT
Source organism: Lentithecium fluviatile CBS 122367 (assembly GCA_010405425.1). Lineage (NCBI taxonomy): Eukaryota > Fungi > Ascomycota > Dothideomycetes > Pleosporales > Lentitheciaceae > Lentithecium > Lentithecium fluviatile. The sequence continues at coordinate 657,002 of MU005572.1, forward strand.
TTCGCGCCGCGCCGAAACCATGTCCCCTCGATTAGCCTTCTTCCGCCGTCGCGTACGCCTTAAAGGCAACTCGTCGATTTCCATACCGCTCGGCATAGTGCTGTTGTTTCCCTGCCTTGTCATAATACTCATATCTATTCTCTTCATGAGATCCCCGGATACTGAGGGCGTCATGATGATGCCTGCCGGGACTCCGCCCTCGATCCGGTAGGTCCTGGCTACGCTTCGAGAAAGTACTCCTTGCTGACCAGTAATAGAAAGATTAGTGAAAAATACGACAAGCCCTTTTCGGTAGGCTGTCTCGAGCCACAGGTGAACGGTCCCCGCGCGAACGCTGCTTTCGTCGTATTAGCAAGAAATAAGGAGCTGGACGGGGTTATACAGTCGATCAAGTCAATCGAGAGACACTTCAATAGGTGGTTTCACTACCCCTACGTGTTTTTGAACGACGGCGATTTTAACGAGACGTTTCGAGAGACGGTGGAGAACCATACCAGCTCGCTGGTAGAGTGGGGCAAGATTGAACCAGATATGTGGGGATTCCCAGACTGGGTGGACCCCGCAGTCGCCAAAGAGGGCATTCAAAAGCAGGGAGACGCTGCCATAATGTACGGGGGGATGGAGAGCTATCATCACATGTGCCGTTTCTACTCCGGGTCAGTACAAAGCATGCGCCGAAGTTAGACATGCTGGGCTAACATGATTCGCAGCTTCTTCTACAAGCACAAGCTACTTGAGAAGTACGAATGGTACTGGCGGTTGGAGCCGGAGATCAAGTATTTCTGTGACATTACATAGTAAGGAAAGTGGCTCCTAGGAGGGGATTACGCTAACTGATGTAGCGATCCATTCATTCACATGATGCGGAACAACAAGACCTATGGCTTCACCATTGCGGTGAAGGAGCTGAGGGAAACCGTGCCCAATATTTTCCGGTATGCTTCAGCCTACAAGCGGACGAATAACATCACCTCCCAAGGCTTGTGGGAGATGTTTGTGGAAAAGCCCGAAGAACGAGAAGAAAGGCGTATGCAGAAGGAGGACCCGAAGACCAAGAAGAAGCCTCTGCCGCAAGAAATCCTCAACTCGGAACCCGGTGCGGCTGCGCTTCCAGAAATCGATCCCGAAGCCATGGAGGGCGAGACGTACAACATGTGCCACTTTTGGAGCAACTTCGAGATCGCCAGGCTGGACTGGTTCCGGAGCAAGGAGTACAACGACTTCTTCGAAATGATGGATCGCAGTGGAGGATTTTGGATGGAACGGTGGGGAGACGCCCCGATCCATTCTCTTGCCGCCGGGGCACTACTTGGTCCTGCGGATATTCACTACTTCCGTGACTTTGGCTATCGACATACCACGATTCAGCATTGCCCGGCTAATGCACCCGCTCGCCAGCTTCCCAGGATACCATACCTAGAAAAGACGACCTTGGATGAGAAGCAGCGCATAGAAGAGGACAAATACTGGGCGACTGCTGATCCAGTCAAGGAGAACGGCGTCGGATGCCGTTGCAAATGCGACACCGACATCGTGGACGTGGAGGGCAAGCAAGGATCCTGCCTTGCGCAATGGGTGGACGTTGCAGGAGGCTGGGCATCACCGGCGCCCGCATGAAGCATTGCGTTCCTACCATCAGCATACATTTGGAGTTTGTGATTTTATGAAGCATGGCGGAGTTCTCGTTTTGGCTTGGTGGGAGGTCTTTTCCGGCGAGGGCATACTGCATAGCGATGACGGCGTTGTAGGAGGGCTGCATGTACTTTCGTAGTACATTTGATGCGCCATGACTGTACGAATATCCGTATCATCATCCACACCTTTCAGATGTTCATTACAATCAGTACCCCAAAAGTTCACTGGATCTTTAGTCATACGGAGATACGCGACGGGAAGGCCGCGGGTTGAATGACGCACGGATCCCCCGCGTTATCGCGCTCTGGACGAGCTCTAAGCTTCCAACTGATCACCATAAATCCTACACAACCTGTTTCCGCCCCACTTTCTTGTTATGACTTCTTCCTCTTCGTTTTCTATCTCACAATGGCTTTGGCGGCGTCCACCAGCCGGTTACCCACCGCATTGCGGGCTTCAAGCCGCAGAGCGCACCCCGCACTGAAGGGTGTCGCAGGAAGCGCGGCACAACGGATGATCTCGATCGCATCGAGAGGGCCACTATGGAGGTGTGATAATGCGACAAGACTTTTGCCAGCAACCGTAGCCAAGAGAACGTTTTCAACAAGCCCATCATGGCGACTACATACGAAAGAGATGGAGGAAGAGACGCTGGGGCGCTTGAAGGTGGACAAAGGTCGACTCATGAGGGACATTCACCACACCTGCCAGTGGGGCACTGGTGAAAGGTGGGGAGAGTACGTCAACCTCAAACCCTCTTCTTTCTATCATTGTCCTGATATGGCTACAGCGCACCCACGGAAACCGGCATGTCGCGCCTCGCCCTCTCGGACTCGGACAAGGAAGCACGCGCCTGGTTCGTCAGAACGACAGAGGAGTTTGGATGCGAAGTCACAATCGATTCTATGGGCAACATCTTCGCGGTACGCCCCGGATTGAACAACGATCAGCCGCCGACATTTGTGGGATCGCATTTGGATACGCAGCCGAGCGGAGGGAGGTACGATGGCATTCTAGGCGTGCATGCGGGTGTGGAGATGCTCAAGGTGCTCAATGACAATTGGGTGGAGACGCAGTATCCTGTCGGCGTGGTGAATTGGACGAAGTATGTCTTGCTCTTTGTCGGCTTCATGAGAGATCGGATGGATGCTAACATCTGTGTAGCGAAGAAGGCGCCCGCTTCCCAAAGTCCATGGTCTCATCCGGCGTCTGGTCAGGCGATATTCCCCTAGAAGATGCGCACAACCTGAAAGAAGTCCACCCGGGCAACGCAACCATGGCCAGCGAGCTCAAACGCATCGGCTACCTCGGCGACACTCCCTGCTCACACGAGTCAATGCCAATGGCTGCCCACTTCGAACTGCACATCGAGCAAGGTCCCCTCCTTGAGATAGCCAACAAGAAAATCGGCGTCGTAACAGGCGTACAAGCCTACAAATGGCTCACCGTCACCGTCAAAGGCCGCGACACGCACACAGGAACCACCGACCTGAAAAGCCGCGCCGACGCCCTCCTCACAGCCTCGAAAATGATCCTGCATAGCCATAAGTTGGCAACTGCAAACAACGCCCTGGCCTCCACCGGCATACTATATCTCAAGCCCGGCAGCACGAATACCGTCCCTGGCGAAGTCTCCTTCTCCCTCGACATCCGCTCTCCTAACGACGCAACCGTAACGCGCATGCTCTCCCTCATCACCACTGATTTCCCTCGCATTGCCGCCGGCGAAAATATATCCGGCCTCAACGACGGATGCACGTCCGCCCTACCGCTCACCGTGTCCATCCGTGAGGACTTTAATAGCCCTGCAACAACGTTTCACCCGCGATGCATCGAGGCGGTGGGGCAGGCGGCACATGCGACATTAGGTCCCGATAGCAAGAATTTGGTCATGGAGATGACGAGTGGGGCGGGGCATGATAGCGTTTATGCAAGTAAAAGGTGTCCGACTAGTATGGTTTTTGTGCCGTGTAGGGAGGGGGTTAGCCATAATCCGAGCGAGTTTTGTAAGGAGGAGGATTGTGCGGCGGGGGCGCAGGTACTCTTGCAGAGTGTGTTGAGGTTTGATCGGGGGAGGGGGGAGTGATTAGGACGAGTTCTGTACGGGGGGTTTCGGAGAATGTAGCGAGAATGGAATATGGGAATCTTGCAATGATCTGCGTTGCTTTGGCAAGCGGGGATGTGATGCTAGTGCCCTCCCCCTTTCCCAGGTTTCGTCAACCCACCAGCCCTCTTCAACCACTGCAACCTCACCTGCTCAATCGTCGTTTCGCCTCCCATCTCCTTCTCCACAATCCGCCTCACGACCTGCAACTTTTCCTCTAAGCCAATCTCATCCTCATCCTCATCCTTCCTCCTGCGCCCAATAACCGCAATATTCCTCGTCGAAGGAATGCGCAAGTGCTCCTTCTCAACCACATATCCCATACTCGCCGTCAAATGCGCGATGTAGCTGCATAGCGAGGTGTAGGCCGAGACTTGCTTTCCGCCATTTTTCCCTCCACCATCACTACCACCGCCAATGGGATTTGGGGCGGGGAAGTAATCGGCGTAGTAAGGCGCACGGAACCGCGTACCGCCGAAGTTGTAGCTGCAGCACGGGATTGCGATGAAAGGGGAGGAAGAGAGGTACGCAAGGATCGGTGTCCAGGGGGTTAATTCGTCGGCGTGATTGCTAATTATGAAGGTTCCTGGGGCACAGATGCCATTATGCCATGGTGGAGACCAAGCTTGGTTGTTTTCGATGTTGTTGCCTTCCTCATGCTCGGGCTCGTCCTGCTCTTCCCCGTTTGGCGTTGACATTAGAGGTGAGGATGCGGAGGATGCGGTAAGGACTTCAGGAACGAGCAGCATTTCCGACAGGTTGTCTTGATGTTCCAGCGTGAAAGTAAGCCACGTTTTGCGCCGTCGCGCGTCGAAACCTATTCCGGCCCAGCCTTCGGCGTTGAGGATATGGACTAGGAGGCCGTTGCCGCAGCCGATGTCTAGGAAGGAGGGGAAGGCTTTTTGCGCCCTCGCCCTGCGACTCTGCGCGTTTGACTCCCTCGCTGCATCTGTGCTAATCGCAGAGTCGTGCGATGTATCGGCGGTCTTGTTCGGGGACGGAGACTCATCCCCAGCACCGTACATCTCCGTCCATAATTCGATTAGAAATGCGGCGATACCTAGGTCCTCGAAGACGTTTTTCCCCGCGGGTGTCTGTTCAACCCAGTTCTCCATCAACTGCTTTGCATATTTACCCTTCAAGTACGCGTAGGTGTCTTGGAATGTCTTTTGCGGAATTACGACGTCGTGGTGGACGCGCTTTTGGTAGCCGTTCATGCGGCCGTGGGAATGCTTGTGGATTATCTCGAGCATTTTCAGGGCGGTGCGGGTCATGCGGTTGTCCAGGGGATGGGAGGGGAACAGATCGAAGTAGATGGAGAGGGTCCCTGGGGCGGTGTTTGCAGGGGCGGTGGGATGGAAGGTGTACAGGATTGCGACGCCTCGGACTTTGGGGTGGTAGAAGGGGATCGTGTCGGGTGAGGTGGCGTGGGGTATGTAGATGACGAAGTAACGTTCAGCCTCGACTGTCGTATCTTCTCCATTTGGGCTGTGTAGGATTACTTTTTCTGTTGAGGTGAAGAGGTGGCATGTTTGCAGCATTAAAGCGTCTAATTTCGGGTTCCGCGGTATCAGCTTCCTGACAACTGTCCATTCGAGCTGGAACCCTGGGATGCCACCTGGGAGGATCCGCGGTTGGTGGTCCGGCTTCAGGTGCTTGATGATGCTGGCAAGGTCGTAGGGATGCTTTGCGGAAGGGTCGAAGGATGGATCCGTGAAGCTGGTGTAGGAGAGCTCGGCTCGGGATAGATGAGAGGCTGTCAGGTTCGGGTTTTCCAATAAGTTTCGGCTGACATCGAGAAAATACTGTGGGGGGAAGGTTGCGGGTACCGATTGTATGATTCTCCAGATTTCTGGGGGGAGGCTGGAGTCAGGTAATGGGGTGGTTGAGAGATCGGAGGGCTCGAATTTGGTGCCTGGGGTGTCTTGTGGGGTCTTAGTCATTTTGAGATTGTGATCTGATATGTCGTGGAGTGTGACCGAAGAAAATGGGTGCGTTGATTCTGCTAATGTCTTGATCGAAATGGCTTAGCGATGGTCTCAGGCGATCGATGAAAAATGGTATAATCCCTGCGCGATTCCAAAGCTGCCGATGCGCTCGCAAGCCTTCCCAGTTGAGGCAAAGTATATTCTTTGGTCGTCAGGTTGAGAAACCTACTAGAAACAGTTAGCACTCGGTGCGTAAAAGATTGCCCAGAGGTGCATGACTAACCTGCGTGAACTGCGTGAAAGGTGCAACAGGTTTCGCCCCTCATCATTGGTGGCGGATATTGTTCTCGGCCGACATCTGACCAATAGGGCAGCGTTGCCAAGACCAGCCTCATCCGCATCCGCTTGACCAACACCTCATCCCGTCAACCTCTCACCTCATCCTACAATGCCGAAGTATACCCACGGAAGTCCAAGATGCTCTCCGCTCAAGCGTTGCAAAGCCCTCCAAGCCTAGCTTCTAGTTTGCCTTTCAAATGATCACTTGCGCTCCATTGACTCACAACCGATCTGACCGCATTGGCGTAGAAACATGGAGTACTTAAAGACAAGACTAAAGGCGCTGGGAGCAGGGTGAGCTTCTTCCGTCATTCCATCTCAACTGTCGCATCACATCACATCCGCCATCGATATGGCAGGTCCATCAAATGCAGTATTCACCTCAGGTGGATCGTCGCAGACCGCAATTGAGCTTCAACCTATGGAAGGAAGATCAAGCAGCCAAGTACTGGCCAAAGAAAACGATGACCCGGTGGAATTCCTCCCACAGCCTTCAACAACAGTCAATGTAATCGAGCAATGGAGCAACCCTAGGGTCAACATCTGGCGAACTTCTGCAACGTTCTACGCTTTTGTCATTATGGGCGCGAATGATGCAGCTTATGGTGCTCTTATCCCATACGTAAGCTATTTTTGTGACACCTCTATAGCCCTAATGACTAATACCTTCCAGATTGAAGACTTCTACGGATTGACATATGTGGTCGTCTCCCTGATCTTCCTCTCACCTCTCGTGGGATACGCGGGAGCAGCGCTTCTCAACAACTTCATCCACATTCGCTTCGGCCAACGCGGAGTTGCTTTCCTTGGTCCAGCTTGCCACGTCTTCGCGTACCTCAGCATTGCATTGCATCCACCGTATCCGGTGCTCGTTGTCGTCTTCATCCTCGCCGGCTTCGGTAATGGGCTCGAGGACGCAGCTTGGAATGCCTGGTTAGGTAACATGGCCAACTCCAATGAGCTTCTTGGCTTCCTTCACGGGTTCTACGGACTCGGGGCGGTTCTCAGTCCACTTGCGGCGACTTCCCTAATCACTCAAGCTGGTTGGGCGTGGTATGCATTTTACTACATTATGGTACGTAACTCTTTCACTTTGTGCTTCAGCTACTTACGATTTCTCCAGCTCGGCGGTGCCACTATCGAACTCGCCACATCTCTGTGGGCATTCTGGCCAGTCTCTGGCCGGGTATATCGGGAGTCTAGACCACGCACTACAGTCGTGAAGGATAGCCGTCTCCGCGAAGCGCTGAAGAGTCGAGTTACCTGGGTCGTATCCTTGTTCCTTCTCTGTTACGTTGGCGCCGAAGTAGCTTTGGGAGGCTGGATAGTCACTTTCATGAGGCGGGAACGTGCCGGTCAGCCCTTCCAGAGTGGCATGGTAGCTACCGGCTTCTGGACTGGGATTACTACCGGACGTTTCGTGCTCGGCTTCCTCACACCGAGATTGGGAGAGAAGCTCGCTGCTGCTGTAGGTTTTCCGGCCCTTTCCACTTCCAAAAAGCTTACAGAGACCCTAGATCTACCTTATCTTTTCGGTGCTGTGCCAGCTCATCTTCTGGCTCGTTCCTTCCTTCCATGTTTCCGCCACTGCCGTCTCTCTACAGGGATTCTTCCTTGGCCCACTATTTCCCGCAGCGATAGTAGCAGCAACTAAGGCCCTTCCGCCTTACCTCCATGTCTCAGCAATAGGTTTCGCTGCTGCCTTCGGCGGCGGAGGCGGCGCTATTCTCCCCTTTGCCATTGGTGCTCTAGCACAGTCGCGAGGAGTCTCTGTGCTCCAGCCCGTCATTCTTGCAATCCTGGCAATCCTCTTTATCTTATGGATATGTCTTCCTGCCATCAACAAAGCTCCCGCGGGAAGTCCCACCGAATCAGCAAGCAAAACACATCAATGGGTCAACATCGATTTCGATCTCGTGGAGGCTGGAAGGCGAACCATTCAGAAGGCTCGAGGCGGGGGACGGTAGGCATGTTTCCAGAATACATTCTATATCACTATGCAACTAACATGTGAGTAGTGTTCCCACGCGTTCACGCGTCCAAACTCGTGTCAGGCAGCGGTTTGCAGAACATCGAGAAGCTCGCGCAGATAAGCAATACGCTAAGAAAGAAATCCAACGACTCAATCTTGAACGCGATACTCCTGCTATTCTTGTGCTGGAAGGCGTGGATCCAGGTACTGATCAACCACCACCGTATCAGAACGTGCGGCTTATGCACGGGATGCCGTTGAGACGTCCGACTCCACAAACTATCAACTGGGAACGACGATGACGCACATCAGTCAGCTTCTCAAGTTTTTTACATAGTCGACGATCACAACTTCTACTTTGTCTATTTACGTAAATGTACTTATCAAGCAACAACACCTCTAAGATGCAAAGCTCTAATTGCATGAATGCGGTAGTAGAGAACGACTATGGCCATCCCTTCAGATCCAGATCCCTACTCACGTAGGGATATCTGTTTTTCTGAGCTCCTTACCAGGTGTTTGCATCCGCGATCCGGGTTCTTACTCTTGTGGATTGTTTTTCAATCTAGCAAAACCAGGTTCGGCCCAAATCGAGCCACTTCCACCACCGGTTGTTCTCTAGATGATGTTCCACAACAGCTACAAACCCCAATCCCAACATGGAATTCGCATGAATGGAGCTTCTTGTCAGCATGATGGGCTAGGCGCTATCATCTCCATGCAGGATCGAATTCGAACCGTTGCCCTGCCGCTTCCAAGCCCATTTATGGTGCCGAATTGCCTCTCGACCCTTCCGAAGGGGCTTTCCATGCTTATTCTGCGCGCATCAGTATAGTGTGGGGCCCCGGCTTTGTGCATGTCTTGAGTGTTGGAGTTCTTGGTATTGACCAGGGCAAGAGCTTGGATAGATTGATCATTTAGATGAATTATCGGCACATACGCAGATCCAACAACATTCCCCCAAAGGCTTCTGATATAATGTAGTTTTTCTTGTACATTTTTCTGGCTTCCATTATCTCGACCTCTATTCCCAATTCGTCAACCCTCCCTCAGAATCGCGTTCACAATGAAACTCAATACTCTCACGGCCGTCGCGGCACTCACGACGACCAGCTTTGCACAGAACACCCCACCACCGGATTGCAAGGAATGCTCCACCGCATCTATGCTCCGATTCTCTTGCTCACAACTTGTGGTTGAGCGTCTTGATCCTTTGGTCACACCGGGGTTGAACCCATCGCCGCATGTCCATCAAGTAAATACCAAGCATATACCATAGACCAATTCGTAAGCTAAAATCTCCTAGATCGTCGGCGGCAACGCCTTCAACGCAACTATGGACCCCCTCAACGACCTCCCCGGCATCTCAACCTGCACTACCTGCACATTCAGCGAAGACTTCAGGTACCCTCTCTATCCCTGCCCCCTTCCCTCTGACACCCAAATCTTACTAACACAGCTAACACTTTTAGCAACTACTGGACCGCAGTCCTCTACTTCCGCGGCCGCAACGGAACTTTCAAACGTGTCCCGCAAATGGCCAATTTGTACCTCGAAGGCGCAACTGGTGGTCAAACAGTCTACTACATCCCGCCTTACGACGGCGTAACGAACGTCACGGCCTTCCGCCCGGGCTTCCGCATGCTCGTTGGTGACCCGAATGCGCGGTCCGATCATCATACGCAGGAGAGTCGGCAGAGCAGTTTTCGGTGTTTTGGGGAGGGCTTTGAGGGCGGGCAGGGACCGCCCGGTGGAGGAAACGACACAAGACATTTTCCCAAGGGGTACGTAGTCACTCCTCTACGGTATAAAGCCAAACCTGAGTGAGACATTTGCTGATTGTGGGTACGGGTTAGGCCATGCACTGGCGGTATCCGATCGAACATCTTCTTCCCCACATGCTGGGACGGCGTAAACCTCGACAGTCCAGACCACAAATCCCACGTCTCCTTCCCAGCCAACAACGGCTCCTTCGAACGGAACAGTCCCTGTCCCGCCTCCCACCCCATCAAGATCCCTCAACTCTTTTACGAGATCTTGTGGGATACGCGCCAATTCAACAACCCAGCGGAGTGGCCGGAGGATGGGTCGCAGCCGTTTGTGTTTAGTACGGGGGATGCGACGGGGTATGTAACTCTACGGTACACACTCAGATCTGGGACATTTGCTAATTTGGTTTTAGGTATGGACAACATGCTGATTATGTGTTTGGGTGGAAGGGCGATGCGTTGCAGCGCGCGATGGATCAAAGGTGTTTTGTGAATTGTCCGACGTTGGAGGCGCAGGCTACCACCGCGGCGAATCAGTGTGTGCAAGGGAAGCATGTTGATGAGGTTATTGACGGATGTGAGTACATTATCAGGCTTTGAGATTGGGCGGGGCTGACACGATACAGGGCTTGACCAGCTACCGGGCGGTCATGAGATTACCTGGACTGAGTAATTGTTCGCCGTGTACTTTTTGTATGGGCTGTGAGGAGAGTACGTGGTAGATTGACTCGGGTTCCGGGGATGGAAATGGACAGAATGTGTCTGTCTGGTGTTGTACGTTTGTATTTGCTGCACGCGAATTGATTGACTGGTGTATGTAGTTGTAGAACAATAGCACTTTGATAGAAGCCTGGATACACTTCACATGGAGAATTGTTGACAGACCTTTTGTCCTGATGCTTGCTATATGGAGGAGGGAAATCTCTGACATAGTCTAGGAACACGAAGTGGGAAGTCTACATATGGTAGTTTCCTCAACAAATGAATGAGCTCCGGAGGAATCCACGCCGTGTGATGAGACTGTGTGCGAGGGTGGGAGAAACGCCGAGTCTTGAATCTCGCCAGGCAAGTCATTTACTTTTTTAAAATAAGTGATGACGGTAAGGCTAAGACGGAATGCATCCCTTCGTTCCCTTCCCATCTGTCTACTCTTCATCGCCTGTTACGTATAGAAGACGCGGTTTTGGACTCGATTATTTCGAGGCAGTGCCAGGTGTCGATGACACATTCGCCGAGAGGAATGGACGTCAGAAAATGCTCAAGCCTGTACTCCTGAAGCAAGTCAACCAAACAACAACTGACTCTCCATTCCACTAACTAACAGAAACATGCTCATGGACCTCATGGACCTCAGTGTGCCGGTCAAGCGTGTCACCGAGCGCAGTTATCTGCGGATGTTTGGCTGCTCTCGACTTAAATGCATAGCACATCGGGTCCTCAATCACACCACCAATGCACAGCCACGCTCATCGATGAAAAGAGCCCATAGAAGATATAAGCTTTAGCTCTTTTGCGGATCTACGTAAGGCCTGATACGCCCAGACGCACAAGACACAATATTTGGACCGGACATCCGACGCGCGCATTCTATCACCCGCACTACCGCATGATCCGACCCAACCCGCGCACCAAAGAATCGACCGAAAGAAAAAAAAGACCAAGCGGAAAGGAGGTGAGAAAACAGCCTCAAAGACTTCTATACGCACCGAAAAGGGGGTTAAAATTCCAATAGGGGGAATTAAGTCTGGGATGTGTGTTTTTCATGACTTCGTCTCGTCGTGAGTGCGCCATTCCGAAAGAAAAGGAAAAAGACGAGGACCAGAAAAGGGTTCTACCACGCTGGCAATGCAAAGGAAATACACCTTCAAAGAGATGAAGGTCAGAAACTTCCGTGGAAACGACGCTCTCCTGCACTGCTTGTTGGGTGCCGAAAGGACGAAAAGCCACCGCCACCAAGTTCCCTCAAGATCACGAAAGACGCCGACTCCAGTACAGAAATATTAAAGTGGGGTAGCGACCGTGGGGGAGGGTTTGATTAGACCGGGAATCCGTATACGCCGTTCGCAGTCGAAGGAAACGCAGGAGTCGCCGACCTTGCCGGATGTTGGGGATCCATCAGGCCGCCGAACCGCCTCGAGTCAGAGAACAATAAACAAGAATGGAGGAGGTGGTGGCGATTGTGGTGTTGCTCGCGCAAGGCTTGTTGGCTCCTAGCTGACGGTGGGAGGTAGTGCTGCTGTCCCGTGGGTACAAGACGGCCGCACCTATTCACCCATTGTCAGAAACGCTGCGCAACTAGAAGCCGCGGGGATTCAGTGTATTCACTTTCGTCTCCAGGTCTGGCTATGACCGGCAAGGCTGTCCCTTGACACGAAAGGAAGCTGGAAACCCTTGTTGATCTCGGTCTCGACGAAGATGGAGGCGCGCTTGTAGCGCTTGTCCGTGTACTTGTCGTACACAGCGGAGTGGTGCTTCTGTGGGTTGTCGCAACACTCTTGGATGACGGATACCAACTGGCGGAGCTGCTGTAAGGTATACCCAGAGTAATGAACGTGAGCTTGCGACTAATACGGGTTAGCAGAGGTAATGCATCAGAGTTGAAAGCAGGAAAGACTTACCCAGTCGCCCTTCTTCAGCATCAAGCGAGCTAGGCAGTGGGCACCGGCAGCGAGAAAGCTGGGAGCACACCCAACGAAGCGCTCATCCATGATGGTAATTTCGAGAAAGTACTTGGAAAGAGTACGGGTCTCAAGGTCATAATCGTCAGCTTTACTGATCCGTCGTAGGAAGCTCATGGGCCCAGGCCAGCCAAGCTCGAACTGAAGCATGCTGAGCATGAACCGCTCAGCTTTGAGAACCTCGTCAATGGTATAGGCGCCATCCACCATGTACACAATCTCTTGCACAGACGGGCAGTTGATCTCCTCGTATTTGGCAGCTAGGAAGAGGGCCGTCGCACCAACGAGTTGTAGCTTGCCGAGCGAGACGACTTTGGAGGAGAGGAAGCGATCGACGTAATTGACGGCGAGAAACAGTGTCTCCGGCAGCAGCGTGAACCTGTTGTGCACCTGGACTAGCCAGTCCATGAGAACTGCCCGCATGGACCACTGGATCTCCGCTTGGTGGTCCATATACGAAGCATTGGGCCGCATTTTCTCTTCGAGAGCATGCATGTACTCAAAAATCTCATCTCCATATTCGGCAACCATGGACGTATCCCACAACTCGTCTTCGACATCCTCCTTGGTCTTGTGGTCCTCAACCCATTGAGCGGCTGCTTCTAGCTCACGCTTTGACTTGGCAGTTACGCGAGGTGCGAGAACGAGGGTGACGCCACCGGTGGTGTTGTCGCCGCGGGACCGTAGAGACCTCGCCGTGGTGTAGCCGTCGGCATCGAAATACTCCTCCTCTTCGTCTTCATCCCAGTACTGTTCTTCATCACCGACAGCAAGACCATGCGACTTGGCGATTTCGTCGTTGCGCTCCTGCTCCAGAGCTTGAGCCTTCTCCTCCAAAGCGCCGACATGTTCGTATTTCTGCTCCTGTACCTTAACATAGTCGACCCTCTCCTCTCGGATGCACGCGAGGGGCTCAGCAGTCTCGACCGGCTTGCGCTGTACTGCCTTGACGTTGGACAACAATAATGAGGCAGACTCCTGTGCAGGCTGCGCGGCGCGATACGTCCCGTTTTGTGAGGACTGGCTAGCAGCTTTTAGTGGCTGACGCGTCGGAACCTGTGAAGCGGCGGATTCGGAGAGTGGGTCTGAGTGGTGTTCCCGGAGGATAGTTGAGGTCTTCTTCGACAGCACTTTGGGTGCAATCGTCGAGTGGTGATCCTGCGCGACGGGTTTGGATACTGTAGAACTCAGCGGTTCCAAGCCGTGGGTGGCATTGGACTTGTTGGTAATGTTTCCTAGAGGACGCTGGGCTGGCCGATTCAGCGCGTTCGGCTTCGCGAAGTCCTTTGTTGACACGAAGGCAGCGTCCTTGAGAACAAGGTTCTCTTTTGCCTTGCCGACCTGCATGTCGTCCTTGGCCAGAAGCCTGCTCGTATTGCTTGTGTCGGCGAACGGCGCGCGTTTGGCTGCAGCGGCCTTGGTTCCTCCTACAGACAGAGTCGATAGCGCCGGTGTGGACTTGTTACGTTGATGGATGGTTTTGCCGGCGAGAATATGGAGCGGCGCGTTCTCGTTTTGAGGCTGCAGGGCCCGCAATGGCTTTTGAGGCTGCGTGCGAAGTCTGTTAGCACTGCGCAATGACGTTCGTGGGTGAAGGTGGAAGATGAGGCGGGCGACGACAGGACGACGAATCCGACGTCCCTTCGACACGGGAGGTGAAGGCAGGAGGGAGGAGGGGCTCTCACCTTGGAGTTCATCATGGCGGCTCCGCGTTGATGGCGTCAATACTCGTCCGGGCGGCGCAGACAGGACGCTCACAATAAAGGAGAGCTCTGTTCGCAAGCTCGACAAGGGGAGCGGCTGGGCGGCGCGCGGGTTCAGACAATGGCCGTGGAATAAAACAATTATGAGTCCATCTATGGAGGTAATTCGGCAGCAAAGAGATACACGAGATTATCTTCGAACCAGACGAGGTGGAAGGTCGACTTTTTGTAGGCCTGACTTGTTGTGTTTTGATGCATCACCCTGCAGCTAAACATTGAACGCGAGCTTGGGCCTGCGCGCGAAAGGCTATAGCGCAAGCAGCCTAGCGGGTGGATCCCTGTCCCGCCGTTGCCGGGCCGATGGTGTCTGGCGTCATTGGGCGGACACGTCGGCGGGCCGCGAACACCAAGCGACGAAACGCATGCGCACCTCGCCGACGTGGGTATTATGCTTCAATAAAATTTCCTGGACATCTGTAGACACTCAAGAGCCTATAGAGTTTTTACTCCCAATTTTTTCGCCGTCGTGGTGGAGATCTGGCGGTCATGCGCTCGTCGCGTCTGCTGCGCCCGCCAAGTAAATAATCACCGCGCGCGCGCCGCGAAGTCCCGTGACTTTTTACCTTCACTCTCGCAACACCTACAAATCCCCGCGGGCCTCTCCAGACGCAACAAACAGCCGCATGCGGTCGCGGAGCCCTGCGCAGCTGTCGCGCCATCATGCGATCCTCCTGGCCGGCGGCGCTGGCGAGCAATCCGCCGTCGACAGCCTATCGCCGCCCGCACTGCCACCAGTTTCAAAACTCCAGTCGACGTCCGGCTCCAGTTCCCTCGCGCTACGCCGCCGGTGCTCTCTAGTTCGGTGGGCCTGAAAGGAATTGAATGTTTTGGACTGTCGAGTTTGGCAGTCCCGGAGTTGGCACGCTGGCCCGTCAGTCGCTTGCTTTGTCCACGCGGGCGGAAGGCCGAGGTGTGCTGGCTGTTCACCGACTACATCCGCGCCGTGATCAGATCACGCTGCCGACTGGCTGGAAAGCCGTCGAATCTTTGCGCACGATAACAGCTGCGCAACGAGCGGAAGCCCTTCCCGCGCAGATCTCTGCCCCTCTTGCTGCAAGCCGGATATCCAGGTCTGCTAAATGCGAGATGGTGTCGAGCCACTACGGTATGTAAATGCGCCGCAGCTGGTTCGTCATGCAAGGCCGAAATTTCGAGCCAGCATGCATCCGCAGCAGCCACTTTGAAGTCTCCAGTGCAATCTCGACCGCCGTTGCAGTGCTCGACCAGTCTGGCATCGCGCTGGGGAACGCTTTCGAGTCTGGCGTTTGGCATTCGGTATTTGGCGTTACACCGAGATTCCATATAGACGCCGCGCCTGGCTGCCAACGAATCCCCAGCGCCTACCCCGAGCTGCGGAGAAGTACCCTTCTCCGCCTGCTAATCACGTCGCCTCGTCACGACAATCCAGGAAATGCAGTCCTCACACATTAGGGCGCCCAACAGCGCTCGCCCTGCGTATCACGGTGCTCGAGTGGGCATATGGAACAATGGTGTCTTTCGGCCAACACAAATTGCGCTCGTCGGCTCATTGGCCAAGTCCGAGCCTGCCGTGAGCGCCTGTGGCAGCAGATATCAGTCCGTCTTGCGCGGGTCAGTTCTGTCTAGCGGTTTGCTTGTCAACCGCATGCATTCGTAGCCTTTCAGTTCATTGGCGCGTAGCTCGGACCCCAGAGTCCAGGTCTCAGAATCGAGCTCGAGTGGCATAGATCAAAGACAGCATTGCGCCGGGCACCTGGGGTCAGTGTACATGCGCTGTTTAGCCCGTAGCCGTACCGTCCACCTGAGGATATCTGGTGCAAGCAGGCGGCTTGATACAGGCGCTCTGGTATGACGCGAGCTGCGATGTCTGCGCTGCGGCGCTAGCGCGATGCCAGTGGTTCTATGAAACAGAAATGGATTTTAAATTAGAAGGCGATCAAGAAAATAGCAATTGCGATCGCATCAGGAGCGTGCTTGACACTACCGGCGTGTTGCCTGCTGGCTGCGTAGTGGAGCTGGTCTGTTCGCTAAATCGAAGTGTGGAAGCTCAACACCGACCATCCCTCCTCTCCTCCTCTCTCCCACCACGCTCCTGTGGCCACCCTTACCATCACTACCGGTAAGCCCCAATCTCATAGTGAGCGCTCCTGGAACTACCACCGAGTGTCTCCACGGCCCATTACCCGTCGTGCGCACTCGATCGCTGACCCGACTGCTGCCATTCAGCGGCGGAATACGGAACAGAGCGCAGCGCACCACCTGAGCCCATCTCGCTTGCACAGCGTCACAGTTGTAAGTACGTCTTTCATTAGCCCCATGCGACCGCACTGGCACCTGTTTTCGTGCTCGAGGGTGGCCAGCCAGCGTTTCGGCGCTGTCATTGCCTGGGCTCCTTGCACCTCATCCAACCCGGGCGCCGACGACGGCCAGCCACACCCACCCCGATGCGGCCCTTCCGACACTCCTTCAGCATCACACTGCACCACATATTCCATCATTGAGCCTTTTGTGCTAATATATTGCTGTCCAGAACTGAATCTCGATTTCCTCGTCTTGACCCTTGACCGCTACGGGCACTTGCGACACCGGCGGGATCGGTGCATCGAACGTCCCCATACCACGCCTCGTCGCAGACGCAGCGAGCACACACTACTCGGGCGACGATTCCAGTGTTGGAGTTGGCCGCGAACTCTCAGGTCGCTTGCGCCTCATCCCTCATGGGCTCCAACGACGGCCTCGCAATGGTCCAGCGGGACATCTGCCCACAAAGCGCCCCAGAACACAACATGTCTCTTCAGGGAAGCGACAGCACAATGATGGAAATATACCCGAGCACAGAAACAGTGTCGGCGCATGAACCTCATTCGCCTACCAAATCGCTCCAGCCCAAGCATGTCAGTTTCGAGCTGCTCCTCCCCCACAATCCACAGCACCGGGCCCGGTTGCCAATGCGTGTGAACATCTTCCCGCACGATACGACGGATTCGATCATCACAACGGTGAAGAACTTCTATGGTCTGTATGAGCGCAAGGGCGTCGTGTTCGAAGACGGACATGGAATCACTCTCATCGCAAGGTATGAGAACTTTACCCATAACATGGTCGTCTATGTGCGCGTCACTGCAGAGGATCCAGACATCGACGAGTGTCCCACCGATCCTCGTCATTCTGCCTCTCCCCGTCGGCCACGACTAGACGAAGCCTTCCAGATGCTGCCGCCTACGCTGTCTCGCGCTGTTGCACGACAGAGTGAATCGCCTCAGCCAAGCCGTGGCCGACGGAGTGCATCGGCGAGCGCCAACACAAAACGCTCTCGACCTGCTATGAAGAGCCGTGGCCCCAGCTCCCATGGTAGCTTCGCCGAAGGCATGGGTGAAGCCAACGGCAGCGACAGTGAGGGTGGGAATGGCTCAGTCACTAGCTCGCGCCGCTCAAGAAAGGAGCAGGTTGCCAGCGCCGAGATCAGCGTTGACAACATCGTCGAGGGCGGTCGTCGCAAGCGGGCAAAGTTCGACAGCTCTGTGAGTTCTGCCTGCCTAGAGCGGCTGCGCAGTCTTCTAACCTTGTACTTCATAGGAGCTTCCTCTGTTCGTTCCCCCTCAAGTTCCTATGACCGCTTCCCAGTCCTCGGTCTCGCCTCAGAGACGCATCAGCAGCAACAATGGCGCTTCACCGTACTCGTTCAGCAACAACCAACAGACCTTTGCATACTTCCAGCCTTTACCGTCACCACAAAGCTATGGGCAGGATAACTCATATGCTCATGGAATGATAACTCCCTATTCGACATCGAGTGTTCCAGCGCAGGGATATCGGTCTCGCACACGTGGCTCGACGCAATACGGCCCACATCGCCAGTCTGGCAACGGTACCGGGATTTTGCCGACACCAGATCCAACACTTGGTAGCGCTAGCGTTATCTCAGACGAGGACGTTGCTCGCCAGCTGATGCGCTTGGGCGATGCGTCCAATTTTTCAACCCATGGACGCACATCTACCTCGACCTTGGATGATGCTCTGAGCGGCAAGGCCGAGGTAGCATCCTCTAGCGAGGAGAGCGACGAGGGCAGCGATGATGATCATGAGCTTCCGCCGCTCCTGCACGAGGCGGGCCGTGTTAATGGAGGCGCTGGGACGCTGATTCGTCGTTACGAAAGCGTTGACAGCAGTGGCGAGGAGTATGAAGACAGGGACGACTCCTTCAAGGGTGAGAGCGATGAGATTGTCCCCGAAGAGCACCATGACTACCGGGCACTGTACGGTACAGTCAAGGCCCGCTCCTCTGTCTCTAGCAAGACCAGCAAGCTGGATAAGCCGCGTGCCCATTCGAAGACTAAGGGCAAGAATTCGAAGCCGCCCATGTCTCCTACCTCCCTACCATCGCAATCGCGAAAGGCTTCGAGCGCTTCAGTCAGTGCGCAGCATCTCCTTGGCGCCGACGAGGAGGACCTCTCAAGCAAGCCACGTTGTCAGCGATGCCGCAAGAGCAAAAAGGGTTGCGACCGACAGCGTCCTTGCGGACGTTGCAAAGACGCTGGTATTGGCATCGAAGGCTGCGTTAGCGAAGATGAGGGCAACGGGAGGAAGGGACGGTATGGACGCCACATGGGCGTCTCGGTCAAGAAGCTGCCCATGGATCCTCCTCCGCTGCACGATCACGTACACCCTTTTAGCCACACTCTTGATTCCGCGCTCAACGGTACCACGGCTGACAAGAGCAAGAAGCGAAAGAGATAGTCTGACCTCCCTTTTAGCTCCCGCCACTCTAGTTGTTCTCACTGGATGCTTCGCGTTATGTTGCGCCTTTCGGGCTGGTACTCTGATGTTTCATCTCATATCCCATTTCCTTCATCTCCGATTGCTCGTAATGTTTTTATCTCGTTGATCTCGTTTGAGTTCGGAGTCTAGCAATCTTGGATACCACTGGGAGCTCGCCTCCCGTTCGCTCCTTCATCTCCTTACCTCAAAAGTATTCTTTGGCGTTGTTCTACTTGCGCGACGCTGTGTGGAGGCGGCGTTTTGGAGAAGGCTGTTCGCTGGTCTCAAATTGCATCGATGGTATGGTTGGTTCCCCGGACGGAGAGAGGGATTGGGAACATGGGGGAGCTGGATGGTGGACTGGGTTGTTCGATGGGCTGGTATTTCCTAATTCCTTCCGCGAGCCCTCCTTCATGATTGTTTTTGCCAGTAGCGATTTTAGTTTACGATATTGAATGACTATCTTGATGAAATGACGTTGGTGCATCGCCCGCTGGTGACATGTGACACTGAGGCATGGCATGGGGTTGGCGCTGCGGCTGGGCCGAGCTGCGGGGTACTCGTATCATCTGGGAGCACACGAACACGACGCCGGTATAACGAGGGATTTTGTGCGGCGCGGTTGTCTTCGCTCGCAGGATGCGCTTTTGGGGAGATCACGTCACTGTCACTGCGATGAGTGTTACACGGACTATTCTTAGTGTGCACTATCCCCGAGTTTGAGAGGCGGACCAGACACGTGCCAGGGATCTCCAGGCGGTTCAAATGTTTGGTGGGGCTAGGCGACCTGGCCTGAAGCTTATATAATGGCCAATCGACACTCAGCGGGTGTGGCAGTGCCTTTTCGATACAAGCCGCGGGGCCTGAGATCCTTCGCCCGTATTACACGTTCCAGCTCAGGGCCCGCTTGTACTGCGACTCTGCGACAGTCCACCGGAGGATGTAAGGCTGTGCCTCCAATTTACTGGGGTCACTCTGCTCCTTCCCATCCTCCTCCTGTCGACCCTCAACACTCTCACCAGCGCCAGCACCTCTATCACCGTGGCCTCGCGACTGCTGCGCCCGTCTACTATTTAATATGGCAGAACCGGGCTCAATCAAATCGCGGATCGCCGCACTCAAGTACGTGATTCCCGGCCACGTCTCACCCCCCTCATATTAGTCGTGTCTGTTGAGCAGCTATTTGCGTCGCGATTCGCAAGAAAGCACAGCTTCTAGCTTGCGTCGACAGGTGCTGACGATTTCTAGATCAGCTTAACTAACTCTGTATCCTCATTTGTAGTATCGAGCAGGTTCATGTCCCGGCCCCTAACAGCCGTCCAGCATATACCTACGACCAGGCGACCAGCGCGAAGAAAAAGCCTCCACCACCACCACCTCCTCCAGGGCAACGTCCGCCCATCCCACCACGCGTTCAGACGGTAAACAATCCGCCCATTCTAACCAATGCGCCGACTTCAACGAGGCACCTTGGCAACCAGCCTGCGCCCGTCAAGCCCGAGACTCCCAACAGAACACCTACTCTTCCACCGCGACCCCCGCCTCGAAGCAACTCGAAGCCGCCCAGTCTTCCACCACGCACACCTTCATGCCCTTCCGATCGCGGCCTTACGAAGAAGGCGTCAATGGAGTCGATTTCTACAGTTTCCTCTGGCATATCGACTTTGTCTCTCGGCTCTGCGATGACTGGTAGGAGTAACGGCACATCCAATGGCGGGCAGCGCTATGAGATACGAGCACCTGCTTATGATCCCACCAAACTGCCACCTCTTCCCACGAAGAAGGTCCTGGAAGACTCAAAACAGAACAAACAAAATAATTCTATATTGCGAGCGATGAGATCAACGTCCAATGTAGCCACCACCAGCAGAGCTCCGCCGCCCCAATTGCCTTCGCGCCCAGCGCTCCCTGCAAGACCAGAGTCAAAGACAGTAGAGCCTGAACCACCAAGACGCGCATTGCCACCCCCTCCTTCCGCGTTCACGTTTGCGTTAAACAAGTCGACTGAAACTCCTCCACCTATCCCCGCCACTAGGCCGTCGCCCACATCCGCAACAGAAGCCGGGGCCCCTCCGCCTATTCCATTGGCGTCGAGGCCGAAATTGGACGCGATTATGGCATCAAAACCAAAACCCGGAGCGCAAGGTTGCTGTCTTGTATGCCGTGATTTTTCCGCTCCCGACGGGCATGCGGCTCAATTTCCTCGTACTAGTCTTCCCTCTTCAGATGTTGGGTGGCTAGCGACGCAGCTAACCGCTCCGTTCCCTTCTGCGACCGACAAGGCCCGCGCCATCTTTGTCTGGCTCCATCACAATGTCGATTATGATGTGCATTCGTTCTTCAACGGAACCGTCTCAGGCACAACGCCTGAACGGACAATTACGAGTGGACTGGCTGTATGCGAAGGCTATGCAGGTCTCTTTGCTGCTTTGGCTTTGAAAGCGGGCCTGGAATGCGTTGTAGTCTCTGGACACGGTAAGGGCTTTGGACACAATGCTTTGAAACCCGGCGATCCCCTGCCACCTTTCAAGTGCGGTCATGCCTGGAATGCTGTCCGAATCGACAATGGGGAGTGGAAGCTATGTGATCCCTGCTGGGGTGCTGGAAACGTCTCTGGGAAGAACTACAACAGAAAGTTCAAGCCATCGGAGTTCACGAAGAGCAACGATGATTTTGGTTACAAGCATTTTCCGTCGGATAAGGCTTACTTCTTCCGCTCCGACGGCCGTCCTCTGACCTGGGAAGAGTATATGATGGATGACATGGGCGAACGGGTAATGGCCTATGGAACCGCCAGTGACGAGGGTATCAGAGTTCGCTCTATCCAACCGCCCATGAAGCACATAAAGGTCCGCGATCCTCAGGAACCCGTCGTCAGGTTTCAGTTCTCGGCCGTTTGTCAGCATTGGGACAACGAGAGACACGGTGCCGGCAAGCCATACCTCTTGACATTGTCGGTAGGGGGCCAGAACGGAAGGGACTCGCATCATATACCCTTCAATACGGATGGGAAGGTCTGGTGGCTCGATGTGAATCGCTTCGAGCTGGGCGCACCAGGGCAGAAGATCAACGTATGTGCCGTCACCAAATTTGACGGTCGCGACGGCAGGGGCTTGACGTTAGACCAGTGGAAGGCAAAGCAGGGGAGGGTCGGGCAGTCATGGAGTTACTTTTGCATGTGGGAACTGGTTTGATATAATGGACGGCAAAGGCATGGAACGCATGGGATACCCCGGGAAAAGGAAACTAGTCGCGGCTATGGATATTGACCGTCAGACTTTCTCATGGTTTTTGGATGGCATTTCGTCGGAGGACTTGCAGAATTTGGTCTAATATGAGAATTACTACGATTTTCGATGAGCCTCATGCTAGTTTTGGCTTGTATTTTTGAAATCGTATGATTTGTACAAATCACAGTGTTTGGCTTCCTCCACTTGACCAGACGCGTTCCAAACTACACGTGACGTAGGTCTTGGCGCGTGCACGCGAACTGTAACTTCGGAAGCAACTTCTGTGACACGGCTCTCGACTCTCTCTTCGTCGCCGCACTACCCAGCACCAAGTCAAGCATGCTGCACGGAGGCTTGTAACCATCTACTCGGCAACCATGGCATCCTCGAGTCTTATCGGAATTCCAGTCACTCTAACGTTGCACAATCCACCCAATACGGTCGTTGAGGGTCTCGTCGCGAACGTCAACCCGCAGACGTCGACTCTTACCCTGCAAAATGGTATGGAGATTCCAACGGAACTTGGAGACTAGTTGTATTGATATGCCGCCTAGTCCACTTTCCCGCGACGGGTCACCGCTTGAATAGCTACAGCGTGGAGGGGCACGCCATCGCTGACATCAAAGTCAACAACCCGGCGCCCGCCCCAACGCAGCAGCACAACGCTCCACCGCTTCATACGCAAGCACCCTATCCTCAGTACTCCGCCAGTCATCATCCTCAAGCCCCTCCCAGCGTACGACAAGCTCACGAGCCCTTTATTGACCCCGCGATCGTGAGCGTTGGCAAAAGGACCTCAGTTGCCCCTGCTCAGGACCAATCGCTCGCCGGTCCGCCGCAAGAGGCCCCAGCCACGCCGATCAAACCTCTATCCGTCGTCACCATCACGCCGCTGCAGAAGAAAACCTCCCCGTTCGTCGCGAACGCTAAAGATCGTAGCATACGGAAGCCAAGTGCAGCAACGCTCGAAGGGCCATTCTCTTCCCTAGATATCGCAGATGCAGAAGAACTGGAAAGCGATGACACCAAGACGATACAGGCCGCGGTACGTAGGGCGAGCATTAACAAAACTCGCACCGGCAAACCCATGGATGAGCCAAGCACGCAAGTCGGTATTGATAACAACAAGCGGACTCGACGCGGAGGGAAGGCGCGGAAAAAGGAAGTTGCTGCCCTAGAGAGACGCAACGGCGAAGGTCTTAATTCATCTCCAGATGCAACCCGCAAAATGTATGCCCCAATGCCGTCGGCCGCTGCCGATGAGTTCGTCGCCAAGGAAATGAGCTGACTTTGAGCAGAAAGGGCAACGGATGGAGGCAGACACCGATCCTCCAGGATGCTGCACAGCCACAGACGAGAACGCCAGGCGTCATCGCAGGCAGAGTCGGGATTGAAGCAGCACACGCCTCGAACCGTAAGACGCGAAAACAGCGAGCTCTCGAAGCCAAGAACGGCTGGGCAACAGAAGACGCAACCGACATCCAAGAGCTGCCCGAGTTCGACTTCGCCGAGAATCTATCCAAATTCGACAAACGCACTGTATTCGATCAGATTAGGAATGAGGATACAACCGCCGATGAGGATCGATTGGTCAGCTTCAATCGACTAGCAAGGCCCGGGACGCATGGTGGAAAGAACTTACATCCAACGGAGAATGTCTTGGACGGTCGGCGCATAAAAAGCACGTCCAACACAAGTAGCGATGAAGATATGTCAGATCTCGACAGTGGGCGCAACTCCCGCAGAGCCATGTCGCGGGCCTCAATCAAGCGAATTCCCACTCGGCAAGGAAGCGGTGTTCAGGGAGACCCCGATACCCAGAGCCACACCGGAGCACCGCTTCTCCTGACCCGCGGCAACCGCGCCTACGTCAACCGACCCTATGCGACCTCTTCACACGCGACCGGCAGCCCGAAACCAGGCCGGATTACCACTCCTCCGGACTCTCCACTCCTTGAAGCCACGAGTACAAGCTGCTTACGCCTTGTTACCAACAATCGTAAATGTCACACCATAACTCCAGGCGGCATGCTTGCTGTCGAGGAGATTGCTGAGGTCGACTTCGGTCTCTCGGAAGACATAATGGCGGAAAATTCGGGACGTGGTATTGCAGAGGTTGCGCTTTCAGCGATCAACCCAGGTGGTCGTCGACTAGCTCGCGATAATCCGAATGCTCGACCGGTCATAGTCGTGTTAGCGGGCAATCACCGCGGAGGTGCCCGAGCCGTGGCAGCAGCAAGACAACTGAACGCAAGAGGTCCCAAAGTCATGGTCGCATTGCTTGGCTTCGAACGGAACGCCGACTGGGACCGAGACGTCAGGCGACAGGTTGACCTTTTCAAGAAATTTGGCGGCTCTGTCCGAGCTTGGCCGGACATCGAGGAAGCACTTAAGAAGCTACAAGCACCACCAGAGCTCATCATTGACGCACTGCTAGGTAGGCACAAAGAGTTTGATGCACTCGGGGAAGAAGACCGACGGACCGTGCTTTCGATAGTGGGCTGGGCGAACAAGTCACGGGCTGCTGTGCTTGCCGTCGAGACACCTTCAGGGGTCGGCGGATCGACTGGTGAGGTGGCCATATTAGAAGGCGAGCCTCTAGAGGTCAGAGCCAAGTACATCGTCTGTCTGGGCGCACCGAGGAGCGGCTTATTGAAGGCTCTCCAGAACGGAGCTGGACGCGATCCCAGTTGGCTTGTTTGGGTCGTGGACATTGGCGTCAACAAGCCCTGGAAGCTGGCGGGTATCGGTGGTGGAAAAGGAGTGAAATTTGGAGAGCACTTTGTCGTTCAGGCAAGCTATTCCGAGGAAACAGAGAGCAATGGGCCCAGGGGGTAAAATCCACCTCTATGGGCTTGGATCTTGTACTCTATTGTCTTTTTGCATTGGGCGGCGTTCCAGCCTCTGAGGAGCTTTTTCAATGATGGGTACGGCATACCAATACTCGGGTGGTGGATTGGTCTTTAGTTTGGAAGGGTTTCATAGAGCTGCTACGTGCAGTAAAAGCATCGATATTTTCTCAATACTTACGGACGTCTAACATAATGTGCCGGACTTGACGTGCCGAGCTTGTACTCGTGTTTTCTGATACTACCTTGTCTTTCACCTTGCAAATGGGGAAAGCACGTCACTAGGTTTGATGTTCCGAGATTCGGAACCCATCCCACCTTCACCATCATTCTTATTTCTCTTTTTTCTTCCAACACCAACACTGGTCTCATCGTCCTCACTCCTCGCATTTGGTAAGCATGGCACAGCTGTAGATCTTGGACGTCGCTCTTGTGCCTGCTGTAGCACACCACAACTTCTTACACCATCTGCCCGCGTACAGGGACCTGCTTTTGCTCTGCACCTGCTTCCACCATTTCCATTTCCGCTTCCTGTTCATCACCCTAATTCCCTAAAATGGCACACCCCGGCACAATACACATGTACAACGCCCGCCTCTTCGCCTTCGAACACGCACCACCCACACCCAATCCCAATGGCAACCCCCCAAACACTCTCCTCTGGATCGGCGGCTTAGGCGACGGCCTCCTAACCGTGCACTACCCACGCGCCATCGCCGCCGCGCTGCCCCCAACCTGGGTCCTCGCCGAAGTCCTGCTCTCCTCATCCTACAAAGGATGGGCGACGGGCTCGCTCAGCCGCGACTCACGTGAGCTTAGCGAATGCGTCAAGTATTTCAAGAGCCTGAGGCCGGGCGGGAAGGTTGTGCTCATGGGACACTCGACCGGGTGTCAGGATGCGATGGAGTATCTAGTTGGGGAGGGCAGCGAGGGCAGGGAGAAAGTAGATGGCGCGGTGTTGCAAGCCGGGGTTAGTGATCGGGAAGCGTGGATTGCTATGGCGGAGGGGGATGAGAAGCTAAAGAGGGTGTTGGAGGGTGTTGTTGGGATGGCGAAGTCCCTTATCGACCAGGGGAAGGGCAAAGAAGCGCTTCCGCGAGAGGGGAATCCCGTCGCGGAAATGTTTGGCACGACGGTCACGGCGTATCGGGCGTATAGTCTGCTCGCTCCAGGCGGCGACGACGACTACTTCTCCTCTGATCTCTCTGACACGATCCTCGCATCTACGTTTGGCAGTATCCCGCGCTCCACGCCTATCATGTTTCTTTGGGGTAGTGAGGACCCGTATGTGCCCTCACATATGTCCAAAGAAGGGATTTTGAAGCGCTGGGGCGAGTTTGTGAGGCGTGGGGGCGGGGTCGTGGATGATGTCAATGGCGGAGTTGTGAGGGGGGCACATCATAACCTTAATGATGATGGGGAGGGCGTGGTGAAGGATTTGGTCGGGAGGGTGCTTGGGTTTTTGGAGGGCGGGTTGAGGGGCGGGAGTAGCGGTGGGGGTGGGTTTGATTGTCCGTTAAGTGTTTATCTGGGGGAGGTGGAGAGTGTGGTGCAGGATGGGAGGGGAGAGGGAAAGTTGTAATAGTTTAAGAAGGGAGGGAGAAGTAGGCGGCCGGGGATGGACCTAGACGGGTATAACGGTATACGTTCTGCGATGACGGCTGTATGGCGAGAAGGAAAGGATATCAGACATCTCTTGGAAATGGCGATCTTATCGCCATGCCAGATTCTATCTAGACTCCAAGCTTGGAGCTTCCTCTCAGTGATGTCAATCCGGTGACGGCGTGTGAGAAAAGACTGCCAACGGTGTTGAGAGAGCTTTATGGGTGATAATCACCTCCATCACCTCAAGAGCCTAAGTATGAATAAAAGCCACTGAAAATCGAAGCGCAATGCTGTACACTACCGTGCTGCCATGCACATTTCACTCCATCCCACCTGCCCCTTTTACCCTGAGAACTCCAAAGACCAGCATTCTTCCATTCCATCCAGGTTTTAGTCCCCCAAGTCACGCCTATAACATTATATGCTTCCAGCCGTAATGGTGGTGTAGACGAGGAGAAAAGGGGAGAGGTGGTGAGCTTCACCACTACCAGTGGCCCTCTTCTAGGAGCGAATGTTAGTATTTCCGCACTGGAGTACGACGGTGCGTACGGGATCCCCACATATAGGCCCGCGGTTAGCCTTTTAACTCTCCCGAAGAGAACGCAAACAATGTCCGCATTTGGTCGCGAGCTTTTGGTTCACTCAGCGGGCCCAGGACATGGGGTCATCCTCTAGAAGATCTTGTTGCATACATGCCTAGACTCGCCACACGCATTGGCCTTTTTTAGGCGTAATTTTCAAGACGAAATTTCGGTAAATTGCCGCGTGGCGGTATGCAGTGCGATCGTCTCGTCGATGTGGGCTTGTTTCGAAAGGACGGATACTGTGCTTCTTGTAAACTGTTGCATGACGTTCTCGGGACAATTGGGAGGCAATGTGTGAATTTGTAAACCGTGGCATATGAGCTGGCCATGGCATCGTTTATGATGATGGGCAGGGCTCGGCTGGACGGCTGCATCGTGTGGCGTTGCTGGGTTCTTTAAGCTCTCAGCCTCGAAGACAACTCCGGCCTCAATCCTTCGTAGAGAACCATCTAAGCGCTAGGATGTGTCGAGGTGATGATTTTTGGCGCATGCAATTCCCGACGGGCACCTTCATGACTGTATGAAGTGGCTGCTTGTTGGATAGTTGCGATCAAATGGTGCCTTCCAATGGACCCCAACCATCATCTTGGTCCGTGCGGGCTCCGTCTTCGCCATCCAGCACACCTGCTCTCAGCCATCGCTCCTCATGTCCGCATTAGGCCAAATACGTTTAAATACCATAGGTATGTAGCGCTATTCCTCCCAATCGGCTGCTGACGGGGGTCGGAATACATAGCAATAGCGAGTTGATACCGTCTCCAAATCGCTAATCTTCTCCAATCCTTGACGCGCAGCAGGCCGGAATTTTGAGCATGCTGCATATATAGGATGCGTGTACCCAATGGGCCAGCTTGGCGCCGATGCGACACTTCAGCCTGGCGGAACACATGCGCAGCCCGTCTCTCCTCACACCCACATTCTGATAAGCTTCCATATTTCTCTTTGAGCTCTCAGTTGATCCCCCCAACGTTGATGAGGCGCGAAGGTCTCTCCGATGACGTCCCAAAGCTGCGGGAGGCAAGGTTGTGATGCACGCAATGATCCAGTCTGGTATTGCGTAGACTGCTCATGTTGGAGATGTGACGACTGCTGGGGCAATTACCCAAACCATGCCAGCGGAGATGTTGGTCGCGACGGCTTGGAACATGAGAAGACACGATACGAAGTGTATAGAGATTTGCAGAGGATCCTGGCGCCACACGCAACTCTACATACTCAAGAGGCTCTGCAGGCAATTGAAGAACTACATACCCAAGACCTTGACTCAACCTGGTTCGGTAAGTCCGTAGGCCTACGTTTTTAGGCGAACCAGACCTCCGTTAGCTTTGGCTAACAGCCCATTAGGCATTCGAAGGGACAGCAATGCCCGACCTTTATTGGCCGACTATGACATCTACTCGGCACTAATGGGGCACCCTCTGTCAAATGGTAGGACAAGATTTCCTCAATTGGCTTCATTCATCGGGCAAACAAGTAAGTAAATTGGTTTTTATGCCCAAGTTGATGAGTCCTTACCCAAAATCAGACGCCGGGAAGAGTACTTTAATCAAGATGCTCATCGACATCTACGATGAAGCTGAGCACGGTGACGACTCGCCCCGATATCCATCACCTGTTGTAGCATCGGCGATACATACGCATGTTCCGACTTCTTCTGATGTCCATCTCTATGCCGATCCACAGACTTACCGAGGCCTAACTCCTCTCCTGTACGCCGACTGCGAAGGTTTTGATGGAGGTGAGAGGCTTCCCATTGGAGCAATAGAAAAACGCAACCCGACGCAGCATTCAGATACAACGTTCTCGCGACTCACACCTGGGAGAACGCGGCAGCTTGAGTGGGCCAGTAGCCCCGACAAGCAAGCTAGAGAATACGCTGTCAAGCAGATGTACCCACGTATTTTGTACACATTCTCAGATGTCGTCGTTTTTGTATTACGAAATGCTAGGTATGACCTTGTATCATAAGTCTACATTCGAGCTGCTAACTTTATCAAAAAAGGACATTCGAGTCGTCAGTTCTCAAACCTCTTGTTGAATGGGGGGTTTCCTCACTCGAGAAATCAATCAACCAGCCCACGCGTCCTCACGCAATCATTGTGCTCAACGATACCGATCTTGGCGTTCCTGCAGAAGAGTGGAATGTCTCCTGCGCAACAAGAAGCTTACTGGCAGCTAATGAATCGTGTCTCCATCCGCTCAGCGGACCCCAATTCTTTACACAACTGGCAAATCAGTGGAAGGCGATGGGCAAGCGAATTGACGGCATTCTCGACCTTCTCAAGTGTTACTATTCTACCTTCAAAGTGGTGAGAATACCAACAAAGGGCCGATACCAACTCATGCACGATCAAGTAAGGAAACTGCATGATATGATCGAAAGATCTTGCGATGCATCATTTGAAACGAAGAAGCAGGCAAGGATGCTGTCCAGTTCTGAGGAACTCCATGTGTATCTCCAATCCGCGTTCGATCACTACGCTCAAACACTCGACAGACCTTTCAACTTCGTCGAGATTTCACTGCGCAACAATCCGATCCCTGACAATTTTGGCGGCCACATCCTTCAACTCGCTCTTGCGGTGCAGGCTCATGGACGACGCCGAAGCGGCCGCTGGATTTTCGGAAATATATGTTCACTAGTAGCGTCCAGCATGATGCTAGACTTTGCACGACATCGGAAAGGTTTGTCCGAATCGCCATGCTTGATCCTATGGAACTGACCAAACCAGGGCAGCCTGAAATTCTCTTTGATTCATACGAAGAATACTGCCGATTCGCTCTTGAGGAGTTTTGCGACCTTTACTCACCGTGTGAGTTTAAGAGCAAAACCGAGCGATGCGCCAATTTTGCCTCAACTCATGACAAAGGACACCAAAATGCAAAGGGAAAGATCATTGGTCCAGGCAAATACATATCACGGTTTCGGCCTGATAATTATTACTCTACCTGGAGAGAAGACATCAAAAGTCAGATGGCGGCAATTAACCGAGAACTACAGAATTCGCTTCGAGGTGCGCGTGAACTTACCGAAGAGGAGGAGCTGCTCAAGATTCATAGTGATCTCATGGAAGAACTTTATGACGACATTGGTTGTGCTGGAGACATCCTAAGTCACTCAACCTGCTTTTGCTGCTTGATGCAAGCTCCAAAACACCGGCTACCCTGTGGACACGTCCTTTGCACACCTTGCGTCCGGTCTTACTCTGATTTTGATGCTCGCCCCCGCAGTAGTAGGTTCGTTTTGACGATGACGAGCTGTCCGCTGCACCCAACGACCACTCGATGGCGCAGTCCTTGCATCATACGCTTGAAGCCGGACCATGCCGGTGTCCGACTGTTATGTCTCGACGGGTAAGTCACGATTTGTGGTTTGGTGATCGCGCTTTTGATGTCTTTGGATCTCAAATCGCCCGTTCAATTGCACTAGGGCTAGATGTAGGCCAGAAGAACTTGATTCGAGGAATACTCTACCATCTTTCCCCGGCCATTCGGTGCTCACGCTTACATATTTCCAGAGGAGGCATACGTGGTATAGTCGAGCTTGAGGTTCTCCGAGCTATTCAAGATCGACTGGAAAATCGAATCCCTCTTCGTGCATTCTTCGATCTCGTCATTGGAACCAGGTGAGTATGCCACATGAGCCCAGTTCTTTTTAAATTCTCAATAACCAACCAACAATTAACACCTTGTCCGCTAGCACTGGTGGCATCATATCGCTCGGCTTTGGCGCCAAGAACTGGAATATCGAGAAGTGTATCAGTCGATTTAAGACTGTTTGTAGTAGAGCATTCACCGCACGTACACTTCAAGGTATTCCCATCATGAAGCACATGGTTACTCTGAAGCACGGTTCGAGATACAAAACGACTCCGTTACGAGAGAGTCTTCGAATTGTATTTGGCCAGGAGTCTCTTTTCGGCTACAGCCGTGATGCCACCCACGCTCCAATGGTCGCGGTCACCGCAACAGATGAAGCATACAAAACTCCCATCATTCTCGCAAACTATAGTCGCGAGGATGGAAAGCGCAGCAGGCGACGTAGAAGCCGCTACGAATTTCCGCGTCCCGACAATCCTGACTTGGAACTGAAGATATGGGAAGCAGCAGCAGCTACTTCAGCTGCACCGACTTTTTTCAAGCCGTTCTGTCATTTTCCAACAAAGCGCACTTATGTAGATGGTGCAGTCTACTACAATAATCCCGTCCGTTTGGTGCACCAAGAGCGAAAACTCCTTTGGCCAGACGTGGCAGGGAAACATCCGGACATTCTCCTCTCCATTGGTACAGGTCAGAATGAGGTAGAAGTACACAGGGATCTTCCACCTTACCCATCACAGCCCCGTCTGACTCGCAGGTAAGTCTCGTAAACTATAAATAGTTGTCTGGCTAATTCGAACCTGACTTCATGACAGGCGGCGCAGGGTCCCGGAACCAGAGGCGCCGAAGTCGGCCTGGACTCCCTTTCCTCGACTCAAACAGATATATGCGGGGATGGTAAGGTTGCAATGTTATCCCATTAGCTCTCGCTCTGGCTGATCATATTTTTTATAGCAAAACCGGATGGACAGTATACTTGACGCAGAAAAGATGTGGAGAGACTTCTGCTCTGATGTCGCTGACGTCGACTCATCTAATACCACAGTCCCCAGATACATTCGGATCAACCCGGATTTATCTTGTGATCCGCCAAATCTAGATGATCTGAAGGAGATGGAAGATCTGCAAGCGAAAGCTCAACGCTCTCTCGAGTCTCCGGACAGTCTCGCCCATCTCGAATCGGTTGCACTCATTTTGGTGGCAAGTTGCTTCTATTACGAGAGAACAACGGTCCCTCGAAGTGAGAAGGACAACATGTATTCGTGCTCTGGTAAGATCCTCGTCCGTTTCGTGCACCAACTTGATTAACATTCCACTCCCAAGGCCAAATTTGTTGCAGATTTGAGGACGACTCTGATTACCTTCGTTGCCTTGGAGAGTACTTCAGGTTGAGGCAACAAGCAACCGACTTTCGACCGTTTTTCGAAATTGAGAACGATAGCGATCCTACGCAAGTCGAAAGGGTGAGCTTGAAAAGCTGATGCAGCCGTGGATACAATACTGACTCTATCTGAGATTCCAATCCGGCCAGTGGATATCAGTAGAATGACCGACATGGCTTCTTTCGACCTCGTAGTACCCGACATCCGCGTATTGCAACGCACCACGAAGATCACCATCTCGCTACACCTACGGAGCCGTCACTTGCCCACAAAAAAGTACCCGATAAGCGGATTCCCGAGAGAAATAATGACTGAACACGCGCACGGAGGTGAGTTTTTGTATCTGCTTCATTAAAAGTCCGCTTACTTATTCTTCTTAGGTGCTCGATCGGACATTCCCCTCAACTCCTGGGCCCAGCAGAGATCAACACACAGACCTAGCCTGGGATTTCCTCTTGAACCAGAGCGCCACGAGCTACCATCTCGACGAATAGTATCTAATCGCAGTGTCAGTGACTCCTATTTAAGCAGTGGAAGAAACGCACACGCTGGAATTCATGAGCTTCATTCAGACTCGAATCAACCTGATGCACAGAATCGCAGGACGTCCCAGAGGCTGGGGCCAACACACGAACTACCCGAAGGGCGTTCAGTTTCGCCGCCAATTATCAGGGAACTATCTGGAAATGACTCCGCCCCTTCTACCCAACGTCCTTCACGGCATGGTGTATTCCCTATTGCAGATTCTGCTAGGCCAGATAATTCTACATCGAATCCCCAGAGATGGAGAAGGTCGCAAAATTCGGGATCGGCCTCTCTAATATCACAATCAACTCCTGATAACGAGCGAGCAGAGTTGCCCGATAACCAGGCCAGGATACAACCACCCGGGCCCGTCCCACGCGGCGGAGCTAGACAACACCCAAGATACCATGTTTCGGATCTAGGGGACCATGGAGCTGCCCAAATACGAGAAAGTATCAAAGCTCGACTCGACCGTGCAAGTCACGTTGCGGGAGAATGTGCTCGTCGTGAGATCGAGCGGCGGCGTCGTCCGGCCGGGCGGGACGCCCCGACAGCACCCAACTCGAACAGCATGACACAGCAAACCCCAACCACAGTACCAAGCAGTGGCACTGCTCCTCCACAACCCAATCGCGGTCAACGAAGAGTGACGCCTCTTGACAATGCTAGGCCTAGAGGCCCAATCCCTCTCAGACAGGCTCCCACTCAACCGCGTAGCAACGCGGGTGTTCTCGGACAGCCAGCTCGTCCTTCTTCAACTTCCCGACGCCTAGCTGCCAGTCCCTCCATTGCTTCGATACTCTCCGATGAGTCAGTGATGGATAACTATTCCGAGTATTTTGACCCTGGTCTTGAAGAACGGCGCATAAGGCGGGCAGCGTCGCCTTTAACCAGCGAAGTTGAGAGTACGCTGAGTGACGACATGGCACAGGCACGAGGGAGGCTGTAAGGCACCAATCTTTCCCGGTGAAGTCGTTGGAGCAAGGGAGCGAGGGAATTGGCTCGTAATTCCAAGTGAGGGGTTCTCAAGTTAGCAATCGTGCAAACAAACAACCAAACCATCTCTCGAGGAATTTCAAAACTTAGGCTTGCCCTTAAGCCTGTTACAACTGCCTCTATTGAAGTAGGTGATCCTCTGTCTTCCAGAAGCGGACAAAGACCGCCTATTTAAGCTCAAGAATTACACGAACAGCACATACCTTGACTTTCCCAGTGACCGACAAGGAGGGACTCGCTCCATAAACCCTCCATCAACTCCTGGAGCTAATGAAGGTGGAGCAGCCCTCATTGTTTAGAGGTAATTCCTCCTTGTCGATCAATGCACTTTCTCTCTTCCCATTCTACCATTATATCCAGGTTTTTAATTGAAACAAACGAAGATGGGAAAGGCCAAACCCATAACCACACCCGTTCCCATCATACTGTCATCTTGTCTTCTCCATCGCTCCAGAGTGGCTTGAAATGTGAGACACTTCTTTCAGTAAAAAAAAGTTGAATATGGGTCAGCCCTGAGACATTGGTAACTGAGGTTGTTCCCCCTCGTAGCGTCGCTCAGTCCTCATTACGGGCTTGATTTTTCACCCGAAATTACACTGCGCTTTTAAGATTTGCGGTTTCGACGAACTTTTTGCTGGTGGGAGGAGTCGTGGGGTATCTCGTATGTGTAGTTGGGGAAACCAGGAGTCGGGAGTTGGGAGGAGTGGAAGTAAATGGGAGGAATGAGAGAGGAAAGGAGGGGTGAAGGGAGAGAAAACTCGACAGACTGAGTGAAGTGAAGGTCTGCGGACTATTATTCGGCGGTTGTTTAGATTGCTCATTCTCCGCGATGTGAGGAGGAAAGCATTGTTGCAACAGTCTCGCTGTTCAATGCTCGCGACGTCTGACCTTTCTTCAGCTCTATTTTGAGTGTAGATCAAGACATGACTGGAACGCAACAGCCCCGGATTTTGTAAGATGTTCCACATAACCCTCCTTTCCAAAGCGCCTGGATTTGAGTTCCACGCCCTTTTTGCTTTCCTTGAAGGTTTCACAAAGCTTTCGAAAGCTGTTTTCGGATGTAAATTCGATCTTCTCGCTTGTGCAGTAGATGCGGTAAGGATGGATCGAGTGCGAAAGCGAAGTCGAGCATTGTTGCATACCAATTGCCGGCATATTGGTCGTCGATAAAGATGTCCAGCTTCTCGGTGTTGGCGGGAAGATCACCCGCGATGCTGGCAGGATGGTCGTCCATATTGGATTCGGGATGGTTGTGTGGCTTGAATGCACGAATACCAAAGTCCATGTGCTTCAATCGTCGTAGCTCGGGAAGGTTGTCAAGATAATCATCGTTAGGGCCCTGTGTTTCTAGCCCTGTTAGATCAAACCTGTTCGCGATATGTAGGTCCTCTAGAGTGTCTTCGTGCTCCAGGAGAGCTTTCGAGAGAGCAGGATAATGTAACGTCGGAATCTTGCTAGGATGACCGTAGGAGCCGGCAATTGCATAATCCCATCTGAGGTATTGAAGATACTTGACCGAGAGGATGAGCAGCTCAATATCAAGTGTATTAACAGAGCGCTCGTCGACGTATAAGCTTGTAATTGATGATGACCGTGTTATACAGCACCAACGGTCTCTTGCGATTATACCGAAATAGTGGTTAACGTGATCGAGCTTTGGCCTCCGAAGAGAAGGTAAGCCAAAAGTTTCGTCAAGATCGTTGAGCTCGATACGCGTCATATTGATACGAAGCGTATGTAGATGGTCGAATTGTCTTGGGAGGTTCATGTTTCTTACAGAATCCGACAGATTAAGGAGGCCTAACCATAGAGGGAGCCCAGACCACTTCCCAAAAAGCGGACTATTCTTAACATCGACGTCGCTGTCGTCAACATGAAGGTAGTTGAGATTCAGAGTGAGCAGGATCACGGCCGCTAATAAATTTCCAGAGTGTTGAGGCCAAGACACCTATTTGGCGATACTCCAGCAACTTATGGCAGATGGAAATCGTGTAAACAGTTTCTCGTATCTGGTGGTGGATTTGTGACGTTAGTAAGGCACTCTAGAGCGTCGCTGATTGTTTCGTGGATCGCGACATGGCGTCTTCCACCATACCTTGCGTCATGCCCAAGGAATACTCACAATAGCAAGAGATCTCTTCGGTCGAGACACCCGGCTGCAAGAAAGAGGTTTCCTTCCGGCTTCTGACCGTAGCCCCAATTAATATGCTGGACCTGATTGGCAAGATGTGGCCTCTGGAGAAGAGTCTTGACCAAAAACGAGCCCCTCTCCGGAGGACCGGATCTCGAGTACGACTGGTAAAGTGCAGGCTTGACAATGCGGCAGTACCGGCGGCTCGTTGTTGAATATCGAAGGTGTTGTATTGTATTCTATATACTAAGGGCTCTTTATATAGAATAGAGAGTAGGTTAAGAGTAAGTTATGTAATACTTACTAGCGTTATATAGGGTAAATGTATGATATGGGCTCTCTCACCAACACTCGTCATGGCCAAATTTCGCAACGTGGACTGGTGACCTCCGTAGTCTTGCATACCGTTTGGAAAGAAATCGGACACTTGGGCCAATATTCCCAAAATCAATTCTTCTGGTATAGTCGAAGCAGGCGTCGGGATTGGGTGTTCGCGAACATTTGGCCTGACGGCCAGGAGGCAGCACAAGAGCCATTGCTCTGCCTTTGGGGAGATGGGTGCTCATGCTGTTGGAATGTATTGTGCGTTCTGAGTCGTGCAAGTCTTAATAGATAACAGGGGAGGGACAGGAACATTAATAAAATGTACGAAATGGTTGATAGCCTGAACATGGTTCACAATCATCTAACCGCTATGGTCCGTTATCCCGCATTAGGAACAATTGGTAATTCTAGAGGACTTGTCATCATCAGATTGATGGCGCTTAGAAGAGCTAGACTGCGAGTCTTAAAATCAAGTGACGATGTGCCTTTCATGTAAGATTTCCTTTTCGCATCGACGGGTGGTGTACGAAGCGGCGTTGGATGATTAGGGCGATCGAATTTCAGTGGAGGGACGTACATAGATGGATCGCTTGAAGAAGGAAGGAGCGGTACAGACTAACGTCATCTATGGATCAACGTACCCTTGATCTAATCGAAAGAGTTTCAATCCACCATTGGTGGTATCATAAATTTGTTCGGAAATCGTTTCACTCGTATCTTCTAATTGTCCTCAATATCCTCTATCAACCCCTTCGATATCCTGACCAAAACCCCTGCTGGGCACCAAATCTTTTCGAGTTGCTAATGCACATTCCCACAAAAAGAAACCCTGAAAAAAGAAAGTAGTGCTGGGCCGGTTACTGCGAAGAGCCACCGGAGATGGTGATGACCTGGCCTAAAGAAACTTTTAGCATCCGTAAAGCTCACAAAACTTTGTAACCACTTACCATTTACCCAGCTACCATCCTCACTGGCGAGGAATGCAACCACCCTCGCAACATCCTCCGGAACAGCACACCTTCCGAGCGGGCAGTGGTTCGCCATCAAGGTCTCGATCTTCTCTGCCGGCCACTCAGGAGTACCGCCGGGAATGTAGTGCCATGCGTTCTGGGTGAACATGTCGCTCTTGATACCGCCCGGAGCGACGCCGTTGACTGTGATGCCGCGCTTGCCGAAATCAGTGGCGAAGCTCTTGATCATACCGATGACCGCCATCTTCGACGCGTTGTACAGCGCATGGTCCTTAACACCCAATAGGCCTGCCGCGATCGACGACATGAGGATCAATCGGCCGTTATCTTCAAGGTTCTTGTACGCCGCCTGACCGACGAAAAACTGTGCCCTTGCATTCAAGTTGAAGACATGGTCGTACTTCTCCTCGGAAATCTCCTCCGTCTTGTCCCAGCTCTCGGTCCCGCTGTTGCTCATCACGATATCGATCTTACCGAATGCCTTCTTCGCCTCGTCAAACAGTCGGTTGATCTCAGAGACCTTGGAGACATCGGCTTGAATAGAAACGGCCTTGGCGCCATTGTTAAAGCCCTTGATGATTTCGCAGACTTCTTCGGCGGGGCCCTTGGAGGAGACGTAGTTTACGACGACCGAGGCACCGCGCTTGCCGAGCTCGATGGCGCAGCCTCGTCCGATGCCGCGGCCGGCGCCGGTGATGAGGGCGACCTTTCCTTCGAGAGAAGCGGTGGGGACGTTGACGACCATATTGGTGGGGTGTATGTCACGTGGAATAAAATAGTCCTATTGGTCGGGGCTGGGGGAGTGTTGGTGTGGGATTTCGAGCTCTTTTGGAGTGCTTCTTTCTCTGCTGGAAGTTGAGAGAGGACTCTGCGAAGAAGGTTGGAGAATGTATAAGAACTTGAATGTAACAGCAATGGAAATTGACGTTGTGGTGACTATATAAACACATGTCTTCGGCCTCTTCTGATGCTTCCCGGATTCGGGTGGGGATCCGGCGCCGGCATCTCAGCCTTACGAGACGGAAACGGTGGCTACGGCATTGGTCGTATTGCCGAATTCTGCCCCTAAGTCCTTCGTAAAGCCCTTCGATGGCCCGGAATGCTGAGACCGGAGTGTGAGAAGTGTCACGGGCGGAGGTCGGATGGGGGAGGGGCCATCACTGGGCCGGAGGTGGACGAGTCGCGAATGGGGGGAGTGGGACTTCCGAAAATATCGAAACTACATCGTCTTGAAGTGCAAATAGTAGAGAAAGAGAAAAAGATAGTACTTCGAAAAGCTCAAGTTGCGCTGCACACCATCATCTTGATGGAGGAGGCTCCGCGGTAGTGGGCGGAAGCGATGCGCGGGAGCGACCCACGGTGCAGGTACCGTGTGACAAGCATTTAGCCTCGTCTGCGCTGATCATGAGGCTGTCGATTGGCTTGCGTCATACAATCACCACGATGCTCGTGATGAACGTTGGTGTTGCAGAGAGGGCTGCTCTCGCTCTCGCTTTGCCCCACGCTAGCGCTAACCACTCCGATCCATAACACGTCAATGTGGGGAAGATTTTCCAGGACATCCCTCCGTCTCTGTACAAACAGATACCCATACAAAGTCCAGATCTCCAACATGCATATCCTCGTATGTATCTATCGCTCTGAATGTGTCTCCGTACCTATCTAACTCCACCAAGATCACAAACGACGACGGCCCGCCTTCAGATCAATCCTCGCCTTACGTCCACTCCTTCGGTACGCCTGCGCCAAGTACCGTATACCACATTTCTAACACACAGTGCATAGTATCAACGCTACAAGCCCACGGCCACACCGTCTCCGTCGTCCTTCCCCACACGCAACGCTCGTGGATCGGCAAAGCCCACCTCGTCGGCAAATCGATAAAGCCAACCTACTTCCGGCCCTCGCCACTGCAAACCGACGATGGCGGCCGACTCCACAACACGGGTACCACCAGTACCCACCCTCTCCCCGTCGGCCACAAAGATGAAGAATGGATATTGGTGGACAGCACACCTGCGTCTTGCGTACAAATTGGGCTGTACCACTACTTCAAAGAGCGCGGGCCGATCGACTTGGTCATCAGTGGGCCAAATTACGGGAGGAATAGCACGGCTGTATTCAGTCTATCTTCTGGCACAATAGGCGGCGCAATGGAGGCGGCTGTTTGTGGCGTCAAGAGCATAGCGCTTAGCTATGCGTTCTTCGACCGCAATCATGATGCTGCGATCATCAGCGGTGCTTCTGAGCTCTCCGCGAAACTCGTCCACCATTTGTTCACCAACTGGGACTCCAATACACATCTCTACAGCGTCAATGTCCCGCTCGTCGAGAACGTCGGATCGCGCAGGATTCTCTTTACACACATGCTGCAGAACAGATGGAAGAGCGGCTCGTGTTTTCAAGTCATTGAAGTTCCCTCTGAAGACGACGACACGCCCTCGGACGTCGAGAATCAAATCCGAAAAGCGGAAGAGAAGCTGGGTCGGAAGGAGCTGCACAGGCAAGAAGGGACGAGCTCTGGGACACAGACGCCGTCAGGACAGGAGCATATCCGATACACTCATCAGCACTTCAAGTGGGCGCCGCGGTTCAAGGATGTGTACGACAGCGTGGAAGAAAGTGAGGCTGGGAATGATGGATGGGCCGTTGCGCAGGGGTATACGAGCGTTACGCCGTTGAGGGCTAACTTTATGCATGCTGGTGGAGCTGAGGGCGAGATCAAGTTGGATTCGTAGCTGGGATGTGGGTTGAGAGCCATTGCATGCATGCATACGGTAGACTAAAAGCATGAGCATGTAAATAGACGAGACGTAGTTATCACAACTACGATCAGACGTTTCCACAGAGCGCAGATGCAAACATTGAATTTCTCAGGGCACTCATGACTTCCCAGAAAACGACACTCCATCACCGCCGGAAATAGGCCGCCAGTGGCTACCATTTCCCAATCGGGACAGCTTCCCATCGGGCTAGTAACGCCGTCGCGGTGCCGCACACAGGGCACCGCTGACGTTCCCCACCATCCATCGGCAAACCCCTCACCCCTCACTTGTGATTCGACCCCACACACGCTGCTCTCCAGCGCGTCGGGGAAGGGTAGAAGAAGGCTGCGGAGGGCCTCCGTCTGGCCGCGAGGCTCCTTGTTTGTTACTTTTTGCTGGGATTCCTGTACATTTATGTTCTCAATGGTAACACAATTCCACTGAGGAAGAATACGCCACGATGTCAGGTACGCGCGCATAGCTACAAGCTACCTATCACCATGAAGCTCGCGCGAACGCTTGAATGAGATGCTAAGACGATGCAGCCAAACACTTCATAAACGACCCAACGCACCTTGTCCAGACCGCCCTCCTCTCCCTCCCTCATGCAAACCCCTCACTCCAATGCGACATCGCAAACAAGATAATCTTTCTATCCCCCTCGCACCTACGCAGCCCCCAAGTCTCCCTCATATCTGGCGGCGGCTCCGGCCATGAGCCCTCCTTCTCCTCCTTCGTCGGCCGCGGTCTACTTTCCGGCGCCGTTGCCGGCACTATCTTCGCGTCCCCGAGCGCGGAGCAGATCCGCCGCTGCATCCTGCATCGGGTGGATAAGAGTAAAGGGGTGCTGGTCGTGGTCATGAATTACACGGGCGATGTGCTGAATTTTGGGATGGGGGTCGAGAAGGCGAGGAGCCAGGGGGTGGAGTGCGATATGGTGGTTGTGGGGGATGATGTGGGCGTGGGGAGGAACAAGGGGGGAAAGGTTGGGAGGAGGGGGATTGCGGGGACATGTTTGGTGTTGAAGATTGCTGGGGCTTTGGCGGCGAAGGGGTGAGTTTCTTTGTGGTTGGGGGATGGTGTTTTGCTGATGCGTGATGGTAGGACGGGCTTGGAGGATGTGTCGCGCGTGGCACAGTTGACGGCCGAAAATCTCGTCTCGATTGGGTCGTCGTTGTCCCACGTCCACGTTCCCGGACGAAACGTGGCCGAAGCTGAGGACGAACTCAAAGAGTCGGAGGTCGAGATTGGAATGGGTATCCACAACGAACCCGGATCGGAACGTAGCACCACTGATCTCCCCGGCCTTGTCAAGACGATGCTTTCGCACTGCCTTAATACCTCGGACAGCGACCGCCACTTCATTGACATAAGTGAAAAGGACCAAGTCGTATTGCTAGTGAACAACCTAGGTGGTGTTAGCGTACTAGAACTGGGTGGCATCACCAACGAGGTGATTGAGCAATTGGCGAAGGACTGGAAGATCAAACCCGTTAGGATTCTCTCGGGGACCTACATGACCAGCTTGAACGGCCTAGGCTTCAGCATTAGTTTGCTCAAGGTCACGGACACCGACCTCGGTGCCGGATCCTCAATGCTAGAGCTGCTTGATGCGCCGTCCGAAGCGACTGGTTGGTCTGCGGCGATAAGCAGCGAGACATGGGCGAAGCGGGGCCAGGCAACAAAGCAAGAAGATGGCCCAGAACGTGACGAAGTCTCGTCAAGCGACTTAAGAAGTAAGCGTATCTTAGTCACATGTGATGCTCGGGCTGTGCTAACACAAAATCAGTGGACGGCGACTTCGCCAAGAATGCCCTCACAGCCGGACTGAAAAGAGTCATCGCAGCGGAGCCAGACGTCACCAAATACGACACCATTGTCGGCGATGGCGATTGCGGTATCGGGCTGAAGCGAGGCGCAGAAGGTATGTGGGGATGGATTTGTATCAAGCCAGAACTGACACAATGTAGCAATCCTGGACATGCTGAACAAGACTGAAAAGACCGATGATCCACTCATTTTCCTGGGGAATATCATCAAAGTGGTGGAGCTGGCCATGGATGGCACCTCAGGAGCCCTCTATGCGATCTTTTTGAATGCGCTCGCCTACGGCCTCCGCCAGAATTCGCCCTCGTCGCCACAACCGGCGACTACTGAGACCTGGGCTAAAGCTCTTGATGCATCTCTCCAGTCACTAAGCAAATATACACCTGCTCAGCCTGGAGACCGAACGCTGATGGACGCTCTGCATCCGTATGTGAAGACGCTACTGAAATCGGGAGATATCGACGCAGCGACTGAAGCGGCCGAAAAGGGTGCGCAAGGGACAAAAGGAATGAAGGCTAGCTTGGGGCGAACGGTCTATGTAGGCGGAGAAGGGTTCGAGGAGGTTCCAGATCCTGGCGCGCATGGTCTCGCCGAATTTCTGCTCGGCCTGAGGGATGGACTGAAAAAGTGAAGATATCGTTTCATTTTGACTGCCGTTTCCGCAACTTCATGTAGATGTTACGACTCCGTTGTCGTAAACATCGTCTTGATTCAATCTCGACCCACTGATTATACCCCGTGAAGCCCTCGTGTTGGGGTATATGCAGTCCAAGAGATGCCGTTCCTTCCCCCAAAGCCGCTCCCACTAGGAATCCCACTCTTAACTCAAAAGGACAAGGATGACCGAGTCGCCGCGCAGGAACATCTTGCTGATGAACCTGTCCTTATTGACTTTGCGGCCCGCTTGGCCGTTCGCAAGCCGCGGGGTCTCCGTCCACATTTCCTTCGCGTTCTCGAGAACCATGTTGCAGTGACGGTCAAATGCCTTGACTCTGGCGAGGAGCTTGCGGTTGTTTCGGCAGGAGATGAGGACTTGGGTACGCGAACGGACGGCGGTCTGGAGAATTGATAGAGGGCCCGTGGTGAGCTCGTGCTCCTCTACTTGCGCAACCTCGTACTCTCTGTGGAAGAGTTAGCACGCGTGGGTAGCTAGTTGAGAGGGCCACAGATACGTACGTCAACTCGTTGCGCGGCTTCGCGATGAGTTCCCTGCTCCACGTTAGCATCCAGAAGCTCCGGTACTGTGCTTTATGACATACTGAATCTTTGCGTCGACCATTGCGTAGTATGGCGATGTGCGTATCAGTATGTAAGAGCTCGGGCGGCGATAGCGGTGTGATTTGGCTGATATTGGCCGAGGTTCTGCCTGTCAAAGAGCAAATTTGATACAGGTAGAGGCACCAAAGAGGGAAGAAGGCCGGTAGAGGTAGGGCACAGACCACGGTCGACTGACTTGGCTCGATAACTCAGCACGAGACACCACGGCAACGAGGTCAGGCTAGGGTGGTTTCGCGGAAAGGTCGTGATGAAGCACGGAGGGAAAGTTGCCTAAACGCCTAGGCGGTACGTTGTTCCGGTGCCGGACCAGTGAACGCGCGCGCGGT
Organism: Lentithecium fluviatile CBS 122367; assembly: GCA_010405425.1. Classification (NCBI taxonomy): domain Eukaryota; kingdom Fungi; phylum Ascomycota; class Dothideomycetes; order Pleosporales; family Lentitheciaceae; genus Lentithecium; species Lentithecium fluviatile. Next base: position 700,320 of record MU005572.1, read on the forward strand.
GACGGAACGCGCTCGCTTAGTCACATTCTCGCGTCCTAGCTCGACGAGCTCGAGCATACGACTTGAACCTCACATCTCGCGCTCCAGGCGTCCGAATGACGCGCTGCGCTCCGTTTCCTCGCTCACCTTTACTTTCCTGACCTGCGAAAGCCACATGACTCACTTCCCATCTGCTATATATTCGTACAATTGCGTTCCGCACGAGCTTTCTCGCTTCTTCCTCGTGCCGTCGAACGCGTCCGCGATGATCGCTCGCCAGCCACCGATCGCGATTGACCAACACTGACCACCTTTCTTCATAATCCCAACACCTCCCGCCCTCGCACACCCCCCAACGCCGCCTGCCTTTCTTGTAAACCACCAAGGCGGCCATGTCTACGCCTTCAGAGAGCACGGTGGGTGCTCTGCAGTTTGCTTCCGCGGGCTCTCCCGCCGACACCGATAGAGACGGCATGACGGACATTCCGCGACGGCTCATGCGAGGCAAGCGCCCTTTGTCACTGCTGCCTGCCTACTCGATTCCTCTAACTGTTGTATAGTCAAGGTGCTCTACACGTTCGACGACCAGAACAAGTCCAACTGCCTGGCTCGCTTGCCCAACGCGCTCAGCATCCCGACCGTCTCTTTGGACGAGACCACCCAGGTCGGAGTCATCGAGCTGAAGACATGCATCCAAGCTATCGTATCTGCAAGGTAGGTCGTTTGTCACGCTAATGCAAAGCCTCGTCTCATGCCTGTCTCTAGTCCCGAACTCGTTGCGAAGCTTGGTCATGATTATACCGTGTACGCCTTCGACTATTCCGAATACGAGACACCTCTCGTCGGCCAAGGCATGCTCTCATGGATTCTCGCTTCCGCCTCCACGACGCCCAACGCCCCCGCCGAGCAGTCCCAAACCATGGTCACCGGTCGAGTGTGCAAGAATATATTAGGTCTCTTCTCCAACGGTATAAAGGAAACACTGGAAGTCAAGCTCAAGCTCGTACCCGTTCCCACCTGCTTGCAGAGCGAATATGTAGAGAACATGGAAAGATATCATAACCTGAGCAAAGTTCTGCCGGAAGGACTGCCGGACTACAATGCCTGGGCGCAGTTCTTGGAGGCGAATCCTGCTATCCGTCAGCTGGCACAGCCCACTCCAATCAACCCTGCCATGTCCAATGAAAGGAGTCACATGGGTGGATTGGAATCCGTGCACCAGATGCTGACCCGTCCAACCCCCTCCGATCACGGGATGAGATTTGATTCTCTCCAGGACCAGCAGCAGATGTCTTTCAATAGCTACGATACCCGTGCGTCTAGCCCTGCTCTGAGCACAGCTTCATTCTACCAGTACTCGTTCCAACCAGATGCCCGACCAGACTCTCGCGCATCCTTCCACAGCGATAGCGGCGCCTACTCGCAGCAGTACTATTCGCCTGCCGATAATAACCAGGAGCCACAAGAGGAGGGACCGCCAAAGAAACGAGCTCGTATCACAAAGGCTAAACGCCCAAGGAAGACTGTTTTGAGTGCCAACAATGACTCACTACGGGTTACCGCAAGTACCGCAGCGTCGGTACGCCTTCACAAACCGGCCGCGGCACATGCAGGAGCTGCCGTATCAGCTGAACAAGTCCCACGGGCGCCGACACCCCGCCCTGCCAATGCTGCAATGCCTCCGGCTCGCGGATCCTTTCGTCCCGTCGCCCCAAGCCTGCTGCGACACGGCTCTATAGATTCAAATCGCCCATACGTGTCTCCTTATGAACCTGGCATTTTCTCCGACAATGCTCTGGATTCTGGCGATGACGAAAGAGCGGGCAGTCCGGGCGACACCCCTCTCAACATGCCATCGTCACCTCCGGTAATGGCTCCGCGTACTGCGTCTTCGAGTCCTGATCTTCCGTCATTACCTTTACCCAACGATTCCGGCTTTGTTAGTGATATTCCAAGCGGTCGCGAAGAGGAGGAGATGGGCTATAGGAATAAACCGTGGGCCGAGAGCGATCTAGCTGCCACAGCGGAGACCAGAACGGACTCGAATGGGCCATCTCGCACTCGGTCGCATTCAATACAATCGGTTCTAGAGAGGCCTGCTGGCGATCCGGCTACTAGCTCCAATACTTCGGCTGAAGAGGCGCTGCTAAGGTCGTTGCAAGCACATGTGGAACCACCATGTGGTGCAAATCAACAGGTTGGTGAAAAAGAGCAGAGCTCTGTGTCGACGAACGAAGGTACTTACAGATATAGCGCTTGTTCAAATAGACAGGCGCCAGATCTTCCTATACCAAATACTACGAGCGTCGACGCTGAGCCGCTGGATGCGAACGCCCTCCCGTCAGCTTCCACCAACAATGGAGTTGCTAGACCTACCGAGGTGGCTAACCTACCGGCCCCTCCCAAAGGGCCCCGCGGTCCGAAGACGAGAGGATTGGAGCGATCTCACACCTGGTCTGGTGAGCCAACGTCTGATGCCGCGTGCCCTGCCGAAGGGAAAAGCCAGCAGCCTCGGAGTGGCTCCGGGGCGAAGCGAAGGCATCATATCAAGGATCGGCTGGAGAAAGCGCTCGAATCAGGGCAAATGCCACAGTATTGCAACAACTGCGGTCAAATCGATACCCCGGCGTGGCGAAGGGCATATACGCGTATCGAGTACGGATCACCAGCCGGGATTCAACTGTCTTCGAAAGGGACAAGCATCTGTGCATTGGAACCGATGGAACCAGAAGACGGCGACTCTACGCAGAGATATCGTATCTTCAAACAAGCTTTGGAGATTGAAGAGGCAGAATCGAAAACATTCACGACACTCACCCTCTGCAATCCTTGCGGTCTGTGGTTAGGCAAAAGGAATGCCATGCGGCCTCACCAGGTGTGGGCGAAGGCACAAGCCAACGCTTCAGGCAATGCAGAAAAGCCAAAGCGAAAGAGGAAGCCTAAGAAGCCCAAAGGGGAGAACGATAGCACTATGTCTGACGCCATCGTTCCAGAGTCCGACTGCTACCAACCAGATATGCAAGACGAAGCAAAATTCCCTTCAATCTTGGACGGCACGACCGATGGTGGTTTCAGCAATCAAGCACCTGGGTGGGACAAGCCCTCAAACTTTAATGCCGCAGAGAACTCTCAGCTCGATGAGGCTGCCGCACAAGCAGCGCTTTTGCGAGCAATCCAATCCAGCCCGGTGGGGCTCCGGGGTTCCAAGGATTCGCCGATTGAGGTTGAGGAAGATTTGACTCCAAAGCCTACGCGACGGCTTCTATTTCCCTCGCCTCGTCGATCTGGTGAAGTCAAATCTCTAGGTCACATGCGTTCATTTCCATCGCTGACAGCGCCGGGCACTGGCATGAAGGCAACCGAAGGCGCAACGGGTCAACCTGGGTTGGAATTTGAAGGCATTGACAAAGAAAACTGTCCCCCAGCAGGTGACGAAGAAGACGACGGTCTTTTCCATCTTTTCAATGACCATGGTTCCACGAGAACAACGCCGACCAAGGGCCGCTCAACGGAGGACTCGCACAAAACTCCAACGCCCGGTTCACGACGCCGCGTACCACTTACACCCAAGCGCAGCACCGCTCCTCTTGGGTTAATAACCCCATCAAAGGTGCTGAAAACACCTCGCACGGCTATAAGAGCAACCCCCGCAGCCCCCGAAACTCCATTTACTCGCCAGCTGAACGCACTTCTTTCCGACTGCATGGCGGGCTCACCGTCTCAAACCATCGACTTCTCCGCATTCCCAACCTTCAACACACCCGGTCGCACCAACACCACGGGTGCCCACTTCGGCGACCTCTTGTCGAACGATTTCCTCTCTAGCGATCTTCCGATACCCAGTTCTCCGCCTGACGCGCTAAACTTCTCCGTCTTTGAAGACCCTAATACCAGCACGGTGGGCTTGTGGAGTGGCGCGAGCATATTTGACGGTAGCGATGCCGTTATACCTGATCCGTCTGTGTCTGAACATAAGGGGCGCAGGCCTAGTCACGACGCTCCTGAGTTCAAGATGAATGATATCAGCATGGACTTTAGCGCTTTACTTGAGGGAGTGGTTGGAGATGCGAATAAGAACGGCGATGCTCCTTCCCAGACGTTCGATGGTCAACTGCAAAGCTCTGTGGAGGAAACAGAGATAACTGTCACAGTCGAAACCGTGGATACGGTAGCTACGACTACCCAATCTCCCCTACCTACCGCCGGCGAAGACGAAAGACTATCTACGGTTCCTGAGACGACCGGGACGGTGATGGAGACCGCGGAGAAAGCGGTGGGTGGACAGACGGGAACTTCTGGCAGCCAAGAAAAGAAATCTGACGAAGCGGAGCCGGCTGCTGAGAAGGCCGAGCAGATTATCCAACCCCCAACACGGAGCTGTGAGCGGACACCTGCCACCGTCCAAGAGGTCGATAGCACGGTGGAGAAGACAAAGTCCCCCGTAGTTCCGGTGCAATGTCCTACGAAGCGCGCGAAGACGCCTGAGGTTCGCATCAAGCTTGAGCTGGTTGGGTATGGCACACCTTGAGTAGTTGATCCCTTGACGTTGATCATCAAGGTCCGGCGCGATGCATTTGCGCGAGCGTATTATGGCGATTCTTTTGAAATATTAAGGTCTTTTCACACCTATAACGGCACTTGCGTTATTTGGTGCATTCACGGGCGCTTACATGCGACATGCGATATTCTGCATGAAGGGTATGGATTTCACGAAGCCATGAACACACTGTGATTGTATTTGTAGTTTCCTGCATAGCGAACATGAGCGAGCGCACTTAGTACATGCGAGCGAGGTTTTAGGTATAGGTAGTTTCGTCACAAACAATGGAGAGACAATGCACACGGGTATTAGAGTAATAATTAGCATTTGAGGTGAACGTCAAAATGGTAGTTATGTGTGAAGCATCAGATGCACTGAGATGCCGACTCGTGGCGAAAATAGTAATCCGACTCGTACGTCTCGCAGAAATACTTGCGTGTAGAACCTAAATGCCCGGACTCCTGAATCCATGCGGGTATCTCAAAATCGGAATTCTCCAGACGCCTTCTCTCCCCGTTCCCGCCCGAATGCGATAGATAAAGAACCTCGCCGGGTCCTTTGGATGAATGTGAAAAAAAGAGAAATCCGAAGCTCTTCTGTTGATACAAGATATGAGATGGCCATAGGGGAACTTCTGGGTGAGGTTCTTAGCTTTCGCCGAAGCCAAAGAACGCATCGTCGAACTGCGTAGCCTCAGGGTTCTCATAGTCTAGGTCGAATAGATCATCAAGGTTATCCGTCGTCATAGTGTCAAGATTCAGGTCGTCGTTCGTCGTCGTTGGCTGAACGTTGGTGTCCTCCACCGGCTTCGAGGTGCTGGTCTGCTCCGAAGATTGGTGATTGTGCATATCGGGAACATCAGTCATGGTGAAGTCCATGTCCAAGTTGCCGTTCGCATTCGACTGCGCGCCATTGTCATCATCGCCGGCCTTGGCGAAATCTTCGAGGCCGCGCAGGAGCGAGGGCGCTGACTCGTCGAGCGTGAAGTTCAGGTCGGGACCGGAGGTGTCCATGTTGATTTCCTGGTTGTTCTCGTCGTCGCCTGCGCTGTCCATGACCGACTCGCCAAAGAGGGCGTCGAAGTCGAAGTCGGTGTCTGGATTGTTGGTAGTGTCTATATCTGCATTCTCCATCTGCACATCTTCGGCCGGCGCAGAGGGCTCGGGGGCAGACGGCGGCATCTTTTCCATCTCCCGCTTGAGCGACGGCGGCTCTCCGGTCGAGGTCGCAGGCTTGTCGCTCTGTGTGGCGGCTGGGGGGACGGGCGATTCTTCTTTCGTCGGGGGCGTGATCTTCTTCATGGAGGACTCAGCGGCAAGCCGCGCCTTCTCTGCTTCCTTTTCCTTGGCAGCAGCTTCACGCTTCTTGCGATCGGCCTTAAGCAGTGCCAGGTCCCGCCGTAGTACCGTCTGCGCCTGTCGGATCTCGGCCTCGAGCACGTCGAGAGAGTCGTGGAAGCGCTCGTTGGCCACGACAACGGATTTCTTAAGCTTGAGTTGCTGGAGTGCCTCGTCGACGCCCTTTGGCGCTGTGAGGTAATGGCCGCTGCTGATGAGCTGCTGGGCGTGAGCGGCGCGTGGGAGCTAGGGCCGGCGGGGTACTAACCACCAGGTTCATCATGGCCTGCAGGTTGTCGAGAGAGTGCGTGGACGACGGTGGATTCTGCACGTCCTGCTGGACGGGCGCGGACGGGGCGGTGGCCATGGTGGAGGGGACGCTTGCGCGCGATGCAGTGGTGGTGGTCGTAGCGGTGGAGCTGGAGCACTGAGGTCGTCCGTCGTCGCGCGAAACAAAAATGACAGGGTTAGGGTCGCGGCGACTTGAGGGGTCCACACTGCAGTGCCGCCTAAAATTGCGCCGGCTAACTAAGCACCTTAAACCACCCGCGCCGTATCAATGCGATGCATCAGGCAGTCCCGTACCGTGAAAATTTCGCCCGTGGCCTCGCCGTTCCGTGGTTGCGCGCCTGCACCTGGTGGGCCGGCAGCAGTCACGGCCTTGACGTCGCGGGACTCCGCACTGCTTCTTCAAAATCACTCTTGTAGACGCGCAGATAGCTCGAGGCAATAAATACTAGCTACTGCAGCGAGCTCTCGGCCGCCCGATCTGCATGACAGCGTATAATACCAGGCTTCTGCAACGGGCCGCACACAGCCTTACGGTTAGCGCTGGTCTGTCCCTAAAGGACCGCGTCCCTCGCCCTCACACCTCTCCTCCTCACCCCACAGTGGACCAGGCCAGATCAGCTCTCATCAGTGTTTGGCGTCGGGTTCGCTTCCTGTCTTCCTGCGACTCTCTTTCCTTGTTTCCTCTTCCCTTTCCTTGCGCATTCTGACTCGTGTTGGTTCTAGTGTCTGCGGCCGAGTGCATCTTTCTTTGCCGCCTCAGATACTGAAAAGTCCCCGCCGACGCAGCTCGAGTCCGCCAGCCGTCGCGCCTTCTTTCCGAGTCGCCTTCGTGTCCCACCTACCTATCTACCTATTTCCTACGGGTTGCTGCTCTTGTCCGCGCACTCTGCCTGCCCGCGCCTCCTTGCGACGACGATTCCCTCCACTGCATCCATTGCATTTGAGCCATGGCCGATTCCGGGACCTCTGCGGCCGCCATGCCGCCCCCATCTGCCTCGGCGGGCGCTCCTGGCTATGACGGCGGCAACCAGGCCGGCCAGCAGCAGCACATGCCCCCGCCGTCGCTTGCGCCCGTCATCATCCCGCAAAACACCAACCCCATCCCGACCGCCATCAGCTCGCCCATGAGCGCCAACGTCATGTCGCCCACCAGCGGCGGCGGGCCGGGCTATGTCCCGCGTCGCGCTGCGCCCGAGCCGAACAAACGCGCGTTGTACGTGGGAGGGCTGGATCCCCGGGTCACCGAGGACGTGTTGCGCCAGATCTTCGAGACGACTGGCCACGTCCAGAGTGTTAAGATCATCCCGGACAAGAACGCTAGTGTAAGTGCCCCGTTTCCTTGATGCTCACGAGGGTCGTTGCCCGGGCACGTCGAAGGCAGCCTGCCTGGCTACCTTCACCACTGCCCCACATCCTCGCTTGAGCAAGACTTTTACTAAACATAAGCAAAAGTCTGATCCGCTCCAGTTCAACGCAAAAGGCTTTAACTACGGCTTTGTTGAATTCGACGACCCTGGAGCGGCCGAACGCGCCATGCAGACCCTGAACGGCCGTCGAGTGCACAACAACGTAGGTCCACACTCCCAGCAGGGCTGCGGGAGGGATGATTAACGCCTGCCAGGAAATCCGCGTCAACTGGGCCTACCAGTCCAACACGACGGCCAAGGAAGACACGTCGAACCACTTCCACATCTTCGTCGGCGATCTGTCCAACGAGGTCAACGATGAGGTCCTTCTACAGGCGTTCTCCACCTTCGGCGTCGTGTCAGAAGCGCGTGTCATGTGGGACATGAAGACAGGCAGATCTCGTGGATATGGATTCGTCGCATTCCGCGATCGCGCCGACGCCGAAAGAGCCTTGAGCTCTATGGACGGCGAATGGCTAGGATCACGAGCCATCCGCTGCAACTGGGCCAACCAAAAGGGCCAACCGTCAATCTCCCAGCAGCAAGCCATGGTGTCCATGGGCATGACGCCGACCACCCCCTTCGGACACCACCATTTCCCCACCCATGGGGTCCAGAGCTTCGACATGATCGTCCAACAGACCCCCCAATGGCAGACGACTTGCTACGTCGGCAACCTCACGCCCTACACCGCGCAGTCGGATCTTGTGCCCCTGTTCCAAAACTTTGGCTACGTCACAGAAACGCGCTTCCAGTCCGACCGCGGCTTTGCGTTCATCAAGATGGATACGCACGAGAACGCGGCCATGGCCATTTGCCAACTCAATGGCTACAATGTCAACGGCCGGCCTCTGAAGTGCAGCGTAAGTTTGTCACATCCCAAATTCCAGTCCATCACTCACATGTGCATCTAGTGGGGCAAGGACCGTCCCCCGACTGGTCAGTTCGAGGGCTACTCGCCGGCAGGCGGCCCGAACTCGGCCTATCCTCAGACCCCAAGCCAGTATTTCCCGCAGTACAACGCGGGAGGGGCAGGGGGGCCCATGTCACCCCAGCAAGGTGAGCGGCACCGGAGGAAGCTTCGATATCGAAACTCACAATCTAATGCACGGGTAGGTCCTAGCCCTGGCGGACAGCCCTTTGCCCAACAACAGGCCTTCGGCGGCGGCCCTGGCATGCCGCAGCAGCCCTACCCGCAGATGCCTGGTAGTGCCGGCGGATACCAGCAGGGCGGCCGCGGTCAGCCCCAGCAGCAATGGGGCCAGCAGCCTCAGCAGGGCTTCGGCCAGAATGGCTTCGGTGGCGGTTACCAGGGGTAATCACCTCGGGCTCTATAGACCAGTCTTCCCTCTGTGCTGTTTTATCTTCATGACATGCCTGGTTGTCTAAATTGGCGCTCTTGGATAGCAGCCGTTGTTTCTCCCACATTGGACTTTCTACCTATCTGCTATCTGCTCATGTTCCTAACGGGTCCATGTCATGTTTCATCTTTTGGTTGCAATCAAAAACAGCTCTGTCTAAGTTAACGGGAGGGCTTGGGGTGTTGTCTTCAAGACTCTGGTTGGGAATTCCCCCCATGTACGTCTCTTATTGCCAACGTTGTGGATCTATTTTTCAGCGTGGGTCTTTGGGTTGCGTGCGGGCCCTTTCTAATGAATCTCCTTGCGCTGCATTTCCGGCTTCTCCTCTGAGGTGCCTTTCTCTTAGTTTGGACCCGTTGTTGAGTACTTTTGATGATTGCAAAAGAGATGCAAGTTTTTCCTTATGTTGTTGTTGAGTCGTGCTGTTGGCGTCCTGCGTGGCATACCCCCTGAAGGCTATTCTCATGATACTCTCTCCTCTCTGTGTTTGGTTCTTGTATGTTGATGAAGCGAATTGTGCGATGAGCGACAGACGGTAAAATAGCAGGTTTCAAAGCGGTTGCATGAAGGTTTGGGTATGTGCATTGGCTTGCGTGGGCTTGGTGATATGTGGCATTGGACTTTGGTCATTTAGCTGGATGGATAATGCAGCGAACACCAATTTATAGCATCGCGTTTGTTTTTGTTGTGAGGATATTGTGACAAGAGAGGCCAGTCATAGCAGGGGTTCTTCTTCAATGGTGTTGGGTATCTAGCGAGTGAGAGCTTGAACACCGTAGATAAGAGAGTTGAAGTGCCCTTCGTTTGATCCTGCGATTTACTTCGCACGAACGAGTGCAGTCGAACAAGGAACAAGATCTTCGTCGTCAAACTTGGAGCTCGTTGTTATCGGTTGAGCACAGATGCAGTCTAGTAGGGGTGGGGCTGCCATACACGTGACCAATCTAGCCACTTGAGCAAAAGCGCGCCACGCCTCGCGCCCTGTCGCGTCCTTGTACTAGGCCATTCACCTCGTCTCCCCGCCCGGGCATGCCATTCCTTGATTACGTCTCATTGTTTCTTTCCTTACTTGTTGCCGCGCTGCTCTGCTGTATGCTCGTCGCATTGGGCCGCTTCAGCGCGTCACTTCGATTTAACGCACCGAAGGCGTCGTCGCGACTTCCCTCCGGCCTGCGTGCTGCACCTATTGGTACTACCACAACACCAGTACCACCCCGCGGCACGTCGCGTGTGGGCTACCTCTCCACTCAACCGATTTCGACCCCGACTATGTTCAAACAGGCTGTTAAGAACCATAATGCTGCTACACCGTCACAGGTGCCTGCTGCTTCGAAGCAGCAATCACTAGCTGGCTCCTTTAATCGCCCCTCCTCCGCTGCGCCCAAGTCGAGCACTACGCGTCCGCTTTCCACACTATCCGGGAACGTCACGAAACACAATGCGTCAGAAGCACGGAGGGTATCAGGAGAAACGCGTGGGCTCAAGAGGACGTCGAGTGGTCTGGCTAAGGCCCTAACCTCGCAGGAGGATGCTTTCGACTACCCTCCTCTCAACCTATCGGACTACGAGAATGAGCTCCCTCCCTCCTTTCATAACGCGATGGGTGGCAAGCCGGCACCACAGAGTCCGGTTTTCTTCGACGAGAACGATTTCGACAGCGACATTGATCTCGACGTGGAAGACCCGGCGACCAAGACGACCGTGACATACCCAACGCTTCCTTCGGTTGCTACAGGGCCTTCGAGAGACTCAGGATACAACTCGACGACTCCTCAGCCTGGGCAAGCTAATAAGGAACTGAACAGCAGCGCACCCATACCCTGGTCGTCCTCCCCTCCAGAACATTTCGAACCGTTAGCAACGACCCAAAAGCCACCCCAACCCACGAAGCGCCGCCACCTGCCGTGGATGCAGAATTCGAGTCAACCAGCTATGAAGGAGGAAGTGATACCCGAATCATCGAGACTCAAGAAGCGGAAACAAGCCGACTCGACCTTTACAGCTACACCGGTCAAGACTGAGAGCAAGGCAGAAACGTACCCGTGGAATACGACACAAAGTGCTATCAAACAACAGCAAAAGAATCTACGAGAGGCGAACAAGGCTGTCAAGGTGAATGAAGGCAACGACGGGGACGTCAAGGACGCTATCAAGAAGAAGAAGAAAAACACTGTGCATCGCATTTTCCTGAGTGAGGAGCAGCAGCATGTCTTGAATCTTGTTGTAGAGTATAAGAAGAGTGTGTTCTTTACGGGTTCGGCTGGTAAGTGCTTAGCTTTGCAATCCTTCGTACCAATTTGACTGGCCTAGGTACTGGTAAATCCGTCCTTCTACGTGAAATCATCGCAGCTCTACGGAGAAAGTTCATTCGCGAGCCTGACCGAATCGCTGTCACCGCTTCCACCGGTCTCGCCGCATGTAATATTGGGGGTGTAACACTGCACAGTTTCGCCGGTATCGGCCTAGGTAAAGAGCCGGCGGAGGATCTGGTCAAGAAGATAAGGCGAAACGCGAAAGCCAAGCAACGGTGGATGCGCACGAAGGTCTTGGTCATCGACGAAGTGTCTATGGTGGATGGAGAACTGTTTGATAAGCTGGAGCAAATCGCGCGGACTATCCGCAATAATGGCAGACCATTTGGTGGTATCCAGCTGGTCATCACTGGCGACTTCTTCCAGCTTCCACCAGTACCGGACTACGGACGCGTCGCCAAGTTCGCCTTTGATGCGGGAACATGGACTACCTCGATTGAGCACACCATCGGGCTCCACCATGTCTTCCGTCAAAAGGACCCCGTTTTTGCCAACATGTTGAATGAGATGCGCGAAGGCAGGCTGACACCCGCTTCCATCACGTCTTTCCGCAAGCTAGACAGGCCACTAGCCGCGACCGAGGAAAACATCGAAGCTACCGAGCTGTTCCCGACACGGCAAGAGGTCGAGCGGGCCAACCAGCTGCGCATGAACCAACTCCAAGGTCAAATCTACAGCTTTGATGCTCGAGATGGCGGAACCGTCACCGACAAGGAGAAGCGCGACAAATTGCTTCAGAGCTGTATGGTCCCGGAGACCATCCACCTCAAGAAGGGTGCGCAGGTCATGCTGGTCAAGAACATGGACGACACTCTTGTCAACGGCTCGCTGGGCAAAGTCACCGGGTTCATGACGGAACAAGTCTTTGCGTTTTACAAGGAGAACGAAGAAGCCTTCCTTGAGGGTAACGAAGGCTCAGAAGAGCTAGAGGCCCTCACTAAGCTCAAAGAGAAGACATTGGGCATCAGCACACAACAACTCTACCCTCTCGTCCGCTTCGCCATCGCAGACGGCACAACCCGTGATCTCCTCTGTAAGCGCGAAGACTGGAAGATCGAGCTTCCCAACGGCGAAGTCCAAGCATCACGCAGCCAGATTCCTCTCATCCTCGCCTGGGCGCTGTCCATCCACAAAGCGCAGGGCCAGACACTTGAACGTGTCAGGGTCGATCTAGGCAGGGTCTTCGAAAAAGGACAAGCCTACGTGGCGCTTTCACGCGCGACGTGTATGGCGGGTCTGCAGGTTATGCGGTTCGATCCTAGGAAGGTGCTGGCGCATGAGAAGGTGAGGGCGTTTTATAGTGGGTTGAGTCGTGCCGAGCAGATTGAGAGTAAGGCGAAGAGTAAGACGGTGTTGGGCAAGTTGAAGGCGGGGGGTAAGAAGGTGGATGGAGAGGAGTAGGGTGGTTGTTGGTGGGTTTGCATTGATTGGTGTCGCTTTAGCATGATGGGTTTTATAGCGCGGACGGAGTGCAGGTTGAGACCATGGGGACATTTGTCTTGTCTGTAATTACCAAATACATTCAACTATATCTCTCGACGCTTCATGATGGAGGTGCTGCAGGCGGGGCGTGGGCGCATGTTTGTATGCCCTTCGGAGGGGGACGTGTGAATAGGACCGGCTTATGGCTTGGTACTGTGAAGAGAAGATAGGAATCTATTTCAACGGGAAAAACTGTTTGTAATTATGCCGTATAGTGTGTAAACCTGAGTGGGATCGAAGGCTATGAACCAGCACGCGCTGCCTCGATCATGCTAATCTCCCACTGCCGTAACCCGTACGGGCACCTTGAAGCAGTGTATCGAACGATCCCAAAATCGATCGTGCCCTGCATAGAGCGCCCTAACGCGGCGCTTTAACGCACAGGAAAATCACTCCCCCTCCCCTATCACAACCGTTGGCAAAAGAGCCCACTGGAACCTCCCACCGTCTGCCGGAACCGTCAACATAACGCCCTTTTCCGCAAACGCAACCGTCCTATCCAGTATAATCTCATCTACCTTAATCTCACCCTCCTCCTTCCTCGAAAGTCTCACCTCCTTCAACCTCGGCAAACTCGACTCAAAGTTGTTCAACAAATCATCCAATATCTGTTTCCTCCAAAACTCCTCATAGCGGAGGTTCTCCTCGTCTTCAATGTCGATGTTGAGATCGAGATATTGGAGATTGGCGGGTAGGTTGGAAGCGAGATTGGCGGGCCGCACGTCGGCGAGGAGCGTTTCTTCGTCGAAGTCGACGCCGCCGAAGCAGGAGAGGTCGACGTCCATGATGCAGACTTTGTCGAGGGAGCGCAAGGAGCCGAGGGTGCCTTTGTCGACGCTAAAGACGTCGGAGAGTTCGGGGTCGGCGTTGTCGGCTATGCTGAGCTGCTCGAGCGTCTCGCTGTGCTCGAGGAGGGCGGCGGCGAGGGTGGGGTAGTGGAGTTCCGGGAATTCGTCGTCGTAGAGGGTGTAGGAGAGGTTGCGCACGGAGTTGTCGAAGTCGAAGCAGAAGAGGCGGAGGGAGTGGATCGAGTGAATTATTTGGGCGAGCGACTGGGAGTCGATGTAGCTGTTTTGTACATAGAGGTTTTCGAGTGGGGAGGAGCGTGGGCTTACGCCAAAGTCCCATATCCATTCGCTCATGGGCTCGGGTTGAAAGATGTCTTCGAGCATGAGCGTGCGCAAGGAGCGGATGTTTAGGATGGGTGGAATATGGACTAGTCGTATTGGGCCCATGCGGATCCGGATTGCGCTGAGGTGCTGGAAGTGCTGGGTGATCGTTTGGGTCTCGCCGAAGCCTACCTCGCCGAGCAGCCTGATCCACGGCGGGGCGATGTGATAGCCTCTTGGATAACAGCAGACATTCGTGTCGACGACGTCCAGGCTGCGAATGTTGGGGCATAGCAGGAGCAGAGCCGCAAGATGGTCCTTAGGTCGCTGCAGCTGGAAACCCCTGGAGTACATGCGTGGATTGCTAAGTCCCAGCTCCTCGACCTTCTTGCACAGCTCTCGGCGCTCGATGTGGGTCAGAGCATACTTCTTGTCCTTGCGCTTCCAGCAACTGATCAGATTTCCGTGGTCGTCAAACCACTCCAGGTTCCGCACTCGGTCGGTCATGTGGGGCTCCTGGAGAAGCGTCCTGAGCAGCTTGCGTGGCTCGATGATGCGGTTGTCCACCAGGCTGTAGAGGTAAGGCTTGCTCAGACGATAGAGTTGTCGGCTGGTCAAGGAGAGGCTGTACAAGGAGCGGACTTGATCTGTGGTGTAGATCGTGTCGAGGAAGAAGTCGAGGATCACGAGAATGACTTCTTCTGGGAGACTGTTAAATCCGGTGGGGGGTGCCTCAGAGGGCTCCGGAGGAGACTTTTGCAGTGCACGTCGCTTGCTGCGAAGTCGGCTGGCCCCAGCAGGGCCGCTGGCCTTGCGTTTTGCTGGCCGTGGCATGCTGGGTGCAAGTGCGAGGCTGTTGACAACGCAGGGAGACGCGATCTGAACTTCAGCGTGACGCTAGGCGCCGACCGGCCTAGTCCCTTGATGCGCGATAGCTCTATGAAGAGTTGTAGATGGGTGCTTTATGGGGATCAGCCCGAAGCCGGTTCGAGCGCGCGTAGTGGCACCTGGAGAGTGCGACGAGGTGCTCAAAGTGATAAGGGGCATGCAGGAGTGAGGTCTGGAAGGCCGAGCTGAAACGTTGGGCTCGCTAAGTGCTGACGTCATCCGTCCGAAACGGGAAGGCCCGACTACGCCTTCGACTTCACATTCACCAGTCGCATTATTAACGAAATTGACTAGGGCACGACTAACACCAATTTGACTGTTTATCGAACTTTGTTGTGGCAGTCGCGCCTCTCAGATGTCACAACACAGTACCTATGCATGCTGTTGTAACAATCTAACCGGCCAACATCACGTTCTACCTGCCCGACGCCCTCTTACCCAATTCCCCATCCACGCCAGCGCACCATATGTTATTGCGTATGCGCCTTCCTAATCCTCCCTGGTCCCTCCGATCTCCCCAAGTTCCGCATCTCAGAACCCGTCTCATGTTCATCCCTATACTTGCCCTCAGGCGGCTGATCAGCCAGTCGATCGCTAGGTAGGGTAATGGTGCGATCAAGCGCATACGGCATGCCCCTATGACGCCCGCGGATCATCATGGCGCAGATAACGAGCTTGCTAAAAACGGTGAAATGGCCACATAGCGAGGTTAGGTTGCTAGGGTGGCCGAGCGAGAGCCCGACGTTGCCGTAAGCTGAGACGACTTCGAAGAAGACGGAGAAAACGGAGAAAGCCTGGGCGATGTGTTAGAGGATGAGGAAGGGGTAAGGGGGAGGATAGGAGAGAGGGGACTCACCGGGTCCGTATTGTCCATTATGCGCTTGCTTTCCGAACAGCAGATGCAGAATACGCCCAGGAAAATATACCACAGATCGAAGCTCAGCTGGTTCCGCATATGTGTAAGCAAATATGTCTGGCTGCGACCGCCCTCATCGAGATGTTCATCTCCACCGTACACGCCAACTGCCTGTTCCTCGTAGGTGTTGCTCATGCGGATGCTGATGGCGATCGGGTAGATGGAGATGTACATCATGACGAGCAGACTGAACTGCACCGCAGGATTCACATTAGCGAGATTGAATGTCGAAGTCCCCGTATGCCGCGATGACGCAGCCTGGAAAATCGCCGCCAGAATCCGTGAACCCACAGGAAGCACATTGACTTCGGGGTTGTCCAGATCGAGCACGATGATCAACAGGACGTCGAGGGAATTAAGCGTTACCAAGACGGAAGCGAGCGTCCACGTTGCGGTGCTCGAGAAGAGCAGCGTATAGCATCGGCGTGGGTGGTCGAGCAGGAAGCGGAGCGATTCTTTGAGGGAGGAGGTGGCTGGGGTGAGTTTGTAGATGGCCCAGATGAGGAGGCGGAGAAAGCAGGGGTAGAATGTGTTGCCGGCAAAGGCGAGAAAGGACATGAGTAGCATGGGCCAGGTGGCGTCGCGGAAGGAGACCATGCTGTCTGGTGTGAGGGTGAAGCCGAGGTTGTCTACCATAGTTTGCGCGGAGTAGAAGGCCCTGGAATTTTTTTAGTATAGTCTACAGCTGTTGCTGGGGAGATGGTACGTACCACCACGTTTTGTCTATACCCTGTGATGCCAGATAGTCCTTGTACTTCGCATTTGCAAGGTGGATCCAAGGAACCATGCAGATCACACCGAACAGATGGAGACCGAAGAAATAACCTACACTCATCAGCTTCTCTCGTTCAACAAGCCTTCGGCCTCAACTCACCAGTCGTAACCTTCAGCAAAACTGTTAGCGCACGGTACTCGATCCCTCCGAGTTCCTCTCGAGTAAGCGAAGCGAGGTCCACGGGCTCCAACTCTCTAGATATATCATGGCTGAATCGACTCTCGGTGCTTCCAAGCACGAATATGGAAGATAAGGCGCGGTCCATGGACGTTGCCCTGCTCAAAGGTCTGGTGTCGCGATTCCTGCGGCGCATGCCGCTGCTCGAGCCGGCTATTGGGACGGGTTTGATTGCATCTTCGTCTTCGTCTATGTACTATGAGCTTAGTCTCACTCTGGGGTAGAACGGTGCGCTTACCGTCTTCCAGCGAAGTCATGACATTATCTGTCATCGTGTCAGTGATGAGAAGAGAGGGAACGGGATTGAGCTGCCCACTCTCACGCTCTCGCGATTCCGCGAAACCCAGAGTCTTCTTCTCGTCATCATCCCGTTTCGGCTCAGGCGCAAACGAAATATGAGGCGCCCCAAGACCCAGACACTCAATGCTACACCAGGTCAGCCAAACGCCATCCATCAATCCCAGAATCATGTGGCTCACCTCGGCTGAGCACTCTCCCCCACCTGCCCCCGCTCAGGATCCTCTGGTCGAGCAGAGCCTTCAGTGATCCGACTCTTCCCTCTCTCAGCGCCCTCATACACCCTCGGTAATTTTTTCGCTACACGCTAAATCAGCGCCAAATCTCCAAAATTCTAAGAGACACCTCAGCCTACCAACACCCTTAAACCGCTTCCGAAACCAATGCAACCTAACTACCACAACCGCAACATTCACAAACCCCAAATTCGTAACAATAGGCACAACGTAGATGAAAAGCTGCTGATAAGTCTTCAGCGCTTTGACGTCGACCCTGCCACCCAACTCCTATCAGCACACGGACATTCTCGGGGTTAAGTTTGGTGGGAGGGAAATTTACGTATTCAGACCCGATTCGGTCGACGCGCTGACACCGAAGAAGTATGCATCTATGGCAGCGAGATTGCCGTAGGGATAGAGGATGGTTAGAGCGAGGATGCCGAAGGAAAGAATGTAAGTGTCTTGTGGTGGTTAGGGTAGTGTTCTCTTTTGAGGTCTGAATTTGGAAGCGGGTGGGGGGATGGGTAACAGACAATGTAGAGTTATGAAGTTTACGGCGGGCTTCCACATCGCTTATAAATTCCCTCTTCGAAAAAGGTTCCGACCCCCAGATCTTAATCCGCCAGAAAGTTACCTGAGGTACCCAAAGGTCGAGTACTTGTGTGACCAACGCAGGAATGAATGAACAGGGAAAAAGACGCAGACGTCAATTTGTATAGCCAGAATCCGTAGGGCTGGGGCTGTGCAAAACACCAAGAGACTGGTTCCTCGTTTCTGTTCATTTTGGTTGCTGGGCATTGAATGCAGGTTGGAACGCGTGAAGCGCCAATGGAGAAAATCGCGCAACAGGGCACCTGGCTCACCGCATCCCGATGGCCATCGGATGGTGGCCAGGGTAGAAGCAAGCAGTTACTCGCTGATTTCCTGCCCATTGTCGTCTTACGTAAATTTCGATGGGTGCGGATGCTTGCGAAGAGGTATTTTTGTGCTGGAGGACGAAGCGTCCTATGTCTCCCAAGGTTCTTTGTCTATACAAGGGAATTTAAGACCACGTAGAATGGTTCAGTGCTGAGGCGAAGTACTGTTTTCTCTCTGATTTTTTCAATTGCTCCATACTTTCGAGCTATTTCAGGCGGTTCGTGAAAGTATGCTCACCTATTTTCGCCTCGGTCATTCCGCGGACACATGCTGAAAGCTTTCTTCGTAGATCCCTTCTGTGATAAGCATTGCAGAGCAGCACCTGCCCTCCACCATTATAGCGCTACCTTTGAAAGAGGGGTTGGTAGAGAGAACATATATGCACATAAACGCGTGGTGGGTGGAGGATGCGATTAGGTAATGACCCCAGGCAAATGTGAAATGATCTGTGTAACAACGTGAGCCAATCAGCAACCACATCATCATCACTCTCCTCTATGTAACAAGTGATCTTGCAGGAACTTCAACGAGAAGAAGTCCAAATCTTATGGAATCTGTCAGGATTGCGATCTATATTAAACCAAATGTTGTTACATACGCCGGGGGCCAGTCCAAACTCCAAATGCACCTCGAAATAGTTCTACTCAGCTGCACCACTCCGTCTCTCTGCAGCCCTCTGCCGCTTCTTCTTTAACACCACACAAAGTGTCAAACACGCGACACACCCATCAATCTCCTTCTCATCCACCACGACTGTACCCCCCGTCACAAACCCACCCCACCACTTCTGCGCATACTTGCCCACCTCCTTCTTCCTCTCATTCTCGCCGGATCCATATATCTTGTACAACGTCATGTTTGTGCTGTGCCAATAACTATCAGATTCCCAAAAGAACAGCTGCGACTCTACCACGAAGCTTTCAGTCCGCAATCCCCAGCGTTTATTGCGCAGGTTGATGGGATGGGAAGAGTGAGGCGAGGTTTCGGGGAAGGTGAGGATTGCTTCGCCTACGGAGGACCAGGGGTGTTTCCAATCTGCTACTAGTTCGTTCTGGTCGTCTGTGATGGTGTAGGAGAGACCGAGCCAGCTGTTGCGGTGGCAGGTGAAGGCTGGTGTGAAGGAGTGGTCCTTTAGTGTCTTTTTGACTTCGGCCTTGTAAGCGTCTGTGAGGCCGGAGTAGGGGACGTCCATGTCCTTTGTGAGGTCTAGGATGGTGATGTTCTTGGTGAGCATGCCATGGGGTGAGACCCAGTATGTGTTTGTGGGTACGAGGGCTTTGGAGTCTAGGGGTAGAGAGGAAGTCTGGGCGTCGTGGGGTGTACCGAGCCAAACGTCTCGTTCGTCTGTTGATACGCTGACTTGGCCGTTTGCTTTGGAGGTCTGTCGATGGCGCATGCCGCCGTCTTGGTGAGCATGAGGGCTCATATTCTGGAGTGCGATTGCGGTGGACATGTTGGTAGGTGTCGAAGAGTTGCTTGTATTAGAAGATTTGCCGCCCAAATGATGGATATACGCTACTGTATCGCGTTGTCGACGGAAGGTTCAATGAAGTCAAAACTCAGGGCATCCGCTGTTTAAGTATACTCGCCTCCAAGCTGCTGAGCCTCCGTGTCGGCACCTAAACACCATCAACAACGATTTGCATCACCAGATATGCGTCCTAAAAGGATGGTTGCTGAAAGCTAAAGCATCTCATTGGTCAATCTTGCCACAGTGTGTGCCTGGCGGGGCGGACTTGTCGTTTATCTCGGTTTTTCGATTCCATGCACCGCCACGCACCCGTAACCCGGCAGCCGGCGTGGGGCAGCGCGTTGGCGGTGCAACTATCTCGTGATATGGTATGGATACTGCCCAAGCCAACCCTCTGAGATTATCGACGCTGATGGGATTGAGTGCCGATTGTTGATTGGCAATATCTGGAAGTCTGTGAGGAGAAGTGGTGGCTGTGCGCTAGTCTAGTTCTGTATGCTGTCGTAAGCGTGCTCGGTCGTGCATTCTTCACCGGGTGATGTCGTTTGTCTCTAGACGTGCATCACGCATTCTTCCGTAAGTGATAGTGGAGATAATCGGCGATGCACCCGAAATCCCAGATCAGAGATGCTGAGATCTGTGCCACTGGTCACCCTTGCGTTGCGAATTTGCCAAGCCTTCGTCTCCGATTTCGATTTGATGCAGTAAATCAGCCAGGCAATGACGAGAGTGTCACCGGGGGGATTGTGTTTCCCGAGATGTGTGAATGCACACACGTGAGCGGGAGATGCGTGATTCCTGTGTACCTCCCCAGCCTTGATATCGCACAGCAAGGCGGGGCATGCGCATCTTCGTCATGTGGCGCTAGCGTCAGATCTAACCCGCGCTTTCTCCACAGTAGCCCGCCTGAATCAGAACGCGCAGTTTTCGTGGATTATTGTTTGGAGTCGCAAAAAGAGAGAGAGAGAAAGCATCGAGAAGTTACAGTTATCAAGACAAGCGCCCGTTTTGTAGGCGCGCGCACGCAGGGCAATGGTTAGGGAAAACTAAGGAGACGCGTTTGGAGGGCGGCGGCCCGCATGTGAATCATTGGCTACGAGGTGACGTCGACGGCGCCGTGGCGCTTGGTCGAACAGCGCGCCAAGGTTCAACTCAACGCGTTGGCATGGACCATGAAACGTTGGACCTGCCCTTTGTCCCCTTCTGCGTGCGAGAATCCCTTCGACCCTTTGACTCTCCCTACGACATTGAATATTTCCAACTTTCTACCTCGTCCCCCGCGCACCGCTTGTATTGACGCAAGACAGCGGTTCCCAAGTCTCCTGTGGTGTGCCCACCCAATGGCTGCCACACCCTGAAACCCGCCCGTGCTACGAACCCACCTACCATAATACACCCAGTTCCACGGCGTCTCGCCTGCACCTAGCATGTCGTCTACGACGAGTGGTGCCGCGCAGAACAGCGAGAACCAGACCATCAAGACTTTTGTGGCTTCGCTCTCTACAGCTGCAGTCATCTTTGGCGTGCAGATAGCCCTCTTCTTGATATTCAGTGGCAACTGGAAGATACACAAAACGAAGAAGGCAGGGGAGAAGCCCACACAACGGCAGAGTCTATTTCAAAAGATCTAGTCAGTAGAGGCGTTTGCAACTTGCTGCACAAGTCCTGACTGCTGTAGTTACTACAAAACCGCTTTCGTGCCCAAGCGGAAACGCGTCGCTGCCCCGACGACTGCCATCGAATCGTTCAAGAATGTCTTCACCATCAGCGACCGAGAGCTGATCCGTATCGCCGGCGTCGATGGCTACCTCTTCCTGCAGTACCTACAGCTCCTGCTCCGGCTCTTCATACCAATGGCCATAATCATCCTGCCTATACTCCTGCCATTGAACCGCATGGGCGATGTGGCCGGTGTATCTGGTTTGGATTCCTTCGCCTGGCCAAATGTCGGCGTCCGAGAGAAGGTGAAGCGTCTCTGGGCGCACTTGGTCCTGGCCGTCTGTGTCGTTATATGGGTGTGCTACAACTTCTACCTTTCCCTAAGGAAGTTCGTTCGCCTTAGGCAAACCATCCTCACCATGCCCGAGCATCGCATTCGTGCATCTGCGACGACAATTCTAGTCCAAAGCATTCCCCGCAAGTGGCTGACCGTTGCCGCCCTCGATGCCCTCTATGACGTGTTCCCGGGCGGCATCAAAGACGTGTGGATCAACCGTAATTATGACGAGTTGCAAGAGAAGGTCAACAAGCGAACCAAATTTGCCCGCGCACTCGAAAACGCCGAGACCAACCTCATCATTGAGTGCACGAAAAAGCACAAGAAGATGGAGGAGAAGAAGGCGAGGAAGGAGGGAAAGAAGAAGTCCAGGAAGGAGAAGAAGGAGCACGAGGCGATGGAAAACGAAGCTATCGCCCTTGAGACGACGGATCAAGGCATCAGCGTTAACAACCCGCACCAGATCGAGCAGACACTCCAGCAAGTCCTTGCTGAGAGCTCCTCGAGTTCGTCTTCTTCGTCGTCTTCTTCTTCCCGCTCCTCGTCCCCCAACCGCAGGCGCAAGATGATTCCAATTCCGATTGTTGGCCAAGGAATACAGGCCATGGGCGACGGCATACGCGATGTCGGCAAATTTGGAAACAAGATGGTTGGTGGTTTCACGGGGGCATTCAAGAAGCATGAGCGCCACCAGGAACCTTT